>CM038146.1:190301844-190611844 GCA_021437245.1 Aegilops speltoides | reverse complement strand
TGGTAGTACTTTTCGATGGCTCTCTCCACGAGTGAAGAGGGGTGGAGGGTATTTATAGCTCCACACAAAATTCAACTGCTACACACATTTGACCAATCTCGGCCGAATCGAAGTTGACAACTCGGTGAGACCGAAAGTTCAAATCATGTGAACGTTGGGATTTTCGTGGGACCGAAAATACAAACTCTGTGAGTCCGATTCGTAAAGACTAGGGCTTGCCAACTCTTGGGATCGATTTCATCATCTCGGTGACACCGATTTGATGATGTATGTTACGTAAGCTTGGCAACACAAGTTTCGTGAGACCGAAGTTCGAATCGGAAAATCCGAGATTTCTAGGGTTTGGCTATATGGTCGAGGTGGTTCATCTCTTGCAGACTGAAGTTTAGGAAATCGGTGGGACCGAGATTACTTATGAGTGTATTATGGAAGTGAGAGTTGCTGATAGTTTAGGAGATGTATCACTAAGCACTTTGAGCAACCAGATCATTATCATAACCTCATCCCTTTAATAGTATTGGCTTTCCTATAGACTCAATGTGATCTTGGATCACTAAACCAAAATGGAGTCTTGAGCTTTTGCCAATGCTTGCCTTAGCATTTTGAGGGGTCCACTTCTTCAGTCCTTGCCTTACCCATATCACTGAACTTTCTGAAATGATTGTCAAGTAATTATTAGTTCAATGATATATATGTTGTTATTAATTACCAAAACCACCCGGGGATTAGTTGCACTTTCAAAGATGAAGAAGAAGAAGAAGAAGAAGAAGAAGAAGAAGAAGAAGAAGAAGAAGAAGAAGAAGAAGAAGAAGAAGAAGAGGAAGAGGAAGAAGAGGAAGAAGCCCAGAAGAAGAAGAAGAAGAAGAAGAAGAAGAAGAAGAAGAAGAAGAAGAAGAAGAAGAAGAAGAAGAAGAAGAAGAAGAGGAAGAGGAAGAAGAGGAAGAAGCCCAGAAGAAGAAGAAGAAGAAGAAGAAGAAGAAGAAGAAGAAGAAGAAGAAGAAGAAGAAGAAGAAGAAGAAGAAGAAGAAGAAGAAGAAGAGGAGGAGGAGGAGGAGGAGGAAGAAGGAGGAAGAAGAAGAAGAAGAAGAAGAAGAAGAAGAGGAAGCAGAGGAAGAAGAAGGAGAAGAAGGAGAAGAGGAAGAGGAAGAAGAAGAAGAATAAGAAGAAGAAGAAGAAGAAGAAGAAGAAGAAGAAGAAGAAGAAGAAGAAGAGGAGGAGGAGGAGGAGGAGGAAGAAGAAGAAGAAGAAGAATAAGAAGAGGAGGAGGAGGAGGACGAGGAGGAAGAAGAAGAAGAAGAAGAAGAAGAAGAAGAAGAGGAGGAGGAGGAGGAGAAAGAAGAATTAAATACAGCAAAAAAACTACTCAGAAATAAATAGAAGAAAAAAATAAAGCACAAAAGCAATAACTATATAAAAAATTACTCAAAAATAAATAGAAGAAAATAAATAATGCAGGAAAAAATTATATAAAGCAAAAATATTCACAAAGAAACTAAATACAACAAAAAAACTATTCGTAAATAAATAGAAGAAAAAATAAAGGTAAAAGCAATAACTATATAAAAAATTACTCAAAAATAAATAGAAGAAAATAAATAATGCGGAAAAGAAAAAATTATATAAAGCAAAAATATTCACAAAGAAACTAAATACAAGAAAAACTATTCAGAAATAAATAGAAGAAAAAATAAAGCGTAAAGAAAAACTATATAAAAAATTACTCAAAAATAAATAGAAGAAAATAAATAATGCAGAAAAGAAAAAATATATAAAGCAAATATATGCACAAAGAAACTAAATACAAAGAAAAAACTACTCGTAAATAAATAGAAGAAAAAAATAAAGCATAAAATAAATAACTATATAATAAAATTACTCAAAATAAATAGAAGAATATAAATAATGCAGAAAAGAAAAATTATAAAAATGTTGGGCGCCGCTATGGGCCCGCTGACCTTGGTGTGTAAACACAGCCTGTAAGGGCCAAGAGTTCACAGGGCATAGCCCTAGTTAGGCCTGTAAGCCCGCTATATAGAGAGTTGAAAGGCAGCCAAGGGTCGGGTTTATAAACCAAGCACGCCTTCGCCGCTCGCGAGGTGGGATTAAAATAGCGATCATGGTGGCAACAAGACGGCCATTAGTACCGGCTGGTGGCTCCAACCTGCATTAATGTGTCGCCTTTAGTACCGGTTAGAGCCACCAACCCATTTAAAGGCCAATTTGGCCTCCAACCGTATTAAAGGTTAATTTGGGTTTTAGTACCGTTGGTGGCTCCAACCAGTACTAAAGCCCCCCTACATATATGGCACTTACGAGAAATCAGTTGAACTAATTGAATTAATATAACTAGTTTATTTTTAGTAAATGCTTAGTTGAACTAATTGAATTAATATAACTAGTTTATTTTTAGTAAATGCTTAGTTGAACTAATTGAATTAATATAACTAGTTTATTTTTAGTAAATACTTAGTTGAATTAATAGAAGTAGTTGAATTAATTGAATTAGTAAGTGTTTAATGTTTCACCTAATATGAACATAGGAAATGTCGTCCCATTTACGGAAAAATTTCATTATGTGCTAATATGTGAAGACCAAATACAAACTGCCATGATGTAAATTTTCTTGTTGATGGTAGGCTATTCAAAGATCAAGCTAGATGAGACCTTCAATTCGATACAAGAAGTCACAACGACAAGTCTGTTTTGTAATTAAACATGACTTATATATGCTTCATTTGCTCGACTTATAATTTTAATTTTCACTATTCTACTAGCGCATTCCCCGCCATGTAAGAATTTTTGTCTTGGATAAGATAGGTTTTAAAGATATGGAAACTATGGAGGTAAAGAGAGTTCACCGAAAATCGAGCATGATGGTTATACTTTCAACGCCAAAGTATACAATACACACACGCACACCTATTTTGAATGCAAAACTTGGCAAGCACTATACAAGGCTTATGCATTTGAGCTCGGTATGGTTATCATCTTTGATATTCGCTCGAAGATGATATTGAAGGTAATAGAGACATATGGGTCGATGTGCGACGCCTCCAGTTCTACCATTATGTGAGTTCTTCTCAACTATATTTTTGTCTTTGATATTGCTTATTCAAAAATAACCGACAACTAATTTCTATTGACAGCTTATCTCCATTCAACCAAACATGTCCGGCGCTTGGTAGACAGGACCTACTACTGTCCCGGAGCTGAACTAAACTGCAAGGAGATAAGTCATTATGTTTCATGGCTTGAGGATCTTCATATTGTCAAGACAAATTTTCTTTCTGCACTTAGAAATGTTAATACTCAAAACATGCGACCAATAGTGATGGTATTGAACTACAGTCACATCTATTTAGGAATGATGGTAAGATATTTACTATTTGTCCTCAGTGCGTATTTTGCATACATTATTTTTTTGATAAACTTTCATTGCTAAGTATATTAATTAAGTACTATACGATGTTCTTCAACAGGGACTCCCGATGACAGTTGTGCCTCAGGGGATCGAGACTAAAGGTCGCATGTCAATTGTTAGCTTACGGCCAAGATATCCTGCATTGCACATGAATGCATTCAGGATTTCTAGAAGCGATGAATGCTTAATAGTGAAATATTGAAGGAAAATTGTTAACGATCGCAGAGAAGTACTAGGGGCAGCAATGAGAAGCACAGCCCACGATTAGGAGATGTGTTCATCTCGCATGCTCCAAAGATGATCAATCAGAGAGCTATACATGTTCTATGCTATTTTACCGAGAGAGTAGCTAGTGAGTGATTTAGCTAGTTCATGCTGTTCTTAGTACTTGTCCTTTCATGTCCATGTTCTTCGCTCAACTTAAGTGATTTGCTTTTGTGGTGTTATATATGAACGCTTATAATATCATGACAATCATGTTGAACTCGATGATATTTTTGCTTCTGGTACAAGTGAATGTTTCTTTTTTAAGCTAGTAGTGCTGGTGATTAGATAGCTAGCGGTGGTAATGCATGACTATGATGATTAATATGATGATGATCGATGATGAGTTATTATATCATTTAATGAAAGAAACCGCAGATTAGTTTCAGCTGGATATGGATCCTACCTAAGTGATCAAGTATATGCCATATCCGTATATATTATAGTTGATCAAGTATAATATGGATATGGCATATACTTGATCACTTAGCTAGCTAGCTATATATAGCTAGATATCCAATTAATGCATCCAGTCAAAACTAATCCGCGGTACTTTCACCTAATGATTTAACAACTCATTATAATGTAAAACTATCACTAAATTAAATTAAAAACAAAAAACTAAAGAAAAATTAAAAAAAACACCCAAACATTCAGTATCGGTTGGTGTTACCAACCGGTACTAATGCCCTACATGCAACGGGTTCGCTCGTACACGTGGTGGCATTTTTAGCCGGTTCGTGATTTAACCGTACTAAAGGGAGTGGACCTTTAGTCCCCTCTCTTTAGTGCCGGTTGGCGAACCGGCACTAAAGGCCGTCACGAACCGGCACTAAAGCCCGATTCTGCACTAGTGGGCAGCGGGCGGCGACTCGGGTGGGCGCGGGCGAGAGGTTGGAGATGGGGAAAACTCCCTCCCGCGCTCAGCCGGAACACAGGTGCGTGTTGGGGTAGTTTTCGCTCCCCAACCCTCACTTCTACAGTTTGGGAGGGGGTTCGAGGGTTGGACCGTAATTTTTTTTTGAGGATTTGAGGGTTAAGGAGTTCTAGTCTACGCATTTTTTCGCTCGCAAACTGTAAAAAAGGCGGTTATTTACAAGGGTTTGAGGGTTTGAAGGTACTACTAGTGATGCTCTTAGCCTACCCACTCGCATATCGTAAATGTATCCCCCTGATCACTTTGGTCCTAGTCATCACCCCCAAAAGAGGCTAAGTTGGACATTTTTCACGTGTGTCGTGCTGATTTCGTGAGAGGGTGGTTTAAGCGGGATAGTACAAACATTAGGTTTCAGCCGTGTAGTAAAAAAACATTAGCCAAATACCCCTGCGTTTTATTCTAGTGGTTCAACGTAGTAAAACTTTAACAGAAATGTTAAACAACTCACGTTAGATTTTTAAGTTTTCCTAGCGAATGCTCTATTCATCTTCAATCATGGCAGTACAACGAACACCTGAAATCCATAGACAACCTAGCGACAAGTACAAGCACTGAATTGAGAAGAAGGTGCGTTGCCGTCATCGCCCCACCCTAGTCGGAGCCGGGCAAAACTTGTTGTAGTAGACACTCGGAAAGTCATCGTGTTAAGGCTCCATAGGACCACCGCATAAGAACAACAACCGCCGACGTTGAACAATAGCGTAGATCGGAAGGATCCAACGTGAAGACACACGAACGTAGACGAACTACGATTAGATCCGAGCAAATCCACCAAGGATAGATCCGCCATGGACTCGCCCGCCAACGATATTAGACGCACCACCAGGATGGGGGCTAGGGCTGGACCAAAAGCTCGTAGCTAGCGAGCTTAGTAAACACTTGGTAGCTTGGCTGGTTAAACTCGTGGTTCGCTTCTTAATGAACAGAGCCAAGCATAGGTTTCAGCTCATTAAACTTAACAAGCTTAATGAGCGAGCTAACGAGTTTCATGATCAGCTCGTTAAGCTCGCTAATACAACATAGCAACTATTTGTATGTTATGTGGCAACATTTTTTGGCACCTCAAGTCCTCAACCTATCAATTCCATCTAATCGAGCCAACTTAGCACACAAGAGACAATAATTAGGATACCCACTCATGTGGTCACTTTTTTCTTCATAAAAACACATCATAAGTAAAGCAAAAGAAGGTAATGTCTATTAATGAGTACCCGCAAGCGCTCATGATCTTAATGAGCTATTAATGAACAGAGTCGATCTAAGTTTTTTGCTCGTTAAGCTTAATGAACCGAGCCTTAATGAGCACGAGTTTAACGAGCTGAGTAGTTTGTTAATTCACCCCTAACGGGGGCTAAGCAGGAAGAATCTTATTCAATCTTCAGGGAGCTGCCACCGTCTCGTCTTTCTGAGTAGGACATAAACCCTAACAAAACACAAAAAAAAAATCAAAAAACAAAGCTCTCCCACCAGCAAGGCCCAGGATCCACCACGCCGCCATGACCCTAAGGCCACAGAAGGCGAGGCGGACCGGCGGCGGTGTCGGCGGGAGGCATAGGGACCCCAGATTTTGTTTGGGGAATGAGGTGACTGATGAAGTCATGTACCTAGGGTAGGGTCATAGGCCTGATCTAAGTACCCTACCCAAGGACACCCTCAGAAGAAACTGCCTTCCAGTCAACCAAGTGGGACTTCACTCGACGGACTCGAAGGACTCGACCATGAAGACTCACTCGACCAGCAGGAGATCAAGAGCAACTCTACATCCGAATGGTCTGTAATTAAGTAGTTTTTATGGCATTTAGGACACTTTATGTAAGGCGTTACCAGTAACGCCTAGCCTTAATGTACTTTTAAACCTCAGACATCGAGGGCCGGAGGGGTCCGGCAGACACTATATAAGCCACCCTCCTCAAGGTAAAGGGTTCGCACTCGTAATCCATACACACATAATCCACTCGACCGCCTCGTGGCTCGAGACGTAGGGCTATTACTTCCTCCGAGAAGGGCCTCGAACTCAGACATCCTTGTGTTTACAATCGCCCATAGCTAGGATCTTGCCTCTATACCTACCCCTACTCTACCGCTGCACTTAGAACCACGACAGCTTGGCGCCCACCGTGGGGCAGGTGTCCTAGCGATTTCTGGAGAAGTTGCAATTGTTCCGATTGTCTTCATCATGGTTTCTGGTGGAGTTTTGGTCGAGGGCTGCGAGATCCGCTCTGCTGGCCACCTTCATCGCCGACGACCCGCTTGGCTCCTGTGGAGGCTCATGGGTAACGAGTAATTTCAAAAAATTCCTACGCACACGCAAGATCATGGTGATGTACAAAGAACGAGAGGGGAGAGTGTTGTCTACGCACTCGTGAGACCAAGCGAAGCGATCACAACATAGAGGAAGTAGTCGACGCTCTCCTCGCGATCCAACCGATCCCAAGTGCCGCACTCGCGCCCGAAGTTCTTGACACACGACAGCTCGATGACGCCTCGGCCCAATCCAAGAGAGCGGGAGGGAGAGTTTCACAAGACGACGGCGTGCAGGACGATCTTGATGTTCTATCGACGCAGGCTTCGCCTAAGCACCGCCACGATATGACCAAGGTGGAATATGGTGGACGGGGCACCGACACGGCTAAGGAACCATCTCAAGGATCAACTTGTGTGTTCTAGGGTGCCCCCTGCCCTCGTGATATAAAGGAGCAAGGGGTGCGGCCGCCCTAGGAGGAGGAGCAAGACGAGGAGTCCTACTCCCACCGGAGTAGGACTCCCTTCCTAGTTGGATTAGGACTTGGGGAGGGAAGAGGGAGGGGCGCCGCCTCTCCTTGTCCTATTCGGACTAGGGGGAGGCGCTGCCTGCCCCGGCCGCCCTTCCTCTTCTCCCTCATGGCCCACTAAGGCCCATTAACCCCCTGAGGGTTCCAGAACTTCTGTTCCTAAGAAATCCCGATTTCACCCTAACCATTCAACTCCAAACATAGGCTTCCAATATATCAATCTTTATGTCTCGACCATTTCGAGACTCCTCGTCATGTCCGTGATCACATCCGGACTCAACTTCTTTGGTACATCAAAATACATAAACTCATAATATAACCGCCATCTAAACCTTAAGCTGCATGGACCCTACGGTTCGAGAACAATGTAGACATGACCGAGACACGCCTCCGGTCAATAACCAATAGCGGACCTGATGCCCATATTGGCTCCTACATATTCTACGTAAGATCTTTATCGGTCAGATCGCATAACAACATACGTTGTTCCCTTTGTCATCGGTATGTTACTTGCTCGAGATTCGATCGCCGGTATCCAATACCTAGTTCAATCTCGCATCGCAAGTCTCTTTACTCGCTCAGAATACATCATCTCACAGCTAACTCATTAGTTGTAATGCTTGCAAGGCTTAAGTGATGTGTATTACCGAGAGGGCCCAGAGATACCTCTCCGACTATCGGAGTGACAAAACCTAATCTCGAATACGCCAACCCAACATCCGCCTTTGGAGACACCTGTAGTACTCCTTTATAATCACCCGCCACGTTGTAGACGCTTGGTAGCACCAAAGTGTTCCTCCGTAAACGGAGTTGCATAATCTCATAGTTATAGGAACATGTATAAGTCATGGATAAAAGCAGAGCAACATACTAAACGATCATGTGCTAAGCTAATGGAATGGGTCATGTCAATCGATCATTCAACTAATGATGTGACCTTGTTAATCAAATAACAAACCTTTTGTTTATGGTTAGGAAACATAACCATCTTTGATTAACAAGCTAGTCTAGTAGAGGCATACTAGTGACATACTGCTTGTCTATGCATTCACACATGTATCATGTTTCCGTTAATACAATTCTAGCATGAATGATATACATTTATCATGAAATAAGGAAATAAATAATAACTTTATTATTGCCTCTAGAGCATATTTCCTTCAGTCTCCCACTTGCACTAGAGTCAATAATCTAGATTACATAGTAATGATTCTAACACCCATGGAGTCTTGGTGTTGATCATGTTTTGCTCGTGGAAGAGGCTTAGTCAACGGGTCTGCTACATTCAGATCCGTATGTATCTTGCAAATCTCTATGTCTCCCACCTGGACTAAATCCCTGATGGAATTGAAGCGTCTCTTGATGTGCTTGGTCCTCTTGTGAAATCTGGATTCCTTTGCTAAGGCAATTGCTCCAAGATTGTCACGTAAGATTTTCATTGACCCGATGCACTAGGTATGACACCTAGATCGGATATGAACTCCTTCATCCGCACTCTTCATTAGCTGCTTCCGGCTGCTATGTACTCCGCTTCACATGTAGATCCCGCCACGACGCTTTGTTTAGAAATCGCACCAACCGACAGCTCCTCCGCTTAGTGTAAATATGTATCCGGTCTGCGATTTAGAATCGTCTCGGATCTGTGTCAAAGCTTGCATCAACGTAACTGCCATTTATGAGCTCTTTGTCACCTCCATATACGAGAAACATATCCTTAGTCCTTTCGTATTTCAGATGTTCTTGATCGCGCCCAAAGGATCCACTCAGACATTTTGGTACCTCCTCGCTAAGCTTATAGCAAGGCACACATCAGGTCTGGTACACAAGATTGCATACATGATAGAGCCTATGGTCAAGCATAGGAACATCTTTCATTTTCTCTATCTTCCGCAGTGGTCGGGCATTGAGTCTTACTCAACTTCACACCTTGTAACACAGGCAAGAACCCTTTCTTTGCTTGATCCATTTTGAACTTCTTCAAAATTTTGTCAAGGTATGTGCTTTGTGAAAGTCCAATTAAGCGTCTTGATCTATCTCTATAGATTTTGATGCCCAATATGTAAGCAGCTTCACCGAGGTCTTTGAAAAACTCTTATTCAAGTATCCCTTTATGCTATCCAGAAATTCTATATCATTTCCAATTAGTAATATGTCATCTACATATAATATCGTAAATGCTATGAGCTCCCACTCACTTTCTTGTAAATACAAAGCTTCTCCAAAAGTCTCAGATGAACCCAAATGCTTTGATCACACTATCAAAGCGCTTATTCCAACTCCGAGATGCTTGCACCAGTCCATAAATGGATCGCTGGAGCTTGCATACTTTGTTAGCTCCCTTTGGATCGATAAAACCTTCTCGTTGCATCATATACAACTCTTCTTCCGTAAATCCATTCAGAATGCGCTTTACATCCATTTGCCAAATTTCATAATCATAAAAAGCGGCAATTGCTAACATGATTCGACAGACTTAAGCATCGCTACGGGTGAGAAGGTCTCATCGTAGTCAATCCCTTGAACTTGTCGAAACCCTTTGTGACAAGTCGAGCTTTGTAGACGAGAATATTATTACCGCACGCCTTCTTCTTGAAGATCCACTTGTTTTCTATTGCTTGCCGAATTCGGGCAAGTCAACCAAAGTCCATACTTTGTTTTCATACATGGATCCCATCTCGATTTCATGGCCTCAAGCCATTTTATGAATCTGGGCTCACCATCGCTTCTTCATAGTTCGTAGGTTCATCATGATCTAGTAGCATGACTTCCGTAACAGGATTACCGCATCACTCAGTGCGGATCTTACTCGTTGATCTACGAGGTTTCAGAGTATCTTGATCTCAAGTTTCATGATCAACATCATCAACTTCCTCACTATTTGTGTAGATGTCTCGTAAACCGGTTTCGCGACAAACTACTTTCAAGTAAGGGAGAAGGTACAATTACCTCATCAAGTTCTACTTTCCTCCCACTCACTTCTTTCGAGAGAAACTCCTTCT
This sequence comes from Aegilops speltoides, assembly GCA_021437245.1. Lineage (NCBI taxonomy): Eukaryota > Viridiplantae > Streptophyta > Magnoliopsida > Poales > Poaceae > Aegilops > Aegilops speltoides. Next base: position 190,601,452 of record CM038146.1, on the reverse strand, counting down.
CTAGAAAGGATCCATTCTTGGCAACAAATGTCTTGCCTTCGGATCTCGTGATAGAAGGTGTACCCAACTCGCTCCTTTGGGTATCCTATGAAGACACATTCGATTTGGGTTCGAGCTTATCAGTTGAAGTTTTTCACATAAGCATCGTGATCCCCAAACTTTAAGAAACGACAACTTTGGTTTCTTGCTAAACCATAGTTCATAAGGTGTCGCCTCAACGGATTTTGACGGTGTTCTATTCAAGGTGAATGCGCCGCCTCAAGTGCATAACCCCAAAACGATAGCGGTAAATCTGTTAGAGACATCATAGATCGCACCATATCTAGTAAAGTGCGACACGACGCTCGACACACCATTACGCTGTGGTGTTCCGGGTATGAGTTGCTAAACTATTCCGCATTGTTTCAAATGTAGACCAAACTCAGAACTCAAATATTCACCTCCACGATCGATCAGAGAAACTTAATTTTCTTATTACGATGATTTTCAACTTCACTCAAATTCTTTGAACTTTTCAAATGTTTCAGATTTATGTTTCATTAAGTAGATATATACCCATATCCGCTTAAATCATCTGTGAAGGTGAGAAAATAACGATATCCGCCATGAGCCTCAACATTCATCGGACCACATACATCTCAGTATGTATGATTTCCAACAAATCTGTTGCTTCTCCATAGTGCCGAGAACGGGTTTTAGTCATCTTGCCCATGAGGCACAGTTCATAAGTGCCAAGTGATTCATAATCAAGTGACTCCAAAAGTCCATCAAGATGGAGTTTCTTCATGCGCTTTATACCGATATGACCTAAACGGCAAGGCACAAATAAGTTGCACTATCATTATCAACTTTGCATCTTTTGGTTTCAACATTATGAATATGTGTATCACTACTATCGAGATTCATCAAAATAGACCACTCTTCAAGGGTGCATGACCATAAAAGATATTACTCATATAAATAGAACAACCATTATTCTCTCGATTAAATGAATAACCGCCTCGCATCAAACAAGATCCAGATATAATGTTCATGCTCAACGCAGCACCAAATAACAATTATTTAGGTCTAAAACTAATCCCAAGGTAGATGTAGAGGTAGCGTGTCGATCGCGATCACATCGACTTTGGAACCATTTCCCACGCGATCGTCACCTCGCCCTTTGCCTGTTCGCTTAATCCGTAGTCCCTGTTTTGAAAGTTGCAAATATTAGCAATGTAACCAAGATCAAATACCCAGTGCTATGCGAGCTCTAGTAAGGTACACATCAATAACATGTATATCACATATACCTTTGTTCACCTTGCCATCCTTCTTATCCGCCAAATACTTGGGGCAGTTCCGCTCAAAGGACCTACCGCTTGCAGAGAAGCACTCGGTTTCAGGTTTAGGGCCAGACTTGGGTTTTTCTCCGAGCAAAGAACTTGCTTGTCTGTTCTTCTTGAAGTTCCTTCTTCTTCCCTTTGCCTTTCTTCTTGAAACTAGTGGTCTTATTGACCATCAACACTTGATGATCTTTCTTGATTTCTACCTCCGCAGCCTTTAGCATTGTAAGAGCTTAGGTATAGTCTTTACTAACCCTTGCATATTATAGTTCATCACGAAGCCTTTGTAGCTTGGTGGCAGTGATTGAAGAATTTCATCAATGACACAATCATCCGGAAGATTAACTCCCGCTTGAGTCAAGTGATTGTAATACCTGCATATTTTGAGTATGTGCTCACCGACGTAACTATTCTCCTCTATCTTGCAGCTATATAACTTATTGGAGACTTCATATCTCTCAATCCGCATTCTGTTGGAATATCAACTTCAACTCCGGAACATCTCATATGCTCCATGACGCTCAAAACGCCGTTGAAGTCCCGGTTCTAAGCCGTAGCATGGCACATCGAACTATAGAGTAGTCATCAGCTTTGCTCGCAGACGTTCTTAACGCCGCCGGTTGCATCAAGAAGAGTTCTGCACCTAGCGTGCATCCAGACGTAACTCTTCTCGCAAAGAATGAGGATAATCCTCAGTTACGGACCCAATCCGTAATTGCTACCATCATCTTTCAACTTTGCTTTCTCAAGGAACGCATTAAAATTCAACGGAACAACAAAGACGAGCCATCTATCTACAATCAAACATAGACAAGCAAGATACTATCAGTACTAAGTTCATGATAAATTTAAGTTCAATTAATCATATTACTAAAGAACTCCCACTTAGATGCAGACATCTCTAGTCATCTAAGTGTTCACGTGATCCAAATCAACTAAACCATAAACGATCATCACGTGAGATGGAGTAGTTTTCAATGGTGAACATCTTATGTTGATCATATCTACTATATGATTCACGCCGACCTTTCGGTCTCCGTGTTCCGAGGCCATATCCGCATATGCTAGGCTCGCAAGTATAACTCGAGTATTCAGCGTGTGCAAAACTGGCTTGCACCCGCTGTAGATGGACGAGAGCTTATCACACCCGATCATCACGCGGTGTCTCAAGACGATTTAACTTTGGCAACGGTGCATACCGTGGAGAACACTACTTGATAATTTAAGTGAGAGATCATCTTAAAATGCTACCGCCAATCAAAGCAAGATAAGATGCATAAAGGATAAACATCACATGCAATCAATATAAGTGATATGATATGGCCATCATCATCTTGTGCTTGTGATTCCATCTCCAAGCACCGTCGTGATCACCATCGCCACCGGCGCGACACCTTGATCTCCATCGTAGCATCGTTGTCGCTCACGCCATCTATTGCTTCTACGACTATCGCTACCGCTTAGTGATAAAGTAAAGCAATTACAGTATGCTTGCATTTCATACAATAAAGCGACAACCATATGGCTCCAGCCATTGTCGATAACTTCGGTTACAAAACATGATCATCTCATACAATAAAATATAGCATCACGCCTTGACCATATCACATCACAACATGCCCCGCAAAACAAGTTAGACGCCCTCTACTTTGTTGTTGCAAATTTTACGTGGCTGCTACGGGCTTAAGCAAGAACCAATCTCACCCACGCATCAAAACCACAACGATATTCGTCAAATAGACTCCGCTTTTAACCTTCTCAAGGACCGGGCGAGCCACACTCGGTTCAACTAAAGTGAGAGAGACAGACACCCGCCAGTCATCTTTAAGCAACGAGTGCTCAGAGCGGTGAAACCAGTCTCGCGAAGCGCACGCGTAATGTCGGTCCGGCCGCTTCATCTCACAATACCGCTGAACCAAAGTATGACATGCTGGTAGGTAGTATGACTTGTATCGCCCACAACTCACTTGTGTTCTACTCGTGCAAAACATCAAACCATAAAAACCTAGGCTCGGATGCCATCATGGGTAACGAGTAATTTCAAAAATTTCCTACGCACACGCAAGATCATGGTGATGTACAGCAACGAGAGGGGAGAGTGTTGTCACGCACTCAGAGACCAAGCGAAGCGATCACAACGTAGAGGAAGTAGTCGACGCTCTCCTCGCGATCCAACCGATCCCAGCGCCAAGCATCTCGGCGCCCAAGTTCTTGACACACGACAGCTCGATGACGCCTCGGCTCCAATCCAAGAGAGCTTCGGGAGGAGAGTTTCATCAAGACGACGGCGCAGGACGATCTTGATGTTCTATCGACGCAGGCTTCGCCTAAGCACCGCCACGATATGACCGAGGTGGAATATGGTGGAGGGGGCACCGACACGGCTAAGGAACGATCTCAAGGATCAACTTGTGTGTTCTAGGGTGCCCCTGCCTCAGATATAAAGGAGCAAGGGGGTGCGGCTGCCCTAGGAGGAGGGTTGCGGAGGAGTCCTACTCCCACCGGAGTAGGACTCCCCCTTCCTAGTTGGATTAGGACTTGGGGAGGGAAGAGGAAGGGGGGCCGCCTCTCCTTGTCCTATTCGGACTAGGGGAGGGGGCGCCTGCCCCGGCCGCCCTTCCTCTTCTCCCTCATGGCCCACTAAGGCCCATTAACCCCGGGAGGGTTCCAGTAACCCTGTTCCTAAGAAATCCCGATTTCACCCGAACCATTCAACTCCAAACATAGGCTTCCAATATATCAATCTTTATGTCTCGACCATTTCGAGACTCCTCGTCATGTCCTTGATCACATCCGGACTCAACTTCTTCGTACATCAAAATACATAAACTCATAATATAACCGCCATCGAAACCTTGCGCATGGACCCTACGGTTCAAGAACAATGTAGACATGACCGAGACACGCCTCCGGTCAATAACCAATAGCGGGACCTGGATGCCCATATTGGCTCCTACATATTCTATGAAGATCTTTATCGGTCAGACCGCATAACAACATACGTTGTTCCCTTTGTCATCGGTATGTTACTCGCCCGAGATTCGATCGTCGGTATCCAATACCTAGTTCAATCTCGCTATCGCAAGTATCTTTACTCGCTCGTAATACATCATCTCACAGCTAACTCATTAGTTGTAATGCTTGCAAGGCTTAAGTGATGTGTATTACCGAGAGGGCCCAGAGATACCTCTCCCACTATCGGAGTGACAAAACCTAATCTCAAATACGCCAACCCAACATCCGCCTTTGGAGACACTGTAGTACTCCTTTATAATCACCCGCCATTACGCTTGTGACGCTTGGTATCACCCAAAGTGTTCCTCCGTAAACGGAGTTGCATAATCTCATAGTTATAGGAACATGTATAAGTCATGGATAAAAGCAGAGCAACATACTAAACGATCGTGTGCTAAGCTAATGGAATGGGTCATGTCAATCGATCATTCAACTAATGATGTGACCTTGTTAATCAAATAACAAACCTTTTGTTTATGGTTAGGAAACATAACCATCTTTGATTAACAAGCTAGTCTAGTAGAGGCATACTAGTGACATACTGTTTGTCTATGCATTCACACATGTATCATGTTTCCGGTTAATACAATTCTAGCATGAATGATAAACATTTATCATGAAATAAGGAAATAAATAATAACTTTATTATTGCCTCTAGGGCATATTTCCTTCAGGCTCCACTCGACGTCGATGCGCTCCCCGTCCGCGGTGTGACGCATTTTCGCGCATGTGTCCGCGGCGTTCTGCTGCGGCAACCGTCGACTCCATATCGGTCGACTTCTATCGTCCACCTCCTTGTCTCCCGCCAAAGGCAAGCGCCTGGTCGGTCGAGGCTCCAGCGGTGGGTGAGTCACGCGGTGGCTCGCCAGACGGCCACCACCTGTTATGATAATCGAGCCCGACGAGTCCTCTATGGCCTGCTCGATCTATCGACCTGGCTCAGAGAGATCGTGATCCGAAAAGCGATAAAGTGATCCAGCGGAGGTTTTGATGGTCAATGGACCTCGTAGTTCTCCCGCTTCTCATGACGACGGGGTGGACGGGGGCGACCCGCCAAGTCCATGAGGAGTACCAACCCGAGCCACTTAATTCTCGCAAAGGAAGAACTTCGCCGCAGAACATGGATGCCTCAGATACTCCCATCGCGGAGAAACCTCAAGCTCGCGCTTTGGAGGAGGCACGCCATTAACTTGGCTAAACGACTCGTTCGAGAACCTCCAGCGAGCACTGACGAAGCACAAGGCAACAAGTGCCCGACTCAATCGGCGCCAACTCTTCCCGCCGACTCGTATATCGAACCCCGATTCAGAATTTGGCAACCAAACCCAGATAGCAGAAGTCAATTCAGCCCTCTCACGGAGGTCTGGCAGAGGCTTGATGTTGATTAGGATTTGCTCCGGCAGCAGGAGATCGAATTCAGCCGTGTCGCAGCCATGCAACAGAATTCACAACGATCCGTCATCGCTAATACGGTTCACCGGCTCACAGCCCCAGATCGCCTCCGCGGTGTGAAGGACGCGAGAATCGACGAGACCAATATGGTGACCGATACGATCGTGATGATAGGCGTCGAGTGCCCACTCCTCCTCCGAGGGGTGGGTCTTACGCTGCTCGGCAGCAGGATGACAAAGGCCAACTCGCAGGGCGAAGAGCTCCGGCCAACCCTGTGGAACCAGGCTTTGACGCGATCGATCATCATCGCAAGGCTTGGTCGATCGAACAGGCTCATCGAGGTGGCTATAACAAAGATGCGCCCACTAGCAGCCGAAAGTGCATGTTTCGTCCGAAATGTTTCAAAGAGGCTATCGAGCCGCGTAATTCCCCCAACTTCAGATTGGCGATCGAGTCAAGATGTTCACCGTGAGTCTAAGCCTGAAACTTGGCTTGAGGACTACCGAGTGGCTGTACAGATCGGCTGTGGGAATGACGAGGTGGCTATGAAGCATTTGCCTCTCATGCCGGAAGGTTCGCCAGTATGGTTGAATCGCTTAACTCCAAGCAGATTTACACTTGGGAAGATCTTTCCCAGTGTTTGTCGTAACATTTGAGGGAACTTGCAAGTTTACCAGCTGGATTGACAGAGCTGCAAGTTTGTGCGTAAGTTTAATGAGACATTAAGAGAGTATATTCAGAGATGGATCACTTTGCATCATACCGTGGAGAACGTGTTCGATCATCAGTACCGCGCTTTCAAGGATGGTGTTAAGAACAGAGAATTGAGTTTGAAGTTTGGTCGGACCGGAGATATGACCCTGAGTCGGATGATGGAAATTGCTACCAAGTACGCCAACGGCGAAGAGGAGGACCGACTCCGGAGCGGCAAGTACAAGCCGAGTCCGTCGGAGAAAGGAAACTCCAGTCGGAAGCAGAAACAAAAAGCCGAACCAGCGGCTCCTGGAGAGGCTCTGGCCGTGACTCAGGGCAAGTTCAAAGGAAAACCCAAAGGATCCTAGAACCCCAAGAAGGTGAAGGATAAAGAAGGAAATGACGTGATGGATTTGCCGTGTCACATCCACACGAAGAAGGACGAAGAGGGTAATTTCATTTACCCAAGCATACCACTCGGCAAAGGCAGGCTCCTCGATCCAAATAGCCCAAGGTAAACAACCCAAGGACAAGGAAAAGAGTCGACAAAGCCAAGACAAGGAGGACAAGTGAGGAGGATATCCTCATGTTAACTCCACTCCGATGATCTTTGCGGATGTGGAAAGCAAGAGCCGACTGAAAGTTATCAACCGTGAGGTGAACATGGTCGCCCCGGCGAAACCCAGTTATCTGAGATGGTCCCAAACTCCCATTACATTCGACCAGTCCGATCACTCGACTCATATAGCCACCCCTGGGAGGCAAGCTTTGGTGGTCGACCCGATCGTCGAATGCACTCGACTGTCGAAAGTGCTAATGGATGGTGGTAGTGGACTGAATTTGTTGTATGCGGACACACTGAAAGGGATGGGCATTCCGATGTCCCGATCGAGCAGCAAAGAACATGAGTTTTCATGGAGTTATACCGAAATAAAGTCGAGTCGCCGGTCGATAGCTCGACGTGGTGTTCGGTGACTCAAGCATTTTCGCAAGGAGAAGCCGACGCTTAGTTGTAGACTTTCGAGCGCTTACCACGCTTATTTTGGGGAGACCAGCTTACGACGCTTCATGGCTCGACCATGTTACGGTACCTCAAGCTGAAGATGCCCGGCCCCAAAGGCGTGATCACTGTCACTGGTGATCGGAAAAAAGCAGAAATGTGTTTCCAGAAAGGCTCAAAAATTGCCGATTCCCAGGTGATAACGGTCGAGTTTGAGGGATACAAGAAAAATGCAGATTCGAGTGATTTGTTGCGGGCAAAGAAGCCTGCCATGAGTCAGCGTTTCAGCCGCCCAAAGGAGACAAAGCCCGCTCACATTCACCCGACCGACCCCAATGCAGCTCCGACCCATATTTCCACAACACTCGACCCTAAATAGGAAGAAGCGCTCATCCAGTTCCTCTGTGAGAACTGGGACATCTTTGCATGGAAGCCTGCTGACATGCTGGGTGTTCCCAGGGGACTAGCTGAGCATTGGCTTAGAGTCGACTCAACCGCAAAACCTGTCAAAGAACATCTTCGACGGTCTGCCGTCCAGAAGAGAAAAGCAATTGGTGAGGAAGTGGCTCGACTATTGGCGGCGGGATTTATCCGAGAGATATACCACTCCGAGTGGCTCGCCAATGTCGTCATGGTTCCCAAGAAGGACAAGTCACCCGCATGTGCATCGATTTCAAACACATCAATCGGGCCTGCCCGAAGATCATTTTCTCTCCTCGATCGATCAAATTGTTGACTCGATCGCGGATGCGAGATTGTCTTTTCTAGACGCTTATTCGAGTACCATCGATCCGCCTCAGACGGACCCGATGAGATAAAACAGCTTTCATCACTCCATTCGGTGCTTCGCTATATTACCATGCCATTCGCCTCAAGAATGCCGGAGCCACGCTCATGCGAATGATTCGAAGTGTTTGCTCACCATCGGTCGGAATGTGGAAGCGCATATGGACGATATCATGGTCAAGTCGCGAAAGGGTTCCGACCTCCGACCGACCTCGCCAAACATTTGCCAACCTCGGGAGGTATGATATCAAGCTCAATCCATCAAAGTGCACATTCGAGTTCCCGATGGCAAGTTACTCGGTTTTCTCATTTCCGAACGAGGAATCGACGCTAACCCGTAAAAAATCGCACTATATCCGAATGAAACGCCCGCGGGTGCACGGCGTCCGAAGCTTATCGGATGCTTGGCCGCATTAAGTCGATTCATCTCACGACTCGGTGAAAAGGCATTGCCTCTTTACCGACCGATGAAGAAGGCGAACAAGTTCGAGTGGACTCCAAAAGTCGATGCAGCGCTTGTCGAGCTAAAAGCTCGCTCTCCACCCAGCCGGTGCTTGCTGCTCCAATCAGCAAAGAGCCTCTGTTGCTTTATATTGCAGCCACAGGACAAGTCGTCAAGACAAGATTTACGGTCGAGCGGAAGAAGAAGGAAAGCCTTCAAAGTTCAGCGCCAAAGGTACTATCTATCCAAGTTTTGACTCCATCAAAGCAAAGATATCCTCATTATCAGAAGCTTGTGTATGGGATCTACATGACCACGAAGAAGTTTGCTCATTATTTCTCTGATCATTCCATTACAGTCGTCAGCGACGCTCCACTTTCAGAGATTCTGCACAAGAGAGATGCAACTGGTCGAGTGGCGAAATGGGCGATTGAACTCCTTCCCCTTGATATCAAGTTTAAGGCAAAGAAAGCCATTAAGTCCCAAGCAATAGAAGATTTCCTTGCCGAGTGGATTGAACAACAGCAGCCGACTCAAGTTCACTCGGAGCATTGGACCATGTTCTTTGATGGCTCTAAGATGTTGAATGGTTCCGGTGCTGGGGTTGTCCTGGTTTCCCCTAGAGGAGATAAGCTCAGATATGTGCTCCAGATTGACTTTGATTCCTCCAACAATGAGGCAGAATACAAGGCCCTTTTGTATGGATTGCGCATGGCCATTTCACTCGGCGTCCGTCGCCTTATGGTTTATGGCGACTCGGATTTGGTGATCAACCAAGTGATGAAGGAGTGGGACGTTAGAAGCCCAGCCATGACTGGATATCGCAATGCAAAGGAGGAAGCTGGAAAAGAAGTTTGAGGGGTTAGAGCTTCATCATATACCCGATCAAGAATCAAGCGGCCGATGATTTGGCAAAGATAGGTTCCAAGAGAGAAGCCATTCCGGTGGTGTGTTCTTGGAGCATATCCATACTCCATCACCAAAGAAGATCCTTTCACCGAAGAAGCTCCGCAGCCCAAGAGTGCCACAGATCCGATCAAGTTGAGGTCCCAAAGAAGGGTCGACTTGGTCATGGAGGTTTTAGTGATCACTCCCGACTGGACAGTTCCATACATCGCATATATCCTGAGAAAAGAGCTTCCGGAGGACGAGGAAGAGGCTCGACAGATCTTCCGTCGATCCAAGGCCTTTACTGTGATCAAAGGACAGTTGTACAGAGAGAGCGCGACTGGAGTTGGTTAGAAGTGCATAACGCCAGAAGAAGGTCGAATAATCCTTGATGACATCCACTCGGGGACTTGTGGTCATCATGCGTCCTCTCGGACCATTGTGGCCAAAGCATACCGAGCCGGATTTTATTGGCCATGGGCGAATGAAATGGCAAAGGAATAGTCGACAAGTGCGAAGGATGCCAATTTTACTCCAACATGTCACACAAGCCTGCATCAGCTCTGAAGACCATTCCACTCGTCTGGCCCTTCGCAGTTTGGGGTTTGGATATGGTTGGTCCTTTGAGAACAGGACGAAGCGGTTTTACATGTACCGTAGCAATCGACAAGTTCACCAAATGGATTGAGGCTAAGCCCATCAAGAACCTTGACGCTGCATCGCTGTCGCCTTCATCGAGAACTAATATTCAGATATGGAGTCCCACACAGCATCATCACCGACAATGGATAAAACTTCGACTCGGAGGAATTCAGAGAGTCACATCTCAAGGCACACGAGTCGACTACGCTTCAGTCGCCCATCCCCAGTCGAATGGACAAGCGGAGCGGGCTAACGGCTTGATCCTCAAAGGGTTGAAACCCCGACTGATGCGTGACCTTAAGCATGCAGCTGGAGCGTGGGTCGATGAACTCCCCTCGGTGCTTTGGGGTCTAAGGACCACGCCTAATCGGTCGACTGGAAGAACTCCATTCTTCTTAGTCTATGGAGCTGAGGCGGTCTTACCAAGTGATCTACTCCACAACGCTCCTCGAGTTGAGCCCTACTCCAAGTCAAGGAACAAGCGCGACAGATGCAACGACCTCCTAGAAGAAGAAAGGAGATGGCTCGATCCGATCGACCATCTACCAACAAGACTTGCGCCGCTTCCACGCCGTAAACGTGAAGAGTCGAGCCTTCCAGAAGGAGATTTGGTTCTCGAGTGGATCAACAGAAACCACACAAGCTTGCTCCTTCTTGGGAAGGACCTTCATCGCTACCAAGGTTCTCCACAACGGAGCGCACTGCCTCTACAACGTCGAGCACAAAATTGACGAGCCCCGAGCTTGGAACGCGGAGCTACTCTGCCCATTTTACACTTAAGTTTTCACTCGGATGAGTTGTAATAAAAGTACTTCTGTAGTCCATGTTTTGCAAGATAATAGTGTCATAATTTCCCCAATGATTTTTGTCACTTTTATTTGTTCAGTAAAATTTCCCCCTCAGTGGGTGACTTAGCTGCGAATCCGTTTCACCTAAGTTTGTAAAAAAAATCCTTACCGAGTGGTGAGCCAGCCTCCCACTCAGGGGCTTAGCTGCGAATCCGTTTCGCCTAAGTTTCTATAAAATCCTACCGAGTGGTGAGCCAGACTCCCACTTGGGGGCTTAGCTGCAGTCCAAGTACTCGCCTAAGTTTCAATAAAATCCTACCGAGTGGTGAGCCAGACTCCCACTCGGGGGCTTAGCTGCAGTCTAAGTACTCGCCTAAGTTCAAATTCAACATGCGCTCGCAAGGAGGACGAGGTACAGGTTGACTGCGACCCTCTCCTCCGAGCTACGTCACAAATACAACGTGCGGTTGCAAGAAGGACGAGGTGCAGGTTGACTGCGACCCTCTCCTTCGAGCTACGCCACAAGTACAACGTGCGGTCGCGAGGAGGACGAGGTACAGGTCGACTGCGACCCTCTCCTCCGAGTTACGCCACGAGTACAACGTGCGGTTGCAAGGAGGACGAGGTGCAGGTCGACTGCGACCCTCTCCTCCGAGCTACGCCACAAGTACAACGTGCGGTCGCAAGGAGGACGAGGTGCAGGTCGACTGCGACCCTCTCCTCCGAGCTATGCCACAAGTACAACGTGAAAATCCTACCGAGTGGAGAGCAGACCTCCCACTCGGGGGCTTAGCTGCATCCCAGTGCTCGCCTAAGTTATAAAAATCCTACCGAGTGGAGAGCACACCTCCCACTCGGGGGCTTAGCTACAGCCCAATGCTCGTCTAAGTTATGAAAATCCTACCGAGTGGAGAGCAGACCTCCCACTCGGGGGCTTAGCTGCAGCCCAGTGCTCGCCTAAGTTATAAAAATCCTACCGAGTGGAGAGCACACCTCCCACTCGGGGGCTTAGCTGCAGCCCAGTGCTCACCTAAGTTATGAAAATCCTACCGAGTGAAGAGCAGACCTCCCACTCGGGGGCTTAGCTGCAGCCCAGTGCTCGCCTAAGTTATAAAAATCCTACCGAGTGGAGAGCATACCTCCCACTCAGGGGCTTAGCTGCAGCCCAGTGCTCGCCTAAGTTTTGGAAATCCTACCGAGTGGAGAGCACGCCTCCCACTCGGAGGCTTAGCTGTGGCCCAGTGCTCGCCTAAGTTTTGAAAATCCTACCGAGTGGAAAGCACGCCTCCCACTCGGAGGCTTAGCCGCAGCCCAGTGCCTGCCTAAGTGAATTGGGGAACAAGTTAATTGCAATAAGCACCTCGCTTTAACCTGCAAAAGACATCTCAAACCAAATGCAAGCATATTCAAACGTCGAATCCAAGTTCGGATAGATACCTAACAGAACCAAAAGTGCTCAGGCGCTAGGCCTGTTAAGGTTTGTCGGTTACAAAACCACTTGGCATACCGAGGCAAATTTAAAGTGTCGAGCTCAAGAAGTTTTTTACCCCTCCTGTGGAGGGCTGGAAGGTGCAACAAACTCGTCGAGGTCGATTCCATCAGCAATCCGAGTGGCAGCGGTGATGAAGGTCTCCATGAAGGACCGGAAATCGTGCTTCTTGGTGTTAGCCACTCGAAGAGCCGCCAACTTGTCTTCTCGTGCATCCTTGCAATGGACTCGGGCCAAAGATAGAGCAACGTCCGCGCCACACCTGGCAGAAGACTTCTTCCACTCCTGCACTCGATTTGGGACTGTGTTCAGTCGAGCCATCAGAGACTCGAGGTCATTCTGGAGCGTCTCTTTGGGCCAGAGCGTATCATCGATTTGGGAATTGGCGACCTTCAGCCTTGCGAGATAGTCAACGACGGCGGCAACACGAGATTCGAGTCGAAACACGTTCATGGCGACTTCATCATTCACCGGAGAGTTGATGGGGTCCAGGTTAGGCTCCAGTCGACCAGTCTCCTCTTCAAAGTTTTGGCAAAATTCTGCAAGCACAGTCACCGAGTCAAGACAACAGTTGAATGGAAAGATCACAGTTGGAATACCTGTTTGGTGCAAAAGATTACCTTCGAGCATGAGGAACAACTTCTTGGCCAGTCCGCCCAGATAAGCCTCCAGATCGTTCTTCTTCCCCGCCAACTCACTGGCCTTGTCATTCAGGGCAATTTTATCACTTTTCAGTCGACTGACCTCCTTGTTGGCAATGGCAAGAGCAGCTTTCAGATTGGTGTTCTCCTCTTCAAGCTTGGTGACCGAAGCCAACTTCTCATCCGCGAGCTTGGTCTTCTAAAGCTGTTTTCAGATCTCACCAACTCAAGGTCTTTCTTCTTCTGGGCCTCCTTCACTTTGCCTGCAAAGTTACAGCAAGGTCAGACTTTGAAACAAATGAGGAGCAAAAGCATTTGTCGAAAGCCTCACCAAACATACCTTTAGCTTCCTCCTTCGCCTTCGCCAAGTTCTCCTGGACCAGCTTCAGATCAAGCTCGAGCTGGATATGTTTGTTCTCCAACTCGGTGTAACGAGCCGCAAGGTCGCAGAATTTCTACGAAGAACCAATCGACAGATATCAAAGACAATTCGCTTCCGAGTGACTAAGGAAAAACCATACGTTTCTAAGACTACGGCCGAATGTAAACATTCGACCATAATCTAGGGGACTACACCCAGTGGGTGCACTCAGCGTGCCCCCACTAGTTCTATCAAGATAGAGTCGATCAGTCGACCAACAAAAAAAGGGACGTGTTCTTTAGATCGTAGTCAATCGCCGCCAATCGACCACACGCCTCGGGACTACACCTGGGTGCACTCAGCGTGCCCCCACCGGTCTGAAAATCCGTTCGACCTAATCAAATAGAGGAAAAAGTTCAAGACATAAAGACTATGGTCGACTGCACCCAGTGGGTGCACTCAGTGTGCCCCCACTAGTTCGGAATTTCAATCGACACACCCAGTGGGTGTAGGACAATCACTAAGAATTTCAGAAAGAGGAATCTTCAGACATCATATCCTAACAGTAGCAGCGATGACCGATCGACCAACGCTGCTCAAGAGCGGGGCTGGCGTCATAGGCTGCTTGGCTGGCTTCTCGGATGGCCTTCACTTGCTCCATCATAACTCCAGCCTGGCGTATTGCTTCCTTCGCAGCATTAGCTTGGTCCTCTGGGACATAGTGGGTCGAGAAAAGCGAAGGCTGTGCTGCACTCGACGACGTGGGGTGAGCACTCGTCAATGGCACCGCAAAAGATACGGTAGGTCGAGTGATGTTCTCTCCCTCCGTGACCAGTGTCTCGGGTGCTGGCACGTCCTGAGCCACCTTGCTAGCAGACGCTTTCCTGCTCCTCCTTTGCCTCAACGGTTCCTCGTCGTCGTCGTCAGGAAGGGTGATAACGACATTAGACGGAGCTACAGAAAAGAATCAAAGTAAGATACCAAGAGCCAATCGGCTGAAGACAGAATTATGAAAGTCGTACCAGGTTTTGAAGTGGCAGCATCTTCCATCTCATGATCGCGGCTCTGGCCGAGGTATCGGTTGCAGCTACCGCAGCTTAAGAAATCAGTCGGATGACTCATGAGTCGACCAAAAATAAACTCATGTAGAGCAAGACGACTCAAGTAGCATTTTTACCCTGATATGATGGGGATCGACACCTTCATCTTCGGCAAAACCTTCGCCGGCTTCGATGGCGCCATTCGAGATTGCTTCGAACCTTCTCGGTTGGCGCCGAGAAGTGGTCCGAGGGCGCTTAGTCGATCGTGATAGCGCGACCCCTTGCCACGCTTCAACAAGGGGTCATGGACGAGCTTCGATCGCCTTTCTGAGCGAGGCGGTGCAACTTCCTCCTCCTCCTCCTCTTCTTCCTCCCCATGAGAGTCGTTTTCATCATCATCATCAGCAGCGTCCGAGTCCCACTCCTCCTGGCTTTCGCCCCCACTTCCTTCCTCCTCTTCAGTCGGCGTCTGTGCTCCATTGGGCATCGATTATAGTTCGGTGAGGGCCTGACAGACAGCAAAATAAAGATCAATCGACCAATTTGCAACGAAAGCAGAATAAGTATGGCAAGATTACAATTGGGGATAAAGTGGGCATACCTTGTCTGGAGTGCTAGAATGGTCGAGTGGCGGAATCCTCCTGGCTCTTCGAGGGTTGTCTTTATTCCCTGTGACCGCGGCCATCCACCTCTCCAGTGTGGCGTCGTCGACTGCTTCTGGATGGACCCGAGTTTTATCCTCGGTTCCACATTACAGCCACATACAATGGCCTCAGTACTGAAGTGGCTGGATGCGCCGCCTAAGGAAGACCTCCAGAAGGTCCATACCCGTCACTCCGTCCCGAACTAACTGGACTACACGCTCCATCAACATCTTCACTTGGGCTTTCTCCTCAGGGAGCACCTTCAGAGAAGAGGGCTTGTTCGCTCGGTCCATAGAGAACGGAGGGAGACCACTGACCGCTTCAAGGCCGACTCGTCTTGGTAGTAGAACCAAGTCGACTGCCATCCTCTGACCGACTCAGGGAGGGTCATGGCCGGAAAGGTGCTCTTGTTCCTCATCTGAATCCCCAGACCTCCGCACATCTAAATAACCTTGGTGTTATCGTCATCTGGACTCGCCTTTTTCACTGTCTAAGAACGACAAGTGAATATGTGCTTGAACAGACCCCAGTGCGGTCGGCAGCCCAGGAAGTTCTCGCACATGGACACGAAGGCAGCAAGGTAGGTGATGGAATTTGGATTGAAGTGGTGGAGTTGCGCCCCAAAGAAATTCAAGAAACCACGGAAGAAAACACTCGGAGGCAGGGAGAACCCACGGTCGACGTGGGTAGCCAGAAGAACACACTCACCCTCCTGCGGCTATGGTTGCCACTCGTTCCCCGGGAGCCTCGCTGCTCCGTGGGGGATCAAACCCTCGTTGGCCATCTCAGTGAGATCCCTCTCGGTGATGGTCGAGCGGATCCAATCCCCTTGAACCCAACCGTGCGGCAGGCGGGACCTTGACGAGGATCCGCCTGACCGTCGCTTCTCCTTTCGCCTTCCCCGTCGCCGTCGCCTTCTTCACGCGCTCCAGAGCCGCCGTATTCTCCTTCACCATTGTTGCCGGTGAAGCGTACGAGGAGTGGTTGGATGGAGGCAAGAGCAGGCGCTGTGGGCGGAGGCGGAGAGGGCAGAGGGAAGAATGGAGAGATACTGTTCAAAAACCCTCACCGGGCGCCTTTATAAGGACACTTCCGAGTGACTGACGAGTGGGCCCGTACAATCCTATCACATCCCGAAACAGTCGCGCGTACGCGATACGTGGCGAAAAAGGCGGCGCGGAAATCGAGGCGTCTATGCCCTATCCCATCCGAAGGCGGTCCGCCCGCCAAGGCTTCCCAAAATTCGGATCCGCGAAATCCGCTAACAAAGCAGATCAATCATAGACGAGAGATTTCCGCGATCCGTCGCCGTAAATTATCAAGTTCAAAAGTTCACTCGACGAGAGAAAGGAATGGATCAAGGCGACTGAAAGAAAAGTTGCTGTTATCGACGAAGAGATTATTGGTCCAAGATGATGCATGTCCAGAACACAAAAGCAGGTCGGAAATATTATCAACTCCTTTCTCACTCAAACCTCGATCCATTCGGGGGCTAATGATGAAGTCATGTACCTAGGGTAGGGTCATAGGCCTGATCTAAGTACCCTACCCAAGGACACCCTCAGAAGAAACTGCCTTCCAGTCGACCAAGTGGGACTTCACTCGACGGACTCGACCATGAAGACTCACTCGACCACCAGGAGATCAAAAGCCACTCTGCATCCGAACGGTATGTAATTAAGTAGTTTTTATGGCATTTAGGACACTTTATGTAAGGCGTTACCAGTAACGCCTAGCCTTAATGTACTTTAAACCCTGCATTACTAAGGGCCGGAGGGGTCTGACAGACACTATATAAGCCACCCCCCTCCTCAGTGTAAAGGGTTCGCACCCCTGTAATCCATACACACATAATCCACTTGACCGCCTCAGGGCTCCGAGACGTAGGGCTGTTACTTCCTCCGAGAAGGGCCTGAACTCGTACATCCTTTGTGTTTACAACTGCTCCATAGCTAGGATCTTGCCTCTCTATACCTACCCCCTACTCTACTGTCAGACTTAGAACCACGACAGTGACTGCGCAGACGTCTTTATAAATCGTCATGTTGTTGTAAGGGATTTGCCATGCTCTAACAAAATTGCCATGTAGTACAAGAAAATGGCAGAAAAATGCAAACGTTGCGCACAGTAATTGTCATCTGTTCAATCGGGATTTGACGTCCCGAGGACGTTCGCTGAGATTGCTTAAAAAACCTGACATTCGCTGGTTAGTGGCTTCCTTTTAACGATAATGTTAAAAAGCTTACAACAGATTTTTAATTGTTTTGAGATTGAGATATGTTGTGTGGAGGAAATCCATAGGCAAAGGTAAGGAAAGATATGATGTGATTGCATACGTACAAGGCATGAGTTGATTTTTTTTTATCTCAAGAAATGCCATCTCTAGCACTAATTGATACTAGAAGAACGCCCGTGCGTTGCAACGGGGCCACATTAACTTTAAGAGTTCAATATTACGACATTGGCGACCTTTTTTACCATCAAATCCTCACATACACAGACACACACTCTTCCTCCCTCTTCCTCACTCTCTATCTCCCTCTCCCTCTCTCTCTAACACACACACATATCCATCTTATTGGGTACGGGACCATAATCCATCTATTTCACACATACATGCTAGTGCATAATAATATGGATTATGTGTATTATATTTGCCACCAGAACTGAGGGAATTAATTTCATGAAAATCGACCAGCCACAGCTCCAAGAATATGCGGACGAGGTGGCTCGAGTCGGCGTCGGCGCCGTCCAGCGCGGGCCACGGGCCCGCTTCCAAGTGCACGTGCAATGCACGTCTTCACAAATATTATAACCAGATGTGAGAGAAATCACATGCATAGAAAAGATATTCTGATAGCAATTCAAATACCATACTCAATTGAATACCTAACCTAGACAATACTCTTATTTCTATGCGCCAGAAAAAATGGAATAGCAAAGCTAAGTATGCCTACATACGCTCAGATTATATATAATAATCTTGGGTGAACAATTGCAACAAAGCACTAAGCAGCGATAAATTTAAATAAAAAATCCATTAACTATGCAGGCAGCAGGCTTGTTACAACATAGAGAGATAGGAAAATGTCACCTCCAAAGAATGTAGCGCAAAGGAGTGGAACGAAGCATGAATGAGCGGTTGTCTGTTCTTCTCCATGTACATGGATCGGCAGAGAGGCCAAGTATATAAGTACTTGATGAACTCCACTCTTCGTGCACGGAGAGCCATGTCACCTTCTCGCCCTGCAAAGCATGGGAGGACGGCTGGTTCACGTGACCCTCCGGTGGGGATCCATGGTGGTGACCGTCGAGCTCGAGGCGCAGAAGTTGAGGCGAGATGGCGAGATCCATGCCGCCAACCGGGCGAAGAGGAGGTCGCGGGGAGGGACACATCGGCAAGATCCGGTCACCACGTGACCAAGAGCAACAATGATCTCCACAAGCTGTAGGTCGACGGCGTGCTCCATCCTCGCGATGGGATGACCATGGCGGTGGCCACTCCTCATGCTCGCCCGATCTCGGTGACACACCACGAGTGTAGGAGGCAGCAACGACCTCAACGAAATCTTGGCCTCCATCCCGGAACGCATGAAGGACCTCGGCCCCGTCGCTACTCCTCCCGCCTTAGCCGCATGTGGCAGCGGACCGTGGGTAGGAGGGCAGGCGGCGTCGCCTCCGACGGCAGGAGCAGCGTTGATTTCGGTAGGTGGTATCGCGAGGACGGCCGCGCATGGGAAGCACCCGATCATGCTGCCAGCCAATCCTTCTCCTCCGATCCCCTATCCTCAAGATTGCGCCACGCCCGGTCGTGTTGTTTCCATATATTATGCCATTTTTTCCTGTACCTAAACAAACGCGGGTGAGCGGATGGCAGAGTTTTGGTCCGCCCTCTAAAATTGCTAAACGCACTTTTGGTGAGGATTATTGTTAATAAATAAATTCAATCATGTCTCTTTAAATAAATGGATTCAATCATGTGACTCTAATTACTTCGGATTGTTATGTGCACACTAAGCGGGGTGCAGTTAGGAAAGAAAATGTTTTCTAATTAAAGTGATTGAGTGATTTAAGGTAAGGTTAATTAATTTAGATTTGATTTTTAGTGATTGTTAGTAAAGTATGATGCGTCTTTAAAATCTTTTATTTGTTTCCTTAAAATCTATTATTTGTTTCCTAAAGAAATTTGTAATAATGGAAGGTATCGGTTGATTTGGATAAGTTAGTAAATTTAGATCCGTGATTGCGTGCACGTTTGGAAAGTGATGATTTGCAAGGAAAGAGCTGAGGGGTAAATAAACCGGTGAATAAGAAACCAGCATCGAAAAAAATCTACGACGGTTAACCTACGAAAAAACCCGGACAAAAGTGGTGGGACGAAAAAACTGGAAGCGAGACTACCAACTGCTCCATTAGGAGTAGAGATATGATATTTGCTTCATTAAGTCCTAATGTTGTTTCTCCGGTTCAGTGCATTTGCTTAGTATGGCTGAGTAGTGCAATACTTCATTAGATTTGGGCCATTTTTTCACACTTTATTTGTGCACATTATTTATAAAAAAAATCTTATATTCTAGCGAAACAGGAATAAGCCTGGCAACACGCGTCATCAACGATCTACTGGTTATGTCTCAACAGATGCTATATGCCTTTGATCTTGCATGGAAATCGATGCAAAATTTTCTTCTTAGTTTTTCTTTTCTCTTTTTTATATAATATGTCACTTGTCTCAGTCGACTAAGACGTATAGACGTGCCTAAAAAAAAAGTAATTATGGACGTGGCGCCACCGTGCGAGACATCCGGCCGTGCATGCCACACGTTGGCCTTGTCCCCGCGTTCCCCACACCAAGTCAACCCGGAT
This sequence comes from Aegilops speltoides, assembly GCA_021437245.1. Classification (NCBI taxonomy): domain Eukaryota; kingdom Viridiplantae; phylum Streptophyta; class Magnoliopsida; order Poales; family Poaceae; genus Aegilops; species Aegilops speltoides. The sequence continues at coordinate 190,581,443 of CM038146.1, read as the reverse complement.
GGACTTGTACCTCCGCACGTCCATTTCCGTTCCATTCCCTTGGATGCCAGAGAGGTCGTGTTCTTCTCCCCCCGCCAATTGGCACACCCTTCACCTGTCCTCATCTCTCGTTGCCACAGCTCCTGAATTTGTAATGCTGTGCTACACTTGTCGCCGCATTAGTTGGTGTCACGATGGAGGAATTAAGAAGGCCATAAGCCGGCGGCGCCATTGCTCATGTCCCCTATAGCTAGCTCGGTTTCTCGCCACACCGTCTCTGCTCTTTGCTCTCCTCCCGGTTGCGGGTTGCTCAGCGCCATTGAACTCTGCTTGGGGTTCCGAGATGAACGACCTCTTCTCGTCGAGCTCGTTCAAGAAGTATGCCGACCTGAAGGACCAGGTGGCGCTGGACGAGATGGAGGCCGGCGGCGGCGCCAACCTCGACATGTTCTTCGAGGACGTGGAGGGCGTCAAGGAGGACATCCGCGGCCTCGAGGCCATGCACCGCCGGCTGCAGTCGGTGAACGAGGAGAGCAAGACCGCACACGACGCCCGCGCCGTCAAGTCCCTCCGCACCCGCATGGACGGCGACGTCGTGCAGGTCCTCCGCCGCGCTAAGGTCGTCAAGGCCAAGCTCGAGGCCCTCGATTGCGCCAACGCCGCCAGCCGCAACCTCCCCGGCTGCGGTGCCGGCTCCTCCACCGACCGCACCCGCTCCTCCGTCGTCTCCGGCCTCGGCAACAAGCTCAAGGACCTCATGGACGACTTCCAGGTAAACACGCACTGCGTTTATCTTGCTTCATTCCCTCGCCGCGCGCTGGTCAGCTACCTGACCGGAGAGAGCGCAGGGCCTTCGGACGCGGATGGCGGCGGAGTACAAGGAGACGGTGACGCGGCGATACTACACGGTGACGGGGGAAACGGCGGAGGAGAGCACGATCGATGCGCTCATCTCGTCGGGGGAGAGCGAGACGTTCCTGCAGAAGGCGATCCAGCGGGACCAAGGGCGCGGGCAGGTGATGGCCACGGTGTCGGAGATCCAGGAGCGGCACGACGCCGTGAAGGACATCGAGCGCAGCCTGCTGGAGCTGCACCAGGTGTTCCTGGACATGGCGGCGCTGGTGGAGGCGCAGGGCCACCAGCTCAACAACATCGAGACGCACGTCGCGCGCGCCAGCTCCTTCGTGATCAGGGGCACCGTGGAGCTCGAGTCCGCGCGCGTCTACCAGAAGAGCAGCCGCAAGTGGGCCTGCATCGCCGTCGTCGCCGGCGCCGTGCTCGTCCTCGTCATCGTGCTGCCGATACTCGTCAACCTCAAGCTCTTGAGCGGCAGATAGATTGCAGCATGGCGCGCGGTGAATTGATTGATCGATGACCTATCCGTTCGCCTCCATCGATCTCTTCTTCTGCGCTGCATGTTCTTGATGTATGTCTTGTCTAGTTCCTTTGGATTGAGATGGAGATTCTTTTATCATAGTTAGCCTTTCGATTGATCTAAAAAATGAAAAAAAAACTTGTCATGGATCAGATCAGAAGTGTTACTTTAGGATGGTTATTATCTGTATATCAAAATATTTAAATTTCCTCTTGAGCCAGCCGGTTGTGGGAGAAGTATGGCCGGCCGGCATCCTTGTCGATTGAATCACGACGATGGTGATCGAGGGTGACAACGTGCAGGTCATGCTGTGTTCGTGCCCTCAATTTCATTCTCGAATCTACTCCCTTCGTTCTGAAATACTTGTCGCACGTATAGATGTATCTAGATGTATTTTAGTTCTAGATATATCAATTTTAGCGACGAATAATTTGGAACGGAGGAAGTAACTATCTAGGGGCAGGTAAGGTTCCTCCACAAAAATACTCGTACATCAGTATAGTACAAGAAAGCACGTTGGCCTAAGGCTACGCTGGCTGATACCATGTATACATGCGGCGTGGTAGATTCGGCAGCTTGGAGTAGACCGTGAGTCCGTGACGGTGAGAGCATTTGTCCTCGAGGTTTTAGAAACAATGCTCTTCTTTCGGACGGCAACACGAAACTTTCTGCTTAATTAAAGACAAAGATATTATGCATTTTGAAAAGCATGGAGCACCAGTGGTCTAGTGGCAGAATAGTACCCTACCACGGTGCAGACCCGGGTTCGATTCCTGGCTGGTGCATATCTTTTTGTTTTGCCCCTCACTCTCTCTTTCACAGACCGGTTCGATTCCATGCGTGTCGCTGCAATTCTGCCGAAACTCTAGCCATGATTGGATCTTCACATTCAATTCCTTTCAGCAAAAACACACTTTCAACCAAGAGTTCCTTTCCAGCTTTCAGAATTCCTTCCTTCATCCTCAACTACCACAGACCCGGGTTCGATTCCATGCGTGTTGCTGCAATTCTGCCGAAACTCCAGCCGTGATTGGATCATCACATTCCCACTGAATTCCTTTCAGCAAAAACACACTTTCAACCAAGAGTTCCTTTTCAGCTTTCAGGATTCCTTCCTTCATCCTCAACTACGTCCTCCTTTCAGGATTCCTGCCTTCATCCTCACCTACTTCCTCCTGCAGCACCCCGTGCTATGCCAAGGCCCGCCAGAGCCGTCCTCCCCCTCCTCGCAAGCAACGACCATCGATGGCAATAAGAGCTGCAATCTTCGTCGCGTGTCTTTTTCTCCTGAACAGGTGCTCCATCGACATCTTTCCAGCTTTCAGAATTCCTTCCTTCATCCTCAACTACCACAGACCCGGGTTCGATTCCATGCGTGTTGCTGCAATTCTGCCGAAACTCCAGCCGTGATTGGATCATCACATTCCCACTGAATTCCTTTCAGCAAAAACACACTTTCAACCAAGAGTTCCTTTTCAGCTTTCAGGATTCCTTCCTTCATCCTCAACTACGTCCTCCTTTCAGGATTCCTGCCTTCATCCTCACCTACTTCCTCCTGCAGCACCCCGTGCTATGCCAAGGCCCGCCAGAGCCGTCCTCCCCCTCCTCGCAAGCAACGACCATCGATGGCAATAAGAGCTGCAATCTTCGTCGCGTGTCTTTTTCTCCTGAACAGGTGCTCCATCGACATCTTGCAAGAGTTTCTCAATACATGGGGGACCTCTGCCGAGCCACACAGTTGTGGCTCACTCAGAGCGACTATATCTTGCCAGGCAATCTACAACACTATTCTGGGACCTATGTAATTTCTGTGAAATAAACACTCTATTAATCATTACAGACTTGATATGAACTACTAAATGACCAAAGGCCGAACGATCTAAGCTAGAGTCAGAAAGACAAGATAAAGCAGTCGATGAGTCAGACTGCACCATGACCGAAAGCTCCGTATGTTGTCGAGCAAGTGCCATACCGATCATCAAAGTGTGGATCTCCGCCTCAGGAGCATCATTGCAGTTAAACAGGTAGCGGCACGCCGGAAAAAAATGAGCCCTCGGGCCTTCGTAGAATCATCCTGGCTGCCGCCATTCCATCTTCCTCCCGGAATGAACCATCGACCGAGAGTGCCGTTACACAACTAGCGGGTGCAGGCCATGGAAGCACTCGGGCCAGCGGACTCTGCAGAGTACCCTCTCCATAGTCCATGATCACCATTTTACCTTTTAGCATCTCTTCTGTAGAGTACCTTTTGGCTAATTGCACCAAATTCATATAGCTGACAAAGAAGTCAGCTGATGCCGCAACCGCGGCGGCCTCCTTCCCATGAATAATATCGCAATGGACTTGCAAAATTCTCCAAATCATCATGATAATCATACTTCACACTACGTTCATACAATCCGCAAGAAGCAGTAGCAACCAGCCCTACCCGGAATCAATCACCATTGGCGGCTCCAAACCGAACCCATGGTCTCTTATTAAAGGATTACACTGATATGACTGGTAATCAATAAAGCTCTTCTTTACTTCAAGGTTAGGAAATCGTAAAGGATCTTCGGATATACTCCATCCGCTTTCATAATATAGTGCATATAGATTATTTTGAAGTCAAACTTCATAAATTTTGATCAAGTTTATATAGGAAACAATTTAGAGCCTGTTTGGGAGTACTCCGCTCCGTAAAACCCAGCTCCTCTCTAGAAAATGCAAGTCAAACGGGGTAGCTTCATGATATACCGCTCAAAAAAATAAATAGAATCTAGGGTACAACTCCTAGTTTTTTGTGAAACTCTTCAGGGGGTGCCCCGGAAACTCCAGAAACTGAAGTTGGGGGGAATTACCCAAACTGCCACCAGTAAGTAGATACCCTTTTGTTTTTTCCACTTCATCTAATCAAATAGACCGTTTCCACAAAATCTCACATCCTTGGAGCTAGTTGGAACCGCTCTTTGGTGGACCTGCAACTCCTGTACGAAACTGGTTCAAAGTGAATTTTGTGAATTGAAACTGATTCTGACGGAGTGTAGCAGTCCCACACAAACCCTTATATATACAATATCAAATATATAAAACTAGCAGTGTGACCCGCGCATTTGCGCGGCTAGATCTTATTTATTTGTATAAAAATTTCCTCGTAGATTTTGACTCGCTCTTGGGCGCACATTTTTTATGACTATCTATTTTATGGATGTTTCTGGATAAAATTATAAATAATACTGTCACAAAAAACAATCTGGGAGGACAATGAAATTAACATTTTAATTGTAAATTAAAATATTCTATGGTAATGCTAATGTTGGAAAAAAATTTAAAGCACACATTGTTGTCGGTGTATGCATTTATGTTTCGTCACCAATATGTGGTTAGATAAGTATAGCATGAACAATATTCCGACGCTTTCTAGATATCTCCTTGAAAGTTTGCCATTCAGGAATATATTAGTTTAAACTTCCTTTCATCCTTCTGCCGCATCATTTTTATATTAATTATAGATTACATTATTCAATTTGTGTGTTCTTTATGTATTAAAATGGTTTACAATTCTTTTTACCATATGACGTGCATATCCTTTTTGTGATTTCTACAGAGGCAAATGTCCTTTGGTCCCTTCTGAATTTACCACTTCCTGGCGCTTTTATACATTGGTCTTTTTCCTCGGTTAATACATATAGCATATTGTTGACTTCAAATGATATTCAAAATATGTACATTGAAATTAGTTGCCTTATATACCAATTAGAATTGCGTATATAGTATGTTTGAACTTGGCTATTTATGGACTATATATGTATTTTGTAGGTTGTTACTTTCCTTTTATTTTTATTTCAAATATCACATATAAAAAGAGATGTATTATTCGTTTAAATAAAAATGAATATTTAATATAGCACATTTTGAATTAGATACTATAGTCTTTTTAGGGGAAGATACTATAATTTTCAGATGGGATTTTCTGTACGAAAGCCAAATTACTAACATTAGTACTCCTTTGAAAATTCTTTTGTAAAAGAGTCACACATTCTTTAATTTGGACTTTGATCTCTTAAACTAAATACTCGCATTCTTTACATTGTAGGATATTTCTGTTTAAATAAGGCAACAACTTCATTTTGAAAAATATATTAAATTTTTGTGTTGTCAGTACCAATGATGTCAACTGCTGACATCACCCATGATGTCAGTGATGAAACACGTCAGACTGCACATGTAGCACATCTTTGTGCCACGTTTTATTAGGGGATATCTGGTGGCATGGTGGTCGGTTACATCATGTACTTGTCTGATGCAAATAATTGTACCTCCTATCGTTGTAGGCAACATTTTGGTCTTTCAGTGTCAACCATTATTATCTAAATGTACCGTGTATATATTTTAAACCTTTGTCTTAGAAACCGATATATGTTTGTCATGTTATTTTCACACTGGTCCTCAATCACATCATAATAATTTTATAGGATGGAAATCAAATTTCTATTCTTAATTATTTGTTGCACATTGAGTTTTTGTTGACAAATTCAATTATTAATATATGTATATATATTTTAAATTTCTGTTCAAATTTGGCTAGCTATGAATTACACACTTAGTTTCACATCTATAAAAGGGAGATGCTCTTTATCCACCAAATATGAGTCTTATCCAAATCAAATATTAAAACTGCCTTAATTAGGAAAACCATAAGTAAGTTCTGTCTTACATAAATTTTAACTAAATTGTAGTTCATGAAGACTTTTAATACATGTGGTTATTCTTGTAACACAAACATGGCCGTCCTCCCTTAATTAGAGACTTCTTCTTTTGAGCCATAGTCCTATAAATATTTTCCATCTCGTCCATCAAGAGAATAACTCCGCCTATGTTGTCTCAACATAGCCGGTCCCAAGCCCGGGTAAAGGAGGAGGGTTGTGATAGGCTTGGCGAGCCAACGTAAAAACTCAGCCACTCTTATGGAGATGAAACCCAAAAAATTTTCGTTGGGGCGTAACCCTCTCAGCGACGCGCCACATCGGAACCCGGGTGTGGTGGAAAATGGGCAAGGGCCGGGCCGTCACCCCTCAAGTGGCGCGCCGTATCTTGATCCGGATACGGTGGCAAGTGAGCGAGGATCGGTCGTCGATCCTTAGTGGCGCGCTACATCGGCGCCGGATGTGGTGGAAAATGAGCAAGGGTCTTCGATTTGACTCGACGAAAGCGAAGGGTAAGGAAGCTAGCCGAGCCTAGGAGGATTCGCTTAGGTAGCTGGAACGTAGGGTCTCTCGACGGGGAAGCTTCGGGAGCTAGTTGATGCAGCGGTGAGGAGAGGTGTTGATATCCTTTGCGCCCAAGAAACCAAATGGAGAGGATGAAGGCGAAGGAGGTGGAGGATACTGGCTTCAAGTCTGTGGTACACGGGACGGCCGCAAACAGAATGGCGAGGCATCTTGATCAACAAGAGCCTCAAGTATGGAGTGGTAGACGTCAAGAGACATCGGGACCGGATTATCCTGGTCAAGCTGGTAGTTGAGGACTTGGTCCTCAATGTTATCAGCGCGTATGCCCCGCAAGTAGGCCACAATGAGAACACCAAGAGGGAGTTCTGGGAAGGCTTGGAAGACATGGTTAGGGTGTACCGATTGATGAGAAGTTCTTCATAGGAGGAGACATCAATGGCCACGTGGGTACATCTAACACAGGTTTTGAAGGGGCGCATGGGGGCTTTGGCTATGGCATCATGAATCAAGAAGGAGAAGATGTCTTAAGCTTTGCTCTAGCCTACAACATGATTGTAGCTAACACCCTCTTTAGAAAGAGAGAATCACATCTGGTGACTTTTAGTAGTGGCCAACACTCTAGCCAGATTGATTTCATCCTCTCGAGAAGAGAAGATAGGCGTGCGTGCCTAGACTATAAGGTGATACTTGGAGAGAGTGTTGTACCCCAGCAAAAGCTGGTGGTTGCTGACTTCCGCTTTCGGATTCGTGTCCAGTGGGATAAGCATGCCAAAGTCGCTAGAACGAAGTGGTGGAAGCTCAAGGGGGAGGTAGCTCAGGTGTTCAAGGAGAGGGTAATTAAGGAGGGCCCTTGGGAGGAAGGAGGGGATGCGGACAATGTGTGGATGAAGATGGCGACTTGCATTCGTAAGGTGGCCTCGGAGGAGTTTGGAGTGTCCAGGGGAAGGAGAAGCGAAGATAAGGATACCTGGTGGTGGAATGATGATGTCCGTAGGCGATTAAAGAGAAGGAAGACTGCTTGACGCCTATACCGGATAGGAGTGCATAACATAGAGAAGTACAAGATGGCGAAGAAGGCCGCAAGCGAGCTGTTGGTGAAGCAAGGGTCGGGTATATGAGGACCTCTACCAACGGTTAGGCACGAAGGAAGGTGAAAGGGACATCTATAAGATGGCTAAGATCCGGGAGAGGAAGACGAGGGATATTGGCCAAGTCAAATGCATCAAGGACGGAGCAGGCCAACTCTTGGTGAAGGACGAGGAGATTAAGCATAGATGGCGGGAGTACTTCGACAAGCTGTTCAATGGGGAGAATGAGAGTTCTACAATTGAACTGGACGACTCCTTTGATGAGACCAACATGCGTTTTGTGCGGCGCATCCAAGAGTCTGAGGTGAAGGAGGCTTTAAAAAGGATGAAAGGAGGCAAGGCGATGGGCCCTGATTGTATCCCCATTGAGGTGTGGAAAGGTCTCGGGGACATAGCGATAGTATGGCTAACCAAGCTTTTCAACCTCATTTTTCGGGCAAACAAGATGCCAGAAGAATGGAGACGGAGTATATTAGTACCAATCTTCAAGAACAAGGGGGATGTTTAGAGTTGTACTAATTACCGTGGAATTAAGCTGATGAGCCATACAATGAAGCTATGGGAGAGAGTCATTGAGCACCGCTTAAGAAGAATGACAAGCGTGACCAAAAACCAGTTCGGTTTCATGCCTGGGAGGTCGACCATGGAAGCCATTTTCTTGGTACGACAACTTATGGAGAGATATAGGGAGCAAAAGAAGGACTTTCATATGGTGTTCATTGACTTGGAGAAGGCCTATGATAAGATACCGTGGAATGTCATGTGGTGGGCCTTGGAGAAACACAAAGTTCCAGCAAAGTACATTACCATCATCAAGGACATGTACAATAATGTTGTGACAAGTGTTCGAACAAGTGATGTCGACACCGATGACTTCCCGATTAAGATAGGACTGCATCATGGGTCAGCTTTGAGCCCTTATCTTTTTGCATTGGTGATGGATGAGGTCACAAGGGATATACAAGGAGATATCCCATGGTGTATGCTCTTTGCGGATGATGTGGTGGTAGTTGATGATAGTCGGACGGGGGTAAATAGGAAGTTAGAGTTATGGAGACAAACCTTGGAATCGAAAGGGTTTAGGCTTAGTAAAACTAAAACCGAGCACATGATGTGCGGTTTCAGTACTACTAGGTGTGAGGAGGAGGAGGTTAGCCTTGATGGCCAGGTGGTACCTTGGAAGGACACCTTTCGGTATTTGGGGTCAATGTTGCAGAAGGATGGGGGTATTGATGAAGATGTGAACCATCGAATCAAAGCTGGGTGGATGAAGTGGCGCCAAGTTTCTGGCATTTTTTATGACAAGAGAGTGCCACAAAAGCTAAAAGGCAAGTTCTACAGGACGGCGGTTCGACCCGCAATGTTGTATGGCGCGGAGTGTTGGCCGACTAAAAGGTGACATGTTCAACAGTTAGGTGTGGCGGAGATGCGTATGTTGAGATGGATGTGGCCACACGAGGAAGGATCGAGTCCGAATGATGATATCTGAGATAGAGTTGGGGTAGCACCAATTGAGTAGAAGCTTGTCCAACATAAATGCGAGATGGTTTGGGCATATTCAGCGCAGCCTCCGAAGCTCCAGCAGCATAGCGGACGGCTAAAGCGCATGGAGAATGTCAAGAGAGGGCGGGGTCGACCGAATTTGACATTGGAGGAGTCCGTTAAGAGAGACCTGAAGGATTGGAGTATCGACAAAGAGCTAGCTATGGGCAGGGGTGCATGGAAGCTTGCTATCCATGTGCCAGAGCCATGAGTTGGTTGCGAGATCTTATGGGTTTCACCTCTAGCCTACCCCAACTTGTTTGGGACTAAAGGCTTTGTTGTTGTTGTTATTGTTGTTGTTGTTGTCCATCAAGAGAATACAATTTTTGGATGTGAGCCTATAATATGCGAGATCCTTTTAAAATTGTTTTAATATACCAGTTGTTAAACTAATATATGTTAAAGGTCATAGTTGGTTAAAAGAGAAAAATACGGTTGAAATCACCGCAAAAGCAGGCCATTTATTTGGTACACCATACACAAAAAATACAAAGGGGTTTGAAGATAGAAAAGAAATATATGCTCAAGAATATCACATAAAATAAAAGCATGAGAAATTCATTTTGTGGACCTTTATTATAGAAGATCATCGCCGTTAGATTTTCAAGAATATATCCAACAATTATATGATCATTGATTCATAATCCAATGGATTTTGTAAGAAAAAGTCTAGCACATTGGCCATCTAAGAAATACCCAGTTACTTCACAACCGAATGATTTCACACACATGCATAACGCATATGGCATCTAGAAAATTAGAACAAATGCAAATACCACTACAAAGAAAAAAAAACACATCATGTTTCACAAACGCATGCACACATGATATATGTACCCTAGCTGGTACACCACATGCAGCGGGTACCATGAAAGAATCAATTAACGTAATTTGCTTAGGCATGTGATAAATCGATCAACGCACCTTGGTCACATCCAGAGGCATGTGTACTTGTGTGTTTGTGTTGTGCTCGGCGAAGCACCTGCAGTGTCCACCTCTTAACCCAATTTGATCACGCAACCACAATCGCGCGAGTCCGTCCGCGGCCACGCCCGCTGTGTTTCTGTCCAGCGACATGCGCCTCTTCCGTTGCCGCGTAGCTCACACTACCGCTCGTACAATCATACATATCCAGTAGCTTTAGGTACAATCATATATATGTCGATTGATTCCCGCTACACTGTTCTAAATTGCAGTTTGGCAGCTTGCCCGCCGGCGAGCCGGCAAGATGGCGCAGAGGATGGGCTAGTCACACGCGTCGCTTCCAAAAGCTGGAAACCAAGGCATACATGCACGCACCATCGATCTAGATATTTGCTAATATTGTGTCCTTGACCTACTCGTAATAGGCTTTGACTGGCCTATGCAGGTACGCTGCAGCCGTAATGGGCTTTGACTTGCCTAAACATGTACGTAGGAGCATGCTTTTTTTACCCCCCGTTTACTCTTTCTAAATTATCTTTTTTCTTTCTTTCTTTTTTTTTGACTTGGAACCTCTGGATTCCATTACTCAACGGGCACAACAATATCGCTAGCCAGCAACAGACTTACATCGGTCAGCACAGCCTCCATCCACAAACGGTATGGTTCCTGGCCATTGCTCCCCATTACAGCAAGTGCATGGGCAACTTTATTACAATCACGGGGAGCATATGAAAAGACTACCTTAGTAAAATTAAGGCGAACAAACTGACGGATATCCCTATAGATGATGCCTTCAGGGGACCGGTCATAACCAGTATTTTGCAAAGCTTTCAGGAGAGTTTGACAGTCTGACTCTAACACCGTATTGGAAATACCCCATGCAGCAGCGGTCGTGAGTGCCTGAAAACACGCTTCCGCCTCAGCTTGTACCGCGCTACGCGCATACATGATTTTCCCCGCTCCAGCTCCACGAGCATCTCCACTGTTGTCACGAATAACGAAGCCCCATCCGCCGCTTCCGCTCGTACCATGAAATGCCCCATCTATGTTAATTTTCAGCATGTCTGTATCAGGTCTTGTCCATCTGCTAACTGTTTTGTCAGGCTGCCCCATCTGCTTCGTTCTATTTATCTGCAACGATTCAAGTGCCCAGGTTCTCGCAAGTGCAGTCGTGGCTTCCACTGAGCTCACCTTATCATCTACATTTAATTTATTCCGCCTATCCCACCACTTCCAAAGCATACATGCAATTAGTACTTGGTCATCTTCATTGAGCGTGAGCAGTGCCTGCACCACTTCTCGACCATTATTGCATGCATCCATCCTCTGCCTAACCGCCTCCATCTTGACTTCTCTCCATAATTTTTTCACCTCTTTGCACTTGATAAACAGATGGCTCCCATCCTCGTCTAATCTCCGACAGCATACACATCGAGTATCACATTCCATACCGCTGCGCTTGATGTTCAACTTTAGTGGCAAACTATTGTGCGCTAAACGCCATATGAACTGCTGCACCTTTGGCTGACAGGGAACCGTCCAGATTTTCTTCCAATCAATATCACTTTGAACTAGTTCAGAAGCTTCTGCAACGGCAGCACTATCTCGAGCCCGAACGTACACCTGATATGCTGACTTGACTGTGAATTCTCCTTTCCCATCGTAATGCCATGCGTAGAAGTCCTCAAACTCTTCCCTGATTGGCATAGCAAGAATGATGTTGGCATCTTCCGGCCAGAAAATATCCCGAACCAGTGGTTCATCCCATGTCATTGTTATTGGGTCTATGAGTTCTGAAACTCTCGTAAGCAGGCAATTCCCACGGGGTGTCCAGGGCTGTCTCGTCCCATCTCTAGCGACCCAGGGATCAGAGCAAATGTTAATGCACTTTGGTGCCATCACCAACTCTCCATATAAGCCCATCCTTGAGCAGTTCGACACCCTTCAGTATACTACGCCAAGTGCAGGCGATCCCCGGTCTAGGTTCAGCTTCCAGAATAGATGTGACTGGGAAGTACTTAGCCTTGAGTACCCGAGCACATAGCGAGTCCGGGACAGTAAGCATACTCCACGCCTGCCTAGCAAGCATGGCCAAATTGAATCCATACAGATCACGGAACCCCAAACCGCCCTTGCTCTTCGGCCTAGTCAATAACTCCCAACTTAACCAATGTACTTTGTTCATATTCTCCTGCTGACCCCACCAATATCTGCATATCATAGAGCCCATCTGCTCACACAAAGACTTCGTCAAGTCAAAGCATGACATTGCAAAAGTTGGAATCGCTTGTGCACATGCCTTGATCAACACATCTTTCGCTGCCCGTGAAAGCAATCTTTCGATCCAACCTTGGATTCGTTTCCATATTCTGTCCTTGAGGTATTCAAAAGTTTGTGTTCGTGCCGCCCCAACATACACTGGAAGTCCCAAGTACCTTTCAGTTCTTGCTTCTGCACGGATATGCAACACATCTAACACCCTCAATCGATCAGATTGCCTTGTATTTCTGCTGAACATCACCGAAGACTTGTCAAAATTTATTGTCTGCCCCGAGCAATTCTCATAGAATTCTAACACTTGCTGCAGCGTTGTGGCACATTCGCCTTTAGCTTTTATAAGTACCAACGAGTCGTCTGCAAACAACAAATGGTTGAGACTCGGAGCATCATTACACAATTTTATACCTTTCAAGGTGCCATTCTCATCAGCCTTATTTAGCAACGAGGAAAATCCTTCAGCACATAGAAGAAAGAGGTAAGGAGATAGGGGATCTCTTTTTTCTTTCTTGCCAATCTTTAACTGCTCGGTTTACCTCTTTTATCCATCACGTTTGGCCTTGGCTGAAAAATATAGCTATTCCTACGTGACATGTCTAATTGTTTATATGTAACAACAATTTGTGTGTAACGTTTACAACATTAAATCTCAGCCCTTAATATATAACATTAATGGTCAAGATAATTCAATCTGTGTGGAGGAACGTAATGACTTGTCTGCCTCTTGTTTTAATTAAGTAATAGATAGATAGATAATAGATAATAGATAATAGATATGAAACTATATATTATGATGAATCTAATAATATATGTTTGGTATTTTAGATGTAAATATCCCCCCCCCCCTCACCCCCAAACTTGATCAAAGTTTAAGAGGATTAACTCTTTAGAAAACTTATACGCACTATGTCGCGAGAGTGACTCACACGTTGCACGCCCGCGCGCGCTCTCTCTCTCCCTCTCAAAATTTTCTTTTGAGAAAATCTCTCCCTCAAGTAATGCTACAACTACGGGGAGTTTTACAGGACGTTTACGGGCAAAGTTGAGATGGGCTGTTATGATTGGTTAAGGATAAAGCGGGGCCCACCCCGAAAATCAGGGGGAGAGGAGTTAGTCCGTTAAACTCTGTAAAAGATCCTCTGTAAGGCCCCGATTGGAATGTTGTTTTTCTGCCACCCCTGTAACATTTTACACCCGTATATTACTCACCTCCAGCAAATTCCGGTTGTAAAGAAATTCCGGTTGTAACATGTGTTTGGCTCGGTTGTAATACAGAGTGTATTCAAACAGATCACAAGTCTAGCATTTTCCTCTCTCTCTCTCTCTGACGAGGAACCCATCTATTATTTCCCCTCATCTCTATGTTGAGAGCAAAAGTGACACTTCAGGGTCAGAAGCGTGGCTTTGATTTGCTGACGGCTGATATGACCGCGTGTCTATAACTCTACATCATCCGAGCTTGACAACTCCCGGAATAATCAAACGTTGATTTTTCGGAGCAGGAACAGAAAGAACATCAGAATGGCATCTCCAGAGTTGAACGCGCGCACGCACACAATGGACAATACAGGTCGACGCGGCCAGCTAGCGGCACCAAGCCGCCAACTACCTCCAGCGCCACCACCACCACCACGCAGTACCTCCGTGCCGCAATGGTGCACCCCGCGGCCCGCGCTTGACCCGTCGCGATCCCGAAGCCCATCGAACCAACGTGCTATATAATCACAAGCCGTATCGAGGGGCTTCTCGTCTCCTCATTCCGCCCCCAGCGTCCTTCCTTCAGCGCGCCGCCGCCGCCGTGCTGTTATTGCCGATGGAAACCTCTGGACGACACGGCGCCTCCGGCTGCTACACCCCTCCCGCGGCAGACAGGCTCTGGAGGCAGCGCTCCTCTCCGGCAGCTGTTGTGTCCGCCTTCTTGCCGTGCGGCGGCGACGGTGGCCAGGCGCGAAGAAAGATCAGGAGCGCGCGTCTGGGTGGGAAGGTCGGGCACCGCAACGGCGAGGAGGCGGAGTTGGGCCCTGCTGCCTTGCCAGGCGGCATGGGGTTCGCGCGAGCGCTGTGGATGCGGATCGTCACCAAGGTGATGAGCCGGAGGGGTTCCTCCGTGAAGGAGCGGTACGCGCAGGAGGATTACGAGCAAAACTTTGACGAGGGAGACGCGGCTGGGGAGCCCGAGAACCTCCCGCGGTCCTTCTCCGCGCGGTACGCCCGCCGGCGTCCTGCTGGGATGGCGTTCTCGGATGTAGCTCACCGCCGGCGTTTGCATCCTGATTGTGGGTAATTAAATCTTGTCGACTCATGGGTGTAGCTCAGCCTGCTCTCTATCTTTGAAAAAGAAAATACGACCATACGTACCGTACTAGTATTATCTAGCATGTTCTGACTTCTCAGCATGGCCAACGGTTAGCCCGAGACGTGCTGCCTCGCTGGCCAGCTAGGCTTGGATGCCAATGTGGATCAAAATCTAATGCCTTAAATGTGTTAGTGTTGCCTCAGAAAAGTTGACCGCTTTAGTGAAAAAATGAGGAGAGCGAGGAAAAAAGAAGAGAGAAAGAGTGTCCGGACACAGTTGAAGCATGCAGTCAGGCCATGGTCGACAACAACATTACCACCTCGAGCTCAGCCACTACATGGCCTTGAGCTTGTACACTCGCCATGGATTCGATCTAGTCGAAACCGAGGTACACCGTGACTGGATTTCGAAGAAAAACTTGTCGGCAGCGCTTGATCCAGGAGAAGGAGCAAAGTCGTCGCCTGCCTGCACCGGCCGGGCCGGCCCAGGGAAATGAGCAAAGTTGTTGCTTGCCTGCACCGCCCTGGCCGGCTGGGGCCATGCAAGGCGCACCATCACATGACCGCTCATTCCGACAGGGACAACGGAGTTGTCGGCTGCACTAGCCACATGAGGCCTTGAGCTTGTCCATCCTTTGCCTCAAACTGCTTGGGGAGAAATACATTGCAAGGAGTTTTGAAAGAAAAAAGTGGTGGGGGCTATGGGTCCGGGAGGATTGACAGAATCGGTGACGTGGTGGCTTGGAAATCCATTGAGGAGCACCATCTCTGAAGGAAGCGGAGGGGAACGAGATAACCATGGAGGAAGAAGATCGGGGCGGGAAATCATTGTGGAGGATGGCACCTGCAGGCTCTGGCGATCCTGGCGACAGCGCCGACACCCCCCCGACGCCTGTGGCTCCCTCCGCCTCCGCCCTTGCCGCCCCCTCCGGCGGGTGTCCCGCTCCGGCACCCTCGGCTCCGTCCCCCTCTCCGGCCGCTCTCTCGCTGCCCGTGGCTGCTGCCCCCATCGCGCCTCGTGTCCGGTGGGCAGATTTCGCCGACGATGAACCTTTTCCCCCTCCCGCAGACCCCGCCTCCTCTCCCGCCGCCGCTCCCCGTACGCCGCGCTGCCTCGCCGGGCTGGTGGCTCAGCCCCCCACGTGAGGGGTTCTGCTGCCGGCCCGCGAACGCCGCGGTCGTCGATGACGCCCTCGAGCTCGTCTCGGGCGAATGGTCGCCATGGCGCGGGCTTGGCTGGTGGGTCTGCTCGTCGCCGGCGCGTGCGATCCTGGGGCGTGGCTGGCCGCTCCGACAGGGGTGCCGCCCGCTTCTCTTGGTGCTGCCCGGCGGCGGAGGCCCGACCGGCGACCTCCGTCTATGCTGCACTCGTCCCCGACTCCGTCCCCGGCTCCGCTCCTCCCCGTGTCCGCTCCTCTGGCTTCACCCACGGAGGCCCTGACCACGGATGGGGAGGCTCGGGTGACCACTGCTACCTCTTGAGCACTGCGTTGGATTTTCCCGAAGAGGAGAGGATGATGCAGTAAAGTAGCGTAAGTATTTCCCTCAGTTTTTAAGAACCAAAGTATCAATCCAGTAGGAGACCACGCACAAATCCCTCGTACCTACACAAAACGATAGTAACTCGCAACCAACGCTTCGGGGTTGTCAATCCCTTCACGGTCACTTACGAGTGAGATCGTCTGAGATAATATTTTTGGTATTTTTGATAGATAGATGCAAAGTAAAAATAAAGGCAAAGTAAAAACAAAGCAAGTAAATAAAGTGATATTGATTGATATGATGATAATAGACCCGGGGGCCATAGGTTTCACTAGTGGTTTCTCTCAAGAGCATAAGTATTCTACGGTGGGTGAACAAATTACAGTTGAGCAATTGACAGAATTGAGCATAGTTATGAGTATATCTAGGCAATGATCATGTATATAGGCATCACGTCCAAAACAAGTAGATCAAACGATTCGCATCTACTACTATTACTCCACTCATCGACCGCTATCCAAAGATGCATCTAGAGTATTAAGTAAAAACAGAGTAACACCGTAAGCAAGATGACATGATGTAGAGGGATAAATTCATGCAATATGATAAAAACCCCATCTTGTTATCCTCCATGGCAACAATACAATACGTGCCTTGCAACTCTTTCTGTCACTGAGTAAGGACACCGCAAGATTGAACCCAAAGCTAAGAACTTCTCCTATTGCAAGAACTACCAATCTACTTGGCCAAACCAAAAAGATAATTCGAAGAGACTTGCAAAGATAACTCAATCATACATAAACGAATTCAGAGAAGAATCAAATATTTTCCATAGATAATACTGGATCATAAACCCACAATTCATCGATCTCAACAAACACACCGCAAAAAGAAGATTACATCGAATAGATCTCCACGAGAGAGGGGGAGAACATTGTATTGAGATCCAAAAAGAGAGAAGAAGCCATCTAGCTACTAGCTATGGACCCGAAGGTCTGAAGTAAACTACTCACACTTCATCGGAGGGGCTATGGTGATGATGTAGAAGCCCTCCATGGTGGATGCCCCCTCCGGTGGAGCTCCGGAACAGGCCCCAAGATGGGATCTCGTGGATACAGAAGGTTGCGGCGGTGGAATTAGGTTTTTGGCTCCTGTTCTAATCGTTCGGGGGTACGTAGGTATATATAGGAGGAAGGAGTACGTCGGTGGAGCTCCGGAGGGCCCACGAGGTAGGGGGGGCGAGCCCAGGGGGGCACCCTCCATGCTCGTGACCTCCTCGGAGGCTTCTTGGAGTAGGGTCCAAGTCTCCTGGATCACGTTCGGTTGGAAAATCACGATCCCGAAGGTTTCATTCTGTTTGGACTCCATTTGATATTCTGTTTCTTTGAAATACTGAAAAATGCAAAAAAAAAACAACAATTTTGGGCTGGGCCTCCGGTTAATAGGTTAGTCCCAAAAGTAATATAAAAGTGGAAAATAAAGCCCAATATAGTCCAAAACAGTAGATAAAGTAGCATGGAGCAATCAAAAATTATAGATACGTTGGAGACGTATCAAGCATCCCCAAGCTTAATTCCTGCTCGTCCTTGAGTAGGTAAATGATAAAAATGAATTTTTGACGCGGAGTGATACTTTGGCATAATTTCAATGTAAATCTTCTTAATTGTGATATGAATATTCAGATCCGAAAGATTCAAGACAAAAGTTCATATTGACACAAAAATAATAATACTTCAAGCATACTAATCAAAGCAATCATGTCTTCTCAAAATAACATGGCAAAAGAAAGTTCATCCCTACAAAATCATATAGTTAGGCTATGCTTCATTTTCATCACACAAAGATGTTCCCAACTTCTATACCCCCGATGACAAGCCAAGCAATTGTTTCATACTTAAATAATCTCAAACTTTTTCAACCTTCACGCAATACATGAGCGTGAGCCATGGGTATATCACTATGGGTGGAATAGAATATGATGATGGGGATTGTGTGGAGAAGACAAAAAAGGAGAAAGTCTCACATCAACTAGGCGTATCAACGGGCTATGGAGATGCCCATCAATAGATATCGATGTGAGTTAGTAGGGATTGCCATGCAACGGATGCACTAGAGCTATGAATGCTCAACAAAAGAAAACTAGTGGGTGTGCATCCAACTTGCTTGCTCACAAAGACCTAGGGCATTTGAGGAAGCTCATCGTAGGAATATACAAGCCAAGTTCTATAATGAAAAATTCCCACTAGTATGAAAAAGACAACTTATGAGACTCACTACATGAGGAACAAGGTGCTACTTTGAAGCACAATATATGAGACTCACTACATGAAGAACAAGGTGCTACTTTGAAGCACAAGTGTGGAAAAAGAGATAGTAGCATTTCCCTTTTTATTTTCTTTTTTTGGGGCCTTTTTTTGGCCTTTTTTTATTTGGGCAATGCTCTAATAACGATGATCATCACACTTCTATTGATTACAACACAAGGACTACAACTCGAAACTTAGAACAAGATATGACTCTATATGAATGCCTCCGGCGGTGTACCGGGATGGTGCAATGAATCAAGAGTGACATGTATGGAAAATAATGCATGGTGGCTTTGCCACAAATACGATGTCAACTACAAGATCATGCAATGGCAATATGACAAAAGTAATGCATGTCATGATGGTGGTGGAAGTTGCATGGCAATATATCTCGGAATGGCTATGGAAATGCCATGATAGGTAGGTATGGTGGCTGTTTTGAGGAAGATATAAGGAGGTTTATGTGTGATAGAGTATATCATATCACGGGGTTTGGATGCACGCTGAAGTTTGCGCCAACTCTCAAGGTGAGAAAGGGCAATGCAGTGCATCAAGAGGCTAGCAAAGGTGGAAAGGTGGGAGTGCGTATAATCCATGGACTCAACATTAGTCAAGAGAACTCATATACTTATTGCAAAAATTTAGAAGTCATCAAAAATTCAAGTACTACGCTCATGCTCCTATGGGGATAGATTGGTAGGAAAAGACCATCACTCGTCCCCGACCGCCACTCATAAGGATGCACAAGCCAGGTACATTTCATGTTTCAAATTTGTTACACAACTTTAACCATACGTGCATGCTACGGGACTTGCAAACTTCAACACAAGTATTTATCAAATTCATAATCACCCAACTAGCACGACTTTGATATTATCACCTCCATATCTCAAAACAATTATCAAGCATCAAACTTATCTTAGTATTCAATTCACTCAAACGAAAGTTTCACATATCTTGAACACCAAGTATATTAACATTAAGCAAATTACCATGCTATTAAAGACTCTCAAAATAA
The DNA here is from genome assembly GCA_021437245.1 of Aegilops speltoides. Taxonomy (NCBI): domain Eukaryota; kingdom Viridiplantae; phylum Streptophyta; class Magnoliopsida; order Poales; family Poaceae; genus Aegilops; species Aegilops speltoides. Next base: position 190,561,947 of record CM038146.1, on the reverse strand, counting down.
TCTAAGTGAAGCATGAGAGATCAAATAGTTTCTTTAAAACAAATCCACCACCGTGCTCTAAAAGATCTAAGTGAAGTACTAGAGCAAAAATTATCACGCTCAAAAGATATAAGTGAAGCGCTATGAGCAAAACTATCAAGCTCAAAAGATATAAGTGAAGCACATAGAGTATTCTAACAAATTCCAATTCATGTATGGCTCTCTCAAAAGAAGTGTACAGCAAGGATGATTGTGGTAGACTAACAAGCAAAGACACAAATAATACAAGACGCTCCAAGCAAAACACATATCATGTTGGTGAATAAAAATATAGCTCCATGTAAATTACCGATGGAAGTGGACGAAAGAGGGGATGCCTTCCGGGGCATCCCCAAGCTTTGACTTTTTGGTGTCCTTGGATTATCTTGGGGGTGTCATGGGCATCCCCAAGCTTAGGCTCTTGCCACTCCTTGTTCCATAATCCATCAAAAGAATTCACCCAAAACTTGAAAACTTCACAACACAAAACTCAACGGAAAACTCGTGAGCTCCGTTAGAGAAAGAAAACAAAAGACTACTTCAAGGTACTATAATGAACTCATTCTTTATTTATATTGGTGTTAAACCTACTGTATTCCAACTTCCTTATGGTTCATAGACTGAATTACTAGCCATAGATTCATTGAAATAAGCAAACAACACATGAAAAGCAGAATCTGTCAAAAACAGAACAGGCTGTAGAAATCTGTTACTAACGCAAACTTCTGGAACTCTAAAAATTCTACCAAAATAGGAAGTCCTGGCAATTTGTGTATTGATCATCAGAAAAAAGAATCAACGCAAAATCACGTTCCTGTGATTTATCATAACTAAATTCGTGCGTGCAAAGTTTCTGTTTTTCAGCAGAATCAAATCAACTATCATCGTAGGTTATCCTATAGGTCCTACTTGGCACAAACACTAAATAAAACATAAAAACACATCTAAACAGAAGGTAGATGGATTATTTATTCCTAAACAGAAGTAAAAACAAAAAACACAAAATAAAATTGGGTTGCCTCCCAACAAGCGCTATCGTTTAACGCCCCTAGCTAGGCATAAAAGCAAGGATAGATCTAGGTTGTGCCGTAATAATAAGATAGATCTTGAAAGCTCATCTCGTATTCCCTATGTTCAGCAGCAAGTTTCCTTTGAGGCAAGCAAAAATAATCAAAATGGCTAAATTTAGCGGGACAAAAATCCCCAAGATCAATCACGGGAGGAACGGGTTCCTCCCTTGGCCCTTCATAATGCACAACTATTTCATCACTGAAAGCATTCTTTTGGCAAAATCCTGTGAGCTTATACTCGAGAGAGTATCCTAGCTCATTATTTCTAAGGGCAAAATCATTATTAAGCTCGTTAATGCAATCAACTAAGACATTGATAGGGACCTTTTTTCTAAGGTTTTCATTGAAAGCGACATAGTCCGAAGATTGAAAACGTCTAATTTCCTCTTGATCATAGAGGATTGCTTCTATGGGTGGACGACCGGCGTCCACCCTATAGTGCAAAAAGATTTCTTTGGCTTCTCTTATGATAAATCTAAATTCATGAGCCAAAAATATAGTAACAACGCGCTTAATAGAAGAGTGCTCAATATTAGAGAATTCTAAGAAAATTCTCTGTATGCAAGGGTGCATATGCATAAATTGTCTTTCAAGTTCAACCACAAGCATAGTTATAACATCCGCAAGGCCACTAGTTCTATGAAGAATAGAACAGCGCATGGAAGGTAATGCACTGGCACAAGTAAAGAAATCTTGAATAACACCTTTGCCAATGATGTTACCACTACCGATTCGAAACTTTTTGGTATGCAAGATAGGAGGTTCATCGGCCGGAGCCTCGGGATTTTCTGTATTATCATTGTTGTCCATATCGACGATAATCTCCCCAATTTCAGACATAGTGCCAGAAAAAGCAAGGTGTAAGAAAGCAACAAAAGGGAAAGGAGGAGGAGATTGGGAAAGACAGGACAAATAAAACGGCAAGGGTGAAGTGGGGGAGAGGAAAACGAGAGGCAAATGGCAAAAAATGTAATGCGAGAGATAGGGATTGCGATGGGTACTTGGTATGGTTGACTTGCTTGCGTGAGCCTCCCCGACAACGGCGCCAAAAATTCTTCTTGCTACCTCTTGAGCACTGCGTTGGATTTCCCCGAAGAGGAGAGGATGATGCAGTAAAGTAGCGTAAGTATTTCCCTCAGCTTTTGAGACCCAAGGTATCAATCCAGTAGGAGACCACACACAAGTCCCTCGTACCTACACAAAACGATAGCAACTCGCAACCAACGCTTAGGGGTTGTCAATCCCTTCACGGTCACTTACGAGAGTGAGATCTGATAGAGATAATATTTTTGGTATTTTTGATAGATAGATGCAAAGTAAAAATAAAGGCAAAGTAAAAACAAAGCAAGTAAATAAAGTGATATAGATTGATATGATGAGAATAGACCAGGGGGCCATAGGTTTCACTAGTGGCTTCTCTCAAGAGCATAAGTATTCTATGGTGGGTGAACAAATTATTGTTGAGCAATTGACAGAATTGAGCATAGTTATGAGTATATCTAGGCAATGATCATGCATATAGGCATCACGTCCAAAACAAGTAGATCGAAATGATTCTGCATCTACTACTATTACTCCACTCATTGACCGCTATCCATCATGCATCTAGAGTATTAAGTAAAAATAGAGTAACGCCGTAAGCAAGATGACATGATGTAGAGGGATAAATTCATGCAATATGATAAAAAAACCCATCTTGTTATCCTCGATGGCAACAATACAATACGTGCCTTGCAACTCTTTCTGTCACTGAGTAAGGACACCGTAAGATTGAATCCAAAGCTAAGCACTTCTCCCATTGCAAGAACTACGAATGTAGTTGGCCAAACCAAAAAGATAATTCGAAGAGACTTGCAAAGATAACTCAATCATACATAAAAGAATTCAGCGAAGAATCAAATACTTTCCATAGATAATACTGGATCATAAACCCACAATTCATCGATCTCAACAAACACACTGCAAAAAGAAGATTACATCGAATAGATCTCCACGAGAGAGGGGGAGAACATTGTATTGAGATCCAAAAAGAGAGAAGAAGCCATCTAGCTACTAGCTATGGACCCAAGGTCTGAAGTAAACTACTCACACTTCATTGGAGGGCTATGGTGATGATGTAGAAGCCCTCCATGGTGGATGCCCCTCGGTGGAGCTCGAACAGGCCCCAAGATGGGATCTCGTGGATCTGTAAGGTTGCGGCGGTGGAATTAGGTTTTGGCCCTGCTACGATCGTTCGGGGTATGTAGGTATATATAGGAGGAAGGAGTATGTCGGTGGAGCTCCGAGGGGCCCACGAGGTAGGGGGCGCGCCCAGGGGGGTGCCCTCCACCCTCGTGACCTCCTCGGAGGCTTTTTGGAGTAGGGTCCAAGTCTCCTGGATCACGTTCGGTTGGAAAATCACGATCCCGAAGGTTTCATTCCGTTTGGACTCCGTTTGATATTCTGTTTCTTTGAAATACTGAAAAATGCAAAAAAAACAACAATTTTGGGCTGGGCCTCCGGTTAATAGGTTAGTCCCAAAAGTAATATAAAAGTGGAAAATAAAGCCAAATATAGTCCAAAACAGTAGATAAAGTAGCATGGAGCAATCAAAAATTATAGATACGTTGGAGACGTATCAACCACCCCCATGGCCGCCCAGCCCCCTCCTCCATGGTCCGCCGCCTACTCTCTCCACGGCCGGTCGGCCTCCTCCCCGGTGATTGCGTCTTGTCGGAGTGCTCGGCTGGATGCTGCTCACCCCGAGTGCAGTCCGGCTTTGCCCATCCCCGAGCGGGCGGAGCTCCGCGCTGCTGCTCGGAACCTGGAGCTAGGTACGCCTGCTGTTCCCCCTTCGGCTTCGTCTTGTTCCTTCTCTGCCCTTGAGTCCATCCCTCTAGGCAACCTCACAAAGGTTGCCTCTAACTCCGCCATCATTTTTAGGGGGGAAGCTGGTCCCCCCTTAGTCCAGATTGAGGATATTAGAGCTCGCGAGATCCTTGACGGGAGGCTCGCGGAGGCCCGTGCGGCCTTCCTTTCGCCACCCGTCCCGCCTACGGCCGATGAGACCCCTCCCCCGGCAGCATCGAGGTTGATGGGTGCCCCCCGATAGAGGGGCTGGAAATCCGTGGTCGTACTCGCTCCCGCACCGCGGCCCTCCGTGCTCAAAGTGCCTTTCGTGTCATGGGGTCAAGCAGCCCCCAAATGGCGCCTTAATGTGTGCATTGTTCTGGAACATCCGCGGTTTCGGCCATGATGGCCAACGCCGCCAACTAGTGGAGTACATGCGTGAGGAACACATCGACATTGTTTCCATCCAAGAAACCATGCGTCTCGAAATTCTCGCTCCCTAAGCTTGACACTCTGAGCTCCCACCTCTTCGTCTGGCATTGGCTCCCTTCTAGTGGGAGCGCCGGCCACTCGGGTGGCATCCTTTTAGGCGTGAAGGATGCCACCTTTGATGTGGGTAGCATGGATCGAGGGGAATTCTTTGTGAGCATGGAATTGTTCGAGAGGTCTCTCAACTTCAAGTGGGAGGTCATCATCGTCTACGGGCCTGCAGGCCATAGTCGGTCTGCCACCTTCCTCGAGGAGCTCCACTGGAAGATCTCCGCAGCCTCCCTTCCGGTGGTGGTGGGAGGCGATTTTAACCTCCTTCGCGTGGCGGAAGACAAGAGCAATGCTAATGTCTGCTTTGCGCGGATGCAAATGTTCAATGACTTCATTGCTGACCTTGGTTTCCGCGAGATTGATAGGATTGGTGCCAGGTTCACTTGGACCAACCGGCAAGCCTCCCCGACCCAGTCCGTCCTGGACCAGGTCCTAGTGTCCCCGGATTGGGACCTCCGCTGCCCCTTAGCCTCCCTTCGCGCCATCACTAGGATTGGCTCGGATTATGTCCCCCTTCTCCTTTCCTTTGCTGACGAGCATCCGCCGGTCACCCCTCGATTCCGGTTTGAGACCTTCTGGCTCTCCCAAACCGGGTTCATTGACGCCGTTGGCGCTCGGTGGATCGAGGCTCGCGCCCACCCCCACCCCCACCCCCCTTCGGCCATTGACTCGTGGCACTTCTGTGCGAAACGCGAACGGCAGTTCATGAAGGAGTGGGGTGCTAATCTGGGTCGCGACCTCTGTGAGCGCAAGAAGGCGCTGTTATCCGTGATCCAGGCCCTTGACCTGCGTGCGGACGAGGTGGGTCTCTCTCCGGACGAGTGGCTCTCCCGTTATGACCTGGAAGACCAGCTCTCCATGATCTACACTGATGAGGAGGCCTATTGGCGCCTCCGTGGTGCCCAGAAATGGGTCTTGAAGGGCGACGCGAATATGGCATACTTCCAAGCCATCGCCAACGGCCGCCATAGATGCAACACCATCCCTCTCTTGTGGGATGGTGAGACTCTCGTTCAAGACCCCCGCGACATCCGATCCCACGTCGACGGATTCTATAGATACTTATTCTCTGCCGCCCTAGAAGCGGCCTCTCTCTTGCCCCCGATTGCTGGTCTAGTCTCCAGTTGGTGTCTGTTTCGGAGAACGCGGCCCTTACGGCCCCCTTTCCGAGCAAGAGGTCTGGGATGCCATCAAGGGTATGAACCCATCCTCGGCGCCGAGACTGGATGGCCTCCCGGTTAAATTTTTCCAGACCTTCTGGAACATGATTAAACCAGAGGTCATGGCCATCTTCGACGAGTTCTACATGGGCTCCATTGATCTCGGGCATCTCAACTATGGGATCATTTGTCTCATCCCCAAGGTCCCTGGTGCGTCCGACATTCGTCAATTTCGCCCGATCATGGTCATTAATGTGACCTTCCGGATCTTGGCCAAAGGGTACGCCAATAGGGTGACCCTGCTGCCAGACTGTGTGACGCACCCCAACCAGTCGGCCTTCATTAAGGGCCGTTACTGATGGATTCATGTACCTAGGGAAGGGTCATAGGCCTGACCTAAACGTCCTACCCAAGGATACCCTTAGAAGAAATCACCTTCCAGTCGACCAACAAGGAACCCACTCGACTGGCTAGAAGGACTCGACCATGGAGACTCACTCGACCATGAAGATACACTCGACCACCAGAAGGTCAGCAGGCACTCCGCAACGCAACAGCCTGTAATTGAATAGACTTAATGATAGTTAAGGCACTTTATGAGGGGCGTTACCAGTAACGCCCCAGGCTTAATGTACTTTAACCTCTCCATTATGTGGGCTGGCTGGGGTCCTGGCGCACTCTATATAAGCCACACCCCTCCACAGGCAGAGGGGTTCGCACTCTTGTAATACTTACACACATAACCACTCGACCGCCTCAGGGCTCCGAGACGTAGGGCTTTTACTTCCTCCGAGAAGGGCCTGAACTCGTACATCGCTTGTGTTCACAACCTCTCCATAGCTAGGACCTTGCCTCTCCATACCTACCCCCCACTCTACTGTCAGACTTAGAACCACGACAGTTGGCGCCCACCGTGGGGCAGGTGTTTTAGCGATTTGTTGAGAAGTTGCGGTACTTACGAGTACTTTCATCATGATGACTGCTGGAGTTTTGGTTGAGGCGCGAGATCCGTCTCGGTGCTCTCACCTTTGTCGCCGGCGACTCCGCGTGGCTCGTGGAGGCTCCACTCGACATCGAGGCGCTCCCGTCAGCGTGCGCGACGCACTTTCGCGCATGTGTCCGTGGCGTTCTGCTGCGGCAACCGTCGACCTCAGATCGGTCGACTCCTTTATCGATCGCTTCGCCGGTCTCCGCCAGCGCAAGCGCTCTGGTCGGTCGAGACTCCAGCGGTGGGTGAAGCACGCGGTGGCTCGCCAGACAGCCATCGCCCAGGTCGCGGCAATTGAGCCCGACGAGTCCCTCTACGGCCTGTCGACTGGCTCCGTAGAGACTGCATCCGAATGCGATAGCAGTGATCCAGCGGCGGAAATCCTCATGGTCGACGGTCCCTGCAGTCCTCCCGGCTTCGCCCATGGGGGCGGAGCAGGCGGGGGAGGTGACCTCGCGCAAGACCACGAAGAGTACCAGCCCGAAACACTCGACTCTCTGCAGAGAGAGGAGCTTCGCCGCAGGAATATGGATGCCCTGCATACTCCCATCGCGGGAGAAACCCCCGAGGCTCGCACCTTGGAGGAGGCACGTTTGGCCAATGTCGCCGAATGCGCTCGCTTGGAGAACCTTCAGCGAGCACTCGACGAGCGCGCGCGGCAACGAGTTCCTGAAGACAGTCGACGTCGACTCTTCCCGCCGACTCAAGTATACCGCACGCCAATTCAGAATTTAGCAGCTGCAACCCGTATAGCAGAGTCCATCCAGCCTTCTCAGTCGGAAGCGGGAGGGCTTGATGCGATCGAGATTTACTCCGAGCAGCAGGAGACCGAGAACTCAGCCGTGTCGCGATTCGCAGCATGAATTCACAGTCGATCCGTCGCTGTGAATACTGTTCAGTCGGCTCACAATCCCAGATCGCCTCCGCGGCAGGAAGGGCGCGACAACCGGCGAGATCAGTATGGAGACCGACACGACCGGGATGATAGGTGTCGAGTGCCCGTTTCCCCTCTGAGGGAAGGGTCTTACGCTCCTCGGCGGCAGGATGACAGACGTCAGTTCAGTATGGGGCGGAGAGTTCCAGTCGACCGCAGGGAACCAGGCTTCGACGCGCGATCCATTATCGTGCAAGGCTTGGTCGACCGGAACAGAGCCCATCGAGGCGGACCGAGAGGATGCACCCAAGCGATGAGAGTGCATGTTTCGGTCCGGAGTGTTTTAGCAGGGCTATCGAGCCGCAGATGATTCCCCCAATTTCAGGTTGGCAACAGGAGTCAGCAAATTCACTGGGGAGTCCAAGCCTGAAACTTGGCTTGAAGATTACCGAGTGGCTGTCCAGATTGGCGGTGGGAATGACGAGGTGGCCATGAAACATTTTCCCCTCATGTTGGAAGGTTCTGCCGGGGCATGGCTGAATCAGTTACCTCCAAGCAGTATATACACTTGGGAAGATTTGTCCCGAGTGTTCGTCAGAACTTTTGAAGGAACCTGCAAGCGACCGGCTGGCTTGATAGAGCTGCAAGTCTGTGTGCAGAAGACCAATGAGACTCTCCGAGAGTACATTCAGAGGTGGATCACTATGCACCATACTGTGGAAAATGTGTCGGACCATCAGGCAGTTTGCGCCTTCAAAGATGGCGTCAAGAACAGAGAATTGAGTCTGAAGTTTGGTCGAACCGGCGACATGACCTTGAGTCGAATGATGGAGATTGCTACCAAGTACGCCAACGGCGATGTAACACCCCGGATCCGATGCGCCAGGTGTCTGCCAGTTATTCGCCGTCGTTGCCATGTCATTTGCTTGCGTGTTGCACTTTGCCATGTCATCATTTGCATTCTATCATGTCATAATGTGCATTTCATTTTGCATACGTGTTCGTCTCATGCATCCGAGCTTTTCCCTGTTGTCCGTTTTGCAATCCGGCACTCCTATGTCTCCCGGCGTCCCCTCTTCTCTCTTTTCATGTGTGGGTATTAAACTTTCTCGGAATGGCCCGAAGTTTGCCAAGCGGCCTTGGTATAGCACCGGTAGACCGCCTGTCAAGTTTCGTGCCATTTGGAGGTCGTTTGATACTCCAACGGTTAACCGGGTAACCGTGAAAGCCTCTTTTGTTTCAGCCCAACACCCCTTCCAATGTGGCCCAAAACCCACCAAACTCCTCTCCATGCTCTCGGTCGTTCGATCACGATCGTGTGGGCGAAAACCGCACCTCATTTGGACTCTCCTAGCTCCCTCTACCCCTATAAATATGTGCCCCTCCCGTATTTTTCGCGCAGTCCAAACCCTAGCAAATTCCCTCGCGCCGCCGGACGTTTCTTCCTCTGCACCCGGACATGTCCGCTTCGCCGCCCCGTCCAACCCGAGCTCGCCACGTGTCTGGCGCCGCCGTCCTCCGCCCAGAGCCCGCTGGCCCACGGGAGCCCGCCTGACCGCCGGGCCCGATCCCTCGCGTCCCAGCGCCTCGCCCGTGTCGCCGCCGCCAGGCCGCCGCCGCCGCCGCCCGCCCGCCGTCCTGAAGGCCGCCAGAGCCGACCCGCGAGCTCTCGATCCAGCGTCGCCGCGCCTCTGCGCCTCGTCGCCTCGGCCTCCTCTCCGACCCCGCCGTCAGCGCCCTCCGGCAACCCCGACCCCGCCGCCGTCTTCTGCACCTCGCCGGCGACTCCTCCCGTCAAACTCCCGTCGCCGCCCGACCTTCTCACCACCGGGAACGGATCCGCCGCTCCAGATCCGCCGGACCGGCGATCCCGCCCGTCTTCGCCGCTTCGCCGCGGGTAACCGCCACCGCCGCCGCCGGCCTCCCCGATCCAGTCGGGACCGAGGAGGACGACGCCAGCTCCTCCAGCACCGCGCCGTGCGTGGGCCCCGTGGCCCGCATCCACCACGTGGGCTCCGGCCCAGCCCCGGTCTGCCAGCCCTCTTCCCCGACCGGCCCAGTAGCCCGCGAGGTGAGCGCGCCCCGCCGACCCTATCCCTCGCCCCGTGTGCATGTTAGCTATATAGCGCCCGTATGTGTTTTTTTTTCCAGAAAACTGCTAAGTCCTTAATCTGTGTAATTTTCATGCCATGTTTATTGCATCACATCTCTGCACCGGTAGCTCCGTTTCGCGCATATAATATGTCAAATTGTTCGTCTCAACAAGTAAAACATTTCGTTCCATTTCGTCATTTGCATTTGAGGTCATCTTGACGCCCGAAATGCTGTTGGAAGAGTGCTTCATGTTGTTAATCTGCTGAAACTGTTATAACTTGCTGTTTTAACATTTTTGCCATGATTTATGTGTGCATCCTATGAGTATGAGCTCTACATGAATGTTGGACTATGCCATGCCATCTTTCCAGAGGTGTTGACCTTGTATTTTTGTGAGTTGTGTGCTGAGTGCATTGAGCTTGTAAAGTATGCTGTTGCTGTTTTCCTGACAGATTCTGTTACATTTTGATGCCATGTTAACATGCTTCCACTAATCAATCTATGCATAATCTGGAGATGCTCTATAAACATGTTTTGATATACATGTCTTGCTCTATCCATTCATGCCCTTGGTTGTAATTATAGCCTGCTGGAACATGTTCATTTCTTGCTTCAAAATTGCTTGAAAATGTTTCCTGACAGATTGTTTGCATGAGAGTCAATTTTCACGGGGTCGTTGTAGTTGATCCGTGTATGCTATGAACTTGCTCTTGCCATGCTTAGCTTCATAAACATGCCTTCTTGCTGTTGGTTTCCTTGCCATGCCATGTATTGCTCTGTAGTGAGTGTTTCGAGCTCACGAACATGCCTACTAATCATTGTTCCTGCCATGTTTAAATCTGTAATAAAACTTGCCATGTTTACATGGGTGCCATCATATTTTTCTATGCCTTTTTGGCTTATGGTCAGTAAGGGACTATTGATATATGCTTTGAGTAGAATCATTCCATGCCTTTGTTTGCCATGATAAGTTCCTGTAACATGTTGTTTGATAGCTCTAAACATTGCAACCTGATGTTATTTCTGCTAAAGTCTGAAACTGTTATTACTTGCAATATCTCCATGTCATTTTGAGCATGTTCTAGTTGTTTCTGGAGATAGCTCAGTGTTCATGTTTTGTTATGCTTTACGTGTACTTCATGACCATGCCTTTTGTTATTATGTTGGGGTGCTGTAGCATGTTGTTTTGATGCTTGTAAGATGCCTAGTTGCTGTTTTGGACAGATTGTTGCTATGACTTGCATAGTGTGCATGTGTTGCCCCGTTGCTCCGTTTTGAGTGTGCTCTATATGAAACTTGCTTGTTTTTGCATGCAGCTTCATATTATCATGTTGCATCCTTGTTTTGGTGTGTTTGCTTGATGTTTGGGTGCATTTTGCATCAATGCCATGTTTAACTTGTTTTGCTCATATCTTCTAGGCCGTAGCTCCGAATCTAATGAACTTTATATGTAACTTGACTAGAATTTCGTGTAGATCATCTTGGTGCATCTTAACTTGCTGTTTAACAACTTGAAAATAATGTTTATTCAGTTCTGGACCAATTTTGAAATTTGCATATGAGGACTTACCGGAATTGTTATATGTTGTTCCCGGCCTCATTTAAACTTGCCTTGATGTGTTGTTCTTGTTTGCATCATCTCTTGCCAGGAGTAGCTTCATGTAGCTTGGTCATGCATCATGCTTGTTGTGCATCATGCCTTGCTCATGTGTGGTGTGTTTACCTATGTTGTGTGCTTCTTCTTGTTAGTTCCTGTTTCGTTGCGTTCGTGAGGATTCGTTCGTCTACGTTTGGTTCGGCTTCATCCGTTCATCTTCTTCATGGACTCGTTCTTCTTCCTTGCGGGATTTCAGGCAAGATGACCGCTACCCTGGATCTCACTACTATCATTGCTATGCTAGTTGCCTCGTTCTTTCGCTATGCTGCGCTACCTTTTACCTGTTTGTCCAGCCATCCCAAATTGCCATGAACCTCTAACCTTTGACACCTTTCCTATGCAAACCGTTGTTTGGCTATGTTACCGCTTTCGCTCAGCCCCTCTTATAGCGTTGCTAGTTGCAGGTGAAGTCGAAGATTTCTCCATGGTGGACAGGGTTTATGTTGGGATATCACAATATCTCTTATATTATTAATGCATCTATATACTTGGTAAAGGGTGGAAGGCTCGGCCTTATGCCTGGTGTTTTGTTCCACTCTTGCCGCCCTAGTTTCCGTCATACCGGTGTTATGTTCCCGGATTTTGCGTCCCTAACGCGGTCGGGTGATTTATGGGACCCCCCTGACAGTTCGCTTTGAATAAAACTTGTCCAGCAAGGCCCAACATTGCCTTTTACCATTTGCCTCACCACCACCTACTTTTTCCCTTGGGAGTCGCTCTCTCGAGGGTCATCTTTATTACAGCCCCCCCGGGCCAATGCTTGTCTAAGTGTTGGTCCAAACTAGAGCCACTTGCGGCGCCACCTCGGGAAACTTGAGGGCTGGTTCTAGTTATGCGTCTTGCTCATCCGGTCGTGGCCTGAGACGAGATACGCGGCTACTATCAGGATGTCGGCACGCCGGGAGGCTTTGCTGGTCTTGTTTTACCATTATCGAAATGTCTTGATGTACCGGGATACCGAGTCTGATCGGAGTGTCTCGGGTGAAGGTCTATTCCTTCGATGATCGCGAGAGCTTGTCATGGGCTTGTTGGGACACCCTGCAGGTATAAACTTTCGAGAGCCGTGCCCGCGGTTATGTGGCAGATGGGAATTTGTTAATGTCCGGTTGTAGACAACTTGACACTTGATTCGAATTAAAACGCATCAACCGAGTGTGTAGCCGTGATGGTCTCTTCTCGGCGGAGTCCGGGAAGTGAACACGGTTTCTGGGTTATGTTTGACGTAAGTAGGTGTTCAGGATCACCTCTTGATCATTGCTAGCTTCACGACCGTTCCGCTTGTTCTCTTCTCGCTCTTATTTGCGTATGTTAGCCACCATACTTGCTTAGCCGCTGCTGCAACCTCACCACTTTACCCCTTCCTTTCCCTTAAGCTTTGCTAGTCTTGATACCCATGGTAATGGGATTGCTGAGTCCTCGTGGCTCACCAGATACTTCCAAAACCAGTTTGCAGGTGCCTATGTTACCGAGCAGGTGACGCAATCAAGCTCAAGGAGGAGCTCGATGAAGATCTTGCCCTTTGTGTTGTTTCGTTCTAGTTGATCAGTAGTGGAGCCTAGTTGGGGTCGATCGGGGACCGTTTGTCGCATTTGGGGTTCTTCTTTTATTTTGGTTCCGTAGTCGGACCTTGATTGTATCTGTATGATGTAATGCTTTATTCATGTAATTGTGTGAAGTGGCGATTGTAAGCCAACTATGTATCTCTTTCCCCTATGTACTACTTGGGTTGTGTGAAGATTACCTCACTTGCGACATTGCTTTCAATGCGGTTATGCCTCTAAGTGGTGCTTCGACACGTGGGAGATATAGCCGCATCGAGGGCGTTACAAGTTGGTATCAGAGCCTTCCCCGACCTTAGGAGCCCCACTGCTTGATCGTTTTTAGTGGCTGAGTTGTGTCTAGAAAAATGTTTTGAGTCATTTAGGAATTATATATCGGAGAGTAGGATTCTTTTACTCCCGGTCCTTGACCTTACGGTGAGGTATCTGACGAGAGTTTTGACTCTTCTCTTCTTAAATTTCACTAAAATTTTTTAGGATCACGCTGGTATCTTGGGATCGTTCGATATTCTTATGATGAGAACATTGTTCTTGGTGCCTCGACATTTAGGGGTTGTGGCGGTGTCCCGGGAGTTGAGCTCGAGGTGTTGTCGTCATAATTTTATCGTTGCGATTCTCGAATACCGAGTTTAGTCGCCGACATCGAAAATCTCTTTTATGCAGTTGTTGGTGAGATAACCCCGCTAACCCAAAGATCGAGGTGAGTATGGGAGTATTGCCATGACTTGTATAACGGATGCTTTTGAAGGTTGAGGTAGACGATTTCGAAGGTTTCTTGGTTATGTGTTGACGGATGGATACTGAGTTGGATGTAGGGATTGTTAGTTTGGGTGAGATATATTGCTCCCTGTATCCCAACACCGATTGCATAACCGTAAAGTTTCGGAGTTTCATAGGTGGGAATTCAAGTAGCTCTTAGGATATCTTTCCGACGGATGTATGATATGAAATTGGGGTTCGACGTCTAGTGGTCCGCCTATTCACGGTTGGTTTTACAGTGGTCTCGTTGTGTCTTAAAGAGTCCTTGGCTATGCCGACTTGGGGATGCTTCGTATGTCATGTGCACTGCCTTGTACATGATGGTGCTGTACGATTGAGCCCGTGTAGGCCCCACCACGAAAACTTCGGACGAAATCTCTATCATATGTTTGTTCCGGCTTATTCTGCAAGCCAGTCCTTTGTTTTTGTTTTGAGTTGTGGTATTCGAGTTGCTTCAATGTCAAGTGTTGATTCCATACCTTTCCGAGATGGTGTTCTCATACTCCGATGTGAATACCAATCCTTCTTGACAATCGAGATTGTCATGCTAATTCTTTCCAACCGGTGCGCTTCTCTTCGAGATGATTCCATCATTCTCCCCATCCGCAAGATAAATTCTAAGTTTTTTCTCAATGGTGTTTGTTTCGTTCATTCCAAGTTGTCTTTGTTTTCCCGCCCTCCCACCCTTTTTCTTCAAGGACTCAGATTTTTTTAATCAAGTATCCATTTATTCATGTGAAGTCTCTTCATTCTTTTCCGTCAATGTTCTTATCCGGTGATCTCCCATGAAGATGCTCAACAGTTTCAAGTTCATCATACTTCATTGTTGTTTCTTCTTCGGTGGATTTAATTCAAGCTTTCGATATTCATCATATTCCTTTCCTCGTTTCTAATGCTTTCTCATGCCGGTGCACCTCATTATCATTCTACTTCTCGCTATTTGTTATTCTGGAGTGCTCAAGATATCTCGAAGATTCGTGTTTCCACTCTGCATTCGTTCAAGCTCTTTCGAGATTGCTATCTCATCCAAGCCATTTAAATCAACCGGTGCAACCTCCCTTTCAAGCAATCATTTCAACGGTGTTTTCTTTTGAGTGGGCCCTAACCCACAGGTCTTTTCCCAGGATCTTACCTGACTCTTCTATTTTCCCAGAGCTATCCTAAATTCTTCTCCAAGTTTGACGTAAGAATGAGTTATCATCAGTCAAATGCTTTTCTCCAAGATCTTTGGAATTCTTTTCATAGTTGGCTCAACCTCTTCGCTTTTGATTCTTCCGGTGTGCCTCAATAATTCTCGGTGGTGTTTCTCGTTGTCATTCTCATCATTTGAAGACCGAAGAAAGAGTTTCTCTTTAATCTTGCTCTATTCTCTTCAAGATTCATGGTCCTAGCTTGATGCCATCCCCTCATAATTGCTTTCGATTGAGACAATTCTTTTCTTACCATCTGGAGCATTTCATGAGTTGTTTCCATTTCTTTCTTCCGAAGGCCATCATGTCATATTTCTTCATTCTCAGCGTGTAGCTATCGTTCTCTAAATCTTACCGGTGCATCGTTCAAATATCCTCTAATCAGTTCATGATCTCCTTGTTCTCATGTATCTAGTTTGTCTCAAGCACCTTCGTTCATTTGCTAATTCTTACCGGTGATGCACCCCTACTTCGATCATTTTCAATTCTTACGGTGGTTCGTTCAAGATTTCACCCTTTTTGTTATCATTTAATTCATTCGTTCTTTCCAATCCTACCGGTGGTTCGTTGAAGAACTTCCCAAGCTTGCGCCATATCTATCTTAATCCTTTCTACGAGAATAAGTGGCATGCCAAATCCATTGTGGGTCATCAATTTAATTGGTGAAGGATAAGCATAACATAATTCTTATTCTTGTTCATCCAAGTGATTAATTCTTTATTCCGGAGGCCCTTAAAATTCTCGGTTTCATTTGTTTCTTCTTCTCTTTTTTCCCGGAGTTCCAAGCTCTAATTATCACGGAGATCCATCTAAATCATTGCAATGATTCACCTTGTGTTTTCAATTTCTCTTTCTTTTCATTCCTTTTGATTACCGGAGTTCTTCATGGAGGCTCTACATGGTGGTTCATCAAGGATTCTTTTCATTCTTCAATTGTTCTTCAAGATTTCTCTTGAAGCTAAGAATAGCCAAGCTATACTCAAAATTAAACATGGTGCTCAACACATGTTTGTTGTGAGGAGTTCAAGTATTCTTCATCTTGCATTCCAAACTGCAATTCTTCTCCATTATCTTTTGAGGTGGTGTTATGTCGTTCTTGACAATTCCCTTCGTGCTTCATGATTCATATGTTGTCAAGAATGAGGTACTTTAAATCCACCAATCTCATCGTTGGAGTCATCTTGTGTCATGGTTCACCTAAAGCTTTCCCTAAGGATTGTTGCTATTTATGGTGCTTATAAATGACCCAAGTTCTTCATTTGTCCTTCCGGTGAAATAGGTTTCTCGTCTCCTTGTTGATATCAATCCAATCATTTGATTCCGTTGGTGACAGATGTTGGCCTTTTCTTCTCCATTCTTCTATTTCAATTATCTATCTTCTATTCTTTCTTCCGAAGGCTTGGTGATGTTGCTCTCTTCACTCATCATCTCGAATTGTGAGGATCGTGTTCTTTTCTTGCTTATCCATTTAACCGGAGTGTTGTGTCATCTCTTCCATATCTTTTCATCTCATCAAGTTTTCTTCTCTTTTCTACCAAGTCTGTCCAAATTCTGTCATTCTTGTTCCTTGGCTATCTCATTATACCGAGGTGGTCATATTCTTTTCGTTCGTGAAGCTCTTCTTTCCATGTCTTTCAACCTTCTAATTCTCGTAATACTCCTTGTTCATCTTTTCTAACGGATTGTTTGCAATCTCGTTCATCTATGTTGTACTCTTTCTTTTAAATTGCTCAACCTCTCAAGGTTCATGGTTTCACTCATTTGTCGAAGAAGCAACTTAGTTTTACCTCCTCTCTTTCTCTTCCTTTTCCCTCCGGTGCCATCCTGGATCTCGGGACGAGATCCTCTCGTAGTGGTGGAGTGTTGTAACACCCCGGATCCGACGCGCCAGGTGTCTGCCAGTTATTCGCCGTCGTTGCCATGTCATTTGCTTGCGTGTTGCACTTTGCCATGTCATCATTTGCATTCTATCATGTCATCATGTGCATTTCATTTTGCATACGTGTTCGTCTCATGCATCCGAGCTTTTCCCCGTTGTCCGTTTTGCAATCCGGCACTCCTATGTCTCCCGGCGTCCCCTCTTCTCTCTTTTCATGTGCGGGTATTAAACTTTCTCGGAATGGCCCGAAGTTTGCCAAGCGGCCTTGGTATAGCACCGGTAGACCGCCTGTCAAGTTTCGTGCCATTTGGAGGTCGTTTGATACTCCAACGGTTAACCGGGTAACCGTGAAAGCCTCTTTTGTTTCAGCCCAACACCCCTTCCAATGTGGCCCAAAACCCACCAAACTCCTCTCCATGCTCTCGGTTGTTCGATCACGATCGTGTGGGCGAAAACCACACCTCATTTGGACTCTCCTACCTCCCTCTACCCCTATAAATATGTGCCCCTCCCGTATTTTTCGCGCAGTCCAAACCCTAGCAAATTCCCACGCGCCGCCGGACGTTTCTTCCTCCGCACCCGGACATGTCCGCTTCGCCGCCCCGTCCAACCCGAGCTCGCCACGTGTCCTGGCGCCGCCGTCCTCCGCCGCAGGCCCGCCGGGCCCACGGGGAGCCCGCCTCGGACCGCCCCGGGCCCGATCCCTCGCCTCCGCGCCTCGCCAGTGTCCGCCGCCGAAGCGCCGCCGCCGGCGCCGCCACCGCGCCGTGAAGCGCCGCCAGAGCCGACCCGCGAGCTCCCGATCCAGCGTCGCCGCGCCTCTGCGCCTCGTTGCCTCGGCCTCCTCTCCGACCCCGCCGTTAGCGCCCTCCGGCAACCCCGACCCCGCCGCTGTCTTCTGCACCTCGCCGGCGACTCCTCCCGTCAAACTCCCGTCGCCGCCCGACCTCGCCACCACCGGGAACGGATCCGGCCGCTCCAGATCCGCCCGGACCCGGCCGGTCCCCGCCCCGTCTTCGCCGCTCGCCGCCGGGTAACCACCGCCGCCGCCGCCGCCGGCCTCCCGATCGATCGGGGCCGAGGAGGACGACGCCCGGCTCCTCCAAAGATCGCGCCTGCGCGTGGCCCGTGGCCCGTGATCCACCACGTGGGCTCCGGCCCAGCCCCGGTCTGCCAGCCCTCTTCCCCGACCGGCCCAGTAGCCCGCGAGGTGAGCGCGCCCCGCCGACCCTATCCCTCGCCCCGTGTGCATGTTAGCTATATAGCGCCCGTATGTGTTTTTTTTCCAGAAAACTGCTAAGTCCTTAATCTGTGTAATTTTCATGCCATGTTTATTGCATCACATCTCTGCACCCGTAGCTCCGTTTCGCGCGTATAATATGTCAAATTGTTCGCCTCAACAAGTACATCATTTCATTCCATTGCGTCATTTGCATTTGAGGTCATCTTGATGCCCGAAATGCTGTTGGAAGAGTGCTTCATGTTGTTAATCTGCTGAAACTGTTATAACTTGCTGTTTTAACATTTTTGCCATGATTTATGTGTGCATCCTATGAGTATGAGCTCTACATGAATGTTGGACTATGCCATGCCATCTTTCCAGAGGTGTTGACCTTGCATTTTTGTGAGTTGTGTGCTGAGTGCATTGAGCTTGTAAAGTATGCTGTTGCTGTTTTCCTGACAGATTCTGTTACATTTTGATGCCATGTTAACATGCTTCCACTAATCAATCTATGCATAATCTGGAGATGCTCTATAAACATGTTTTGATATACATGTCTTGCTCTATCCATTCATGCCCTTGGTTGCAATTATAGCCTGCTGTAACATGTTCATTTCTTGCTTCAAAATTGCTTGAAAATGTTTCCTGACAGATTGTTTGCATGAGAGTCAATTTTCACGGGGTCGTTGTAGTTGATCCGTGTATGCTATGAACTTGCTCTTGCCATGCTTAGCTTCATAAACATGCCTTCTTGCTGTTGGTTTCCTTGCCATGCCATTTATTGCTCTGTAGTGAGTGTTTCGAGCTCACGAACATGCCTACTAATCATTGTTCCTGCCATGTTTAAATCTGTAATAAAACTTGCCATGTTTACATGGGTGCCATCATATTTTTCTATGCCTTTTTGGCTTATGGTCAGTAAGGGACTATTGATATATGCTTTGAGTAGAATCATGCCATGCCTTTGTTTGCCATGATAAGTTCCTGTAACATGTTGTTTGATAGCTCTAAACATTGCAACCTGATGTTATTTCTGCTAAAGTCTGAAACTGTTATTACTTGCAATATCTCCATGTCATTTTGAGCATGTTCTAGTTGTTTCTGGAGATAGCTCAGTGTTCATGTTTTGTTATGCTTTACGTGTACTTCATGACCATGCCTTTTGTTATTATGTTGGGGTGCTGTAGCATGTTGTTTTGATGCTTGTAAGATGCCTAGTTGCTGTTTTGGACAGATTGTTGCTATGACTTGCATAGTGTGCACGTGTTGCCCCGTTGCTCCGTTTTGAGTGTGCTCTATATGAAACTTGCTTGTTTTTGCATGCAGCTTCATATTATCATGTTGCATCCTTGTTTTGGTGTGTTTGCTTGATGTTTGGGTGCATTTTGCATCAATGCCATGTTTAACTTGTTTTGCTCATATCTTCTAGGCCGTAGCTCCGAATCTAATGAACTTTATATGTAACTTGACTAGAATTTCGTGTAGATCATCTTGGTGCATCTTAACTTGCTGTTTAACAACTTGAACATAATGTTTATTCAGTTCTGGACCAATTTTGAAATTTGCATATGAGGACTTCTAGGAATTGTTATATGTTGTTCCGGCCTCATTTAAACTTGCCTTGATGTGTTGTTCTTGTTTGCATCATCTCTTGCCAGGAGTAGCTTCATGTAGCTTGGTCATGCATCATGCTTGTTGTGCATCATGCCTTGCTCATGTGTGGTGTGTTTACCTATGTTGTGTGCTTCTTCTTGTTAGTTCCTGTTTCGTTGCGTTCGTGAGGATTCGTTCGTCTACGTTTGGTTCGGCTTCATCCATTCATCTTCTTCATGGACTCGTTCTTCTTCCTTGCGGGATTTCAGGCAAGATGACCGCTACCCTGGATCTCACTACTATCATTGCTATGCTAGTTGCCTCGTTCTTTCGCTATGCTGCGCTACCTTTTACCTGTTTGTCCAGCCATCCCAAATTGCCATGAACCTCTAACCTTTGACACCTTTCCTATGCAAACCGTTGTTTGGCTATGTTACCGCTTTCGCTCAGCCCCTCTTATAGCGTTGCTAGTTGCAGGTGAAGTGAAGATTTCTCCATGGTGGACAGGGTTTATGTTGGGATATCACAATATCTCTTATATTATTAATGCATCTATATACTTGGTAAAGGGTGGAAGGCTCGGCCTTATGCCTGGTGTTTTGTTCCACTCTTGCCGCCCTAGTTTCCGTCATACCGGTGTTATGTTCCCGGATTTTGCGTCCCTAACGCGGTCGGGTGATTTATGGGACCCCCCTGACAGTTCGCTTTGAATAAAACTTGTCCAGCAAGGCCCAACATTGCCTTTTACCATTTGCCTCACCACCACCTACTTTTTCCCTTGGGAGTCGCTCTCTCGAGGGTCATCTTTATTACAGCCCCCCCGGGCCAATGCTTGTCTAAGTGTTGGTCCAAACTAGAGCCACTTGCAGCGCCACCTCGGGGAAACTTGAGGGCTGGTTCTAGTTGTACGTACTGCTCATCCGGTCGTGGCCTGAGACGAGATCTGCGGCTACTATCGGGATGTCGGCACGCCGGAGGCTTTGCTGGTCTTGTTTTACCATTATCGAGATGTCTTGATGTACCGGATACCGAGTCCGATCGGAGTGTCTCGGGTGAAGGTCTATTCTTCGATGATCGCGAGAGCTTGTCATGGGCTAAGTTGGGACACCCTGCAGGTATAAACTTTCGAGAGCCGTGCCCGCGGTTATGTGGCAGATGGGAATTTGTTAATGTCCGGTTGTAGACAACTTGACACTTGATTTGAATTAAAACGCATCAACCGAGTGTGTAGCCGTGATGGTCTCTTCTTGGCGGAGTCCGAGAAGTGAACACGGTTTCTGGGTTATGTTTGACGTAAGTAGGTGTTCAGGATCACCTCTTGATCATTGCTAGCTTCACGACCGTTCCGCTTGTTCTCTTCTCGCTCTTATTTGCGTATGTTAGCCACCATACTTGCTTAGCCGCTGCTGCAACCTCACCACTTTACCCCTTCCTTTCCCTTAAGCTTTGCTAGTCTTGATACCCATGGTAATGGGATTGTTGAGTCCTCGTGGCTCACCGGATACTTCCAAAACCAGTTTGCGGTGCCTATGTTACCGGCGGTGGATTTAATCAAGCTCAAGGAGGAGCTCGATGAAGATCTTGCCCTTTGTGTTGTTTCGTTCTAGTTGATCAAGAGTGGAGCCCGGTTGGGGTCGATCGGGGACCGTTTGTCGCATTTGGGGTTCTTCTTTTATTTTGGTTCCGTAGTCGGACCTTGATTGTATCTGTATGATGTAATGCTTTATTCATGTAATTGTGTGAAGTGGCGATTGTAAGCCAACTATGTATCTCTTTCCCCTATGTACTACTTGGGTTGTGTGAAGATTACCTCACTTGCGACATTGCTTTCAATGCGGTTATGCCTCTAAGTGGTGCTTCGACACGTGGGAGATATAGCCGCATCAAGGGCGTTACAGGCGAGGAAGAAGACTGACTCCGAAGCGGCAAGTACAAGCCAAGTCAGTCGGAGAAGGGAAATTCCAGTCGGAAACAGAAGCGGAAAGCCGAGCCAGCAGCTCCTGAAGAGGCCCTGGCCGTCACTCAGGGGAAGTTCAAGGGGAAGCCAAAAGGATCCTGGAATCCTAAGAAAGTAAAGGATAAAGAAGGAAATGACGTGATGGATATGCCATGCCATATTCACACGAAGAAAGATGAAGAGGGCAACATCATTTACCCAAAACACACCACTTCGCCAAATTGTCGACTCTCGATCCAGAAGCCAGGAAAACAGTCTAAGGACAAGGAGAAGGAGCCAGACAAGGCCGGAGACAAAGAGGACAGTGAGGAAGAATATCCACATGTCAACTCCACTCTGATGATCTTCGCAGATGTGGAAAGCAAAAGTCGACTAAAAGTCATTAACCGTGAGGTGAACATGGTTGCCCTAGTAAAACCAAGTTATGTGAAGTGGTCCCAAACACCCATCACATTCGACCAATCTGATCATCCGACTCATATTGCCACCCCTGGGCGGCAAGCTTTGGTGGTCGATCCAATTGTTGAAGGCACTCAACTGACGAAAGTGCTGACGGATGGTGGTAGTGGGCTGAACTTGTTATATGCAGACACATTGAAAGGGATGGGCATTCAGATGTCCCGACTGAGCACCAGCAACATGAGTTTCCACGGAGTCATACCAGGGAAGAAGGCCAACTCACTCGGCCAAATAGCTCTGGACGTGGTTTTTGGTGATTCCAAGCATTTTCGCAAGGAAAAATTGACCTTTGAGGTTGTGGATTTTCAGAGTGCATACCACGCCATTTTGGGGAGGCCAGCCTATGCACGATTCATGGCTCGACCATGTTACGTGTACCTCAAACTGAAAATGCCAGGCCCCAAGGGGGTGATCACTGTCACCGGCGATCGGAAAAAGGCGGAAGAGTGCTTTCAAAAGGGCTCAAAGATTGCTGACTCCCAAGTGACAGCGGTCGAATTCGAAGAATACAAGCAAAACGCAGATCCGAGTGATTCGTTACGATCCAAGAAGCCGGCCACAGAATTTGCATTTTAGTCGTCTGGTGAGACGAAGCCAGTTCATATTCACCCGACTGACCCCAATGCAGCCGCGACCCACATCTCCGCGACACTCGACCCGAAATAGGAAGAAGCGCTCATCCAGTTCCTCCGTGAGAACTGGGACATTTTCGCATGGAAGCCGGTGACATGCCAGTGTTCAGGGATCTGGGTGAGCATCGCCTCCGAGTCGACAAGTCAGCAAAACCGGTCAAAGAGCATCTTGGCGGTCCGCCGCCCGTAAGAGAAAGGCTATTGGTGAAGAAGTGGCTCGATTGTTGGCGGCAGGATTTATCCGAGAGATATACCACTCGAGTGGCTCGCTAATGTCGCCATGGTTCCCAAGAAGGACAACTCGCTCCGCATGTGCATTGACTTTAAGCACATCAATCGGGCCTGCCGAAGGATCATTTTCCTCTCCTCGCATAGATCAAATTGTTGACTCGACCGCGGGATGTGAGAGATTGTCTTTTCTAGATGCATATTCCGGTATCATCGATCCGTCTCATATGGACCCGACGAAATAAAAACAGCTTTCATCACTCCATTCGGTGCTTCGCTATATCACCATGCCATTCGCCTCAAGAATGCCGGAGCCACATTTATGCGAATGATTGAAGTGTCTTCTCACCAAATCGGTCGGAATGTGGAAGCGATATGGATGATATCGTTGTTAAGTCGCGAAAAGGTTCCGACCTGCTTGCTGACCTCGCCGAAACATTTGCCAACCTCAGAAGGTACGATATCAAGCTCAATCCGTCAAAGTGCACATTCGGAGTTCCTGGTGGAAAATTACTCGGTTTTCTCGTTTCCGAACGAGGGATCCATGCTAATCCAGAGAAGATCGGCACTACTCTCCGAATGAAACGCCTTGTGCGAGTGCACGATGTCCAGAAGCTTACTGGATGCTTGGCCGCTTTAAGTCGATTCATTTCACGACTCGGTGAAAAGGCATTGCCTCTTTACCGATCGATGAAGAAGGCGCACAAGTTCGAGTGGACTCGAAGCTGATGCAGCGCTTGCCGAGCTAAAAGCTCGCTCTCCACCCAGCCGGTGCTTGCTGCTCCAATCAGCAAAGAGCCTCTGTTGCTTTATATTGCAGCCACAGGACAAGTCGTCAAGATAAAGGCTTACGGTCGGCGGAAGAGGAAGGAAAGGCCTTCAAAGTTCAGCGCCCGTGTATTATTTGTCCAAGTCTTGACTCCATCCAAGCAGAGATATCCTCATTATCGAAGCTTGTGTATGGCATATACATGACCACGAAGAAGGTTGCTCATTATTTTCTCGATCATTCTATCACGATCGTCGCCGACGCTCTTCTATTAGAGATTCTCGCACTGTGAGACGCAACCGGTAGAGTGGCGAAATGGGCGATTGAACTTCTTCCCCTTGATATCAAATTTGAGGCAAAGAAAGCCATTAAGTCCCAAGCAATAGCAGATTTCCTCACCGAGTGGATTGAACAACAGCAGCTGACTGAAGTTCACTCGGAGCATTGGACCATGTTCTTCGATGGCTCTAAGATGCTGAATGGTTCTGGTGCTGGGGTGGTTCTGGTTTCCCCCAGAGGAGATAAGCTTAGATATGTGCTCCAGATTCACTTTGATTCCTCCAACAATGAGGCAGAGTATGAGGCCCTTTTATATGGATTGCGCATGGCCATCTCACTCGGCGTCCGTCGCCTGATGGTTTATGGCGATTCAGATTTAGTGGTCAACCAGGTGATGAAGGAGTGGGACGTGAGAAGCCCAGCCATGACTGGATACTGCAATGCAGTGAGGAAGCTGGAAAAGAAATTCGAGGGACTGGAGCTCCATCACATCCCCCGACTGAAAAATCAAGCAGCAGATGACCTTGCAAAGATAGGTTTTAAAAGAGAAGCCATTCCGAGTGGTGTGTTTTTGGAACATATACACACTCCGTCAGTTAAAGAAGATCCCTTCACAGAGGAAGCTCCGCAGCCCAAGAGTGCCACAGATCCGACTGAGGTTGAGGTCCCGGCAGTGGTCGACTTGGTCATGGAGGTTTTAGTGGTCACTCCCGATTGGACAATTCCCTATATCGCATATATCCTGAGAAAAGAGCTCCCAGAGGATGAGGAAGAGGCCCGCAGATCGTCCGTCGATCCAAAGCCTTTACCGCTATCAAAGGACATTTGTAGAGAAAGCCCGATCGAGTTGGTCAAAATGCATAACGCCGGAAGAAGGTCGAGTCATTCTCAATGATATCCACTGGGACCTGTGGTCACCATGCGCCCTCTCGGACCATTGTAGCCAAAGCATACCGAGCTGGATTTTACTGGCCGAGGGCGAATGAGATGGCGAAGGAAATAGTGGACAAGTGCGAAGGATGTCAATTCTACTCCAATATGCACACAAGCCCGCGTCAGCTCTAAAGACCATTCCACTTGTCTGGCCGTTCGCAGTATGGGGGTTAGACATGGTCGGTCCCTTACGAACGGGTCGGAGCGGTTTCACGCATGTGCTGGTAGCAGTCGACAAGTTCACCAAGTGGATTGAAGCTAAACCAATCAAGAATCTTGATGCCGGTACTGCTGTTTCCTTCATCAGAGAGCTGACGTTCCGGTATGGAGTCCCGCACAACATTATCACAGATAATGGGTCAAATTTTGACTCAGAAGAATTCAAGGATTTCTGCAACGCTCAAGGCACGCGAGTCGACTACGCTTCAGTCGCCCATCCACAGTCGAATGGACAGGCAGAACGGGCCAATGGCTTAATCCTCAAGGGTCTGAAACCCCGACTGATGCGAGATCTCAAGCATGCGGCTGGAGCATGGGTCGACGAACTCCCTTCAGTGCTTTGGGGATTGCGGACCACGCCTAATCGGTTGACCGGAAGAACTCCATTCTTCTTGGTCTATGGAGCTGAAGCAGTCCTGCCGAGTGATCTTCTTCACAACGCTCCCCGAATTGAACTTTACAACGAAGCAGAAGCTGAGCAAGCGCGTCAGACGCAATGACCTTCTAGAGGAGGAAAGGGAGATGGCTCGATCCGCTCGACCATCTACCAGCAAGACTTGCGTCGACTTTACGCCAGAAATGTGAGAGGTCGAGCCTTCCAGGAAGGGGATCTAGTTCTCCGAGTGGATCAGAAGAAACAACATAAGCTCGCTCCCTCCCGGAAGGGCCCTTCATCGTCACCAAGGTTCTCCACAACGGGCATATCGTCTCTACAATGTCGAACACAATATCAAGAGCCCCGAGCTTGAATGCGGATCTGCTCCGCCCGCTTTACACTTAAAGTTTTTCACTCGGATGAGTTGTAATAAAATATACGTAGTTCATGGATTTCGAAATAATAGTGTCATAATTCCTTCATAATTTTTGTCACTTTTTATTTTTGTCCGGTAAAATTTTCCCCAGTGGGTGGCTTAGCCGCGAATCCGTTTCGCCTAAGTTTGTACAAATCCTACCGAGTGGTAAGCGGACTTCCACTCGGAGGCTTAGCCGAATCCGCCGCCTAAGTTATAAAAATCCTACCGAGTGGTAAGCCGACTTCCACTCGGGGCTTAGCTGCAGCCAGTGCTCGCCTAAGTAACTAACAAATCCTACCGAGTGGTAACCTGGACTTCCACTGGGGCTTAGCTGCAGCCAGTGCTCGCCTAAGTAACTAAAAATCCTACCGAGTGGTAAGCCAGACTTCCACTCGGGGGCTTAGCTGCAGCCCAGTGCTCGCCTAAGTAACTAAAAATCCTACCAAGTGGTAAGCCAGACTTCCACTCGGGGGCTTAGCTGCAGTCCAAGTACTCGCCTAAGTACAACGTACGCTCGCAAGGAGGACGAGGCACAGGTCGACTGCGACCCTCTCCTCCAAGCTACACCATAAGTACAACGTACGCTCGCAAGGAGGACGAGGCGCAGGTCGACTGCGACCCTCTCCTCCGAGCTACACCATAAGTATAATGTGCGCTCGCAAGGAAGACGAGGTGCAGGTCGACTGCGACCCTCTCCTCCGAGCTTCGCCACAAATACAACAGAAATCCTACCGAGTGAAGAGCAAACCTCTCACTCGGAGGCTTAGCTGCAGCCCAGTGCTCGCCTAAGGTATAAAAATCCTACCGAGTGAAGAGCAAACCTCTCACTCGGAGGCTTAGCTGCAGCCCAGTGCTCGCCTAAGGTATAAAAATCCTACCGAGTGAAGAGCAAACCTCTCACTGGGGCTTAGCTGCAGCCAGTGCTCGCCTAAGGTATAAAAAATCCTACCGAGTGAAGAACAAACCTCTCACTCGGGGGCTTAGCTGCAGCCCAGTGCTCGCCTAAGGTATAAAAAATCCTACCGAGTGAAGAGCAAACCTCTCACTCGGGGGCTTAGCTGCAGCCCAGCGCTCGCCTAAGATATAAGAAATCCTACCGAGTAAAGAGCAAACCTTTCACTCGGAGGCTTAGCTGCAGCCCAGTGCTCGCCTAAGGAATAAGTCGACTGCAATGGGCATCTTGCTGTGAACCTACAAAGGGCAATTCGAGCTAAAAGCAATCATATCCAAACATCAAATCCAAGTTTAGGTCGATACCTAAAGGAACCGAGAGTGCTCAGGCACTAAGCCTGTTAAGGTTTTATCGGTTACAATTCCACTCGGCATACCGAGGCAAATTTAAAGTCTCAGACTTAAAGGAAGTTTTTTACCCCTCCTGTGGAGGGCTGGAAGGAGCAACGAAATCATCGAGGTCGATCCCATCTGTGATCCGTGTAGCAGCAGCGATGAAAGTTTCCATGAAGGACCTGAAGTCGTGTTTCTTGGTGTTGGCCACTCGGAGAGCCGCCAACTTATCTTCTCGTGCATCCTTGCAGTGGACTCGCGCCAGGCACAGGGCGACATCTGCGCCACACCGAGCCGAGGACTTCTTCCACTCCTGCACTCGGTCAGGGACGGCGTTCAATCGAGCCATCAGCGACTCGAGGTCATTTTGGAGTGTCGCCCCGGGCCAGAGCGTCGAGTCGATGCGAGACGTAGCAACCTTCAGCCTTGCGAGGTAGTCCACGACGGCTGCAACACGGGACTCCAGTCGGAAGACATTCATGGCAACTTCATCATTCACCGGAGAATTGACAGGGTCAAGGTTCGGCTCCAACTGGCTGGTTTCTTCTTCAAAGTTTCGACAGAATTCTGCAAAGATAAAACTCCGAGTCAAGATAATGGTCGAATGTGAGCTTCACAGTTGGAAATGTTGGTCGAGTGTAAAAGATTACCTTCGAGCATAAGGAACAATTTCTTAGCAAGACCACCGAGAAGCCTTCGTGTCATTCATCTTCCCAGTCAACTGGTTGATCTTCTCGGTCAGAGTGGTCTTGTCAGCTTTCAGTCGGTCAACATCTTTGGTGGCAATTGCCAGAGCAGCCTTCAGATTGGTGTTGTCCTATTCGAGCTTGGTGACTGAAGCTAACTTCTCGTCAGCAAGCTTGGTCTTCTCAGATAGCTCAAGATCCTTCTTCCTCTGGGCCTCCTTCACCTTGCCTGCGAATTACAGCGAAGTCAGATTTGAAACAAATGGGAGGAGAAAGGAGTCGTCGAAGTCTCACCGAACATACCTTTGGTCTCCTCCTTCGCCTTCGTCAGATTCTCCTGCACTAACTTCAAATCCAGCTCGAGCTGAATGTGCTTCTGCTCCAGTTCAGTATAGCGCGTCGCAAGATCACAGGATTTCTACGAAGAACCAATCGACAAAATGTCAAAGATGATTCACTTCCGAGTGAATAGAGAAAAATCATACGTTTCTAAGACCACAGTCGAATGCAAGCATTCGACCGTAGTCTCGGGGACTACACCCAGTGGGTGCACTCAGCGTGCCCCCACCGGGTCCTATTCACATGAGTCGACCATCGACCAAAAAAAAAAAAAGGGACTTCTTCAGATGTAATCAATCGCCGGTGATGACCACGCCTCGGGGATTACACCCTGGGTGCACTCAGCGTGCCCCCACTGGTTTCAGAAACCCATTCGTTCTAGTTGAATGATGATCAATCTTTACTTGTAAAGCCTAAAGCTGACTGCCAGCAGTTGACCTTAGCCTTGGGGACTACACCCAGCGGGTGCACTCAGCGTGCCCCCGCTAACACGGGGTTTTTATCAACACACCCAGCGGGTGATTGCTATGGATTTCGTAAAGAAAAGAAGTTTTGATAGCATATCCTAACAGAACAGCGGTGGTCGATCGACCAACATTGCTTTGAAGAGCGGAGCTGGCATCATAAGCTGCTTGGCTTGCATCCCGGACGATCTTCACCTGCTCCATCATGATCCCTGCCTGGCGTATCGCCTCCTTAGCAGCACTAGCTTGGTCCTCCGGGACGTGGTGCGTGGTGAAGAGCGAAGGTTGCCCAGCACTCGACGAAGTGGGTCGAGCACTCGTAAACGGCTCCGCGAAGGGCACGGTATGTCGAGTGGTGGTCTCCCCCTCCGTTGCAACAGTCTCGGGCGCCGTCACATCTTGGGCTGCTTTGCCAGTGGGCGCCTTCCTGCTCCTCCTATGCCTCAATGGTTCTTCATCCTCATCATCATCATCAGGAAGGGTGATAATGTCATTGGTTGGAGCTTCAGAAAAGAATCAAAGTTAGAAAATATGAGTCAGTCGACTAAGAACGGAATTAAGGATATAGTACCAGGATTTGAGGTTGCCGCGTCCTCCATCTCATGGTCCTCAGCCTTGCCCGAGGTTTCGTGGTCGCATGAGATGAAGTTCCAAAGAATCAGTTGATTAATTCAAGTATCAACCAGAGATAAAGCTTGTACAAAGCAGGAAGACTTAAGTAATATGTTTACCCTGATATGGTGGGGATGGACACCTTCATTTTCGGCAGAGGCTTGGTTGGCCTCGACGGAGCTACCTTTGACTGCTTCGGCGCCTTCTCAGTCGGCACCGGAGAAGCGGTCCGAGGGCGTTTGGTCGACTGCGAGACAGTCGCAACTCCCTTACCACGTTCAGTCGAAGGGTCATGAACAAGTTTCGACCGCCTTTCCGAGCGCGGTGGTGCAACCTCCTCCTCCTCCTCCTCTACGTCATCCTCATCATCGTCGTCGTCGTCATCATCATCCTCAGCAGCGTCTGAATCCCACTCTTCCTGGCTCTCACCCCCGCTGGCTTCTCCCTCCTCAGTTGGAGCCTGAGCTCCGTTGGGCATTGAGTACAGCTCGGTAAGGGCCTGGAAAACGTCGAGACAGAGCTCAATCGACCAAATTGCAGGACATACAGAAACACATTCAACAGACATACAATGGAAAGCAGAGCAAATATACCTTTTCTGGAACGCTGTGATGGTCGAGTGGAGAAATCCTCCTGGATCCACGAGGGTTGTCCTTGTTCCCAGTGATCGCGGCCATCCACCTTTCCACTATGGCGTCGTCGACTGCCTCCGGGTGGACTCGAGTCTCGTCTTCGTTCCATGAGACAGCCACATGCGGTGACTCGGGAATCAAGAGGCTGGATTCGCCGAAGGAAAACCTCCAAGAGGTCCATGCTACCACACCGTCCCAACCAGCCGCACCACGCGATCCATCAACATCTTCACATCAGCTCTCTCCTCCGAACCACCTTCAGAGAGGAGGGTTTGTTCACTCGACTCATGGTGAATGGAGGAAGTCCACTCGTCTCCCAAGATCGGCTCATTCTGGCGAGAGAACCAGGTCGATCGCCAGCCCCCGATCGACTCGGGAAAAGACATAGCTGGGAAGGTGCTCTTATTCCTCACTTGATTCCTAGGCCCCGCACATCTGGACCACTTGGGTTTCTCATCACTGGACTCGCTTTCTTCACGGACCGAGAACGACATGTGAAGATGTGCTTGAACAAGCCCCAGTGCGGTCGACAGCCCAGGAAGTTTTCACACATGGATACAAATGCAGCAAGGTACGCGATGGAGTTTGGAGTAATGTGGTGGAGCCGGGCTCCAAAGAAGTTCAAAAAGCCACGAAAGAAAACGCTCGGCGGCAGGGAAAATCCTCGATCAACATGGGTGGCCAGGAGCACACACTCACCCTCCTCCGGCTGAGGCTGCCACTCTTTACCAGGAAGTCTTGCGGCGCCGTGGGGGATCAGCCCGTCGTCGGCCATGTCAAGGAGATCCTTCTCCCTGATGGTCGACTGGATCCAATCTCCCTGGACCCAGCCCTTCGGCAGGCGGGATCTCGACGAAGACCCGGTGCGGCTGGTGGATCTCCCCTTCGCATTCTCAGCTGCCGACGCCTTCTCCACCGCCGATGCCTTCTTCGCGCGCTCCAGCACCGCCGTGTTCTCCTTGCCCATGGCCGCCGGCGAAATGCGCGAGAGAGAGCGTTGCGGGGGCGACAGCAGTTGTGTTGGGCGGAGACGAAGAGAGCGGGGAAGGAAGAATGAGGTACTGTGCAGAAACCCTCACAAATCGCATTTATAACATCCCTTCCGAGTGGATGACAGGTGGACCCGGGCGATCCAATCATATCCCGAAACAGTTGCATTGACACGACACGTGGCGTAAAAAGCGCGCGAGATCGAGGCATCCATGTCCTGTCGTCCGTCGGCGCCGCTGTTCGTTTCGCGGCCGCTTCCCCAATTTCAGATCTCGCGGAATCCATGAACGGCAGACCGATCCGCCAAAGTAGATTTCTGCGATCCGTCGCTCGGGAGCCGCAAAGTATAAAAATCACTCGACGAAAGAACAAGAATGGATCGAGTCGATCAAGAAAAGTTGCTCGTTATCAACAAAGAAAATCTTGGTCAAAGAAGACGCATAACCAGCATGCCAAAGTTCAATCGGAAACAGCATCAACTCCTTCCTCATTCAAGCCTCGACCCATTCGGGGGCTAATGATGGATTCATGTACCTAGGGAAGGGTCATAGGCCTGACCTAAACGTCCTACCCAAGGATACCCTTAGAAGAAATCACCTTCCAGTCGACCAACAAGGAACCCACTCGACTGGCTAGAAGGACTCGACCATGGAGACTCACTCGACCATGAAGATACACTCGACCACCAGAAGGTCAGCAGGCACTCCGCAACGCAACGGCCTGTAATTGAATAGACTTAATGATAGTTAAGGCACTTTATGAGGGGCATTACCAGTAACGCCCCAGGCTTAATGTACTTTAACCTCTCCATTATGTGGGCTGGCTGGGGTCCTGGCGCACTCTATATAAGCCACCCCCCTCCACAGGCAGAGGGGTTCGCACTCTTGTAATACTTACACACATAACCACTCGACCGCCTCAGGGCTCCGAGACGTAGGGCTTTTACTTCCTCCGAGAAGGGCCTGAACTCGTACATCGCTTGTGTTCACAACCTCTCCATAGCTAGGACCTTGCCTCTCCATACCTACCCCCACTCTACTGTCAGACTTAGAACCACGACAGTTACATCCTGGATGGGGTCCTAGTCCTTCATGAAGTCCTTCATGAGGTCCGCATCAAACACCTCAAGGCGGTTTTTCTGAAGATTGACTTCCATAAGGCTTATGTTACGGTTAGCTGGCCCTTCCTTCGGGAAGTCCTTCTTCGGAAGGGCTTCGACGACCGGTGGATCACTAGAGTCATGCAAATGATCTCTTGCGGTCGCACGGCCGTGAACATCAACGGTGAGATTGGCCCTTTCTTCCCCACCCTTTGTGGGGTTCGACTAGGCGAACCCTTCTCCCCGTTCTTGTTCAATATGGTCGTGGACGCGCTTGCCTCCATTCTGGATAAGGCGAAAGCCGTTGGCCATATTCGTGGGTTGACTCCCCACCTCGCCGGTGGCTCCGGGATCTCCATCCTCCAGTATGCTGACGACACTATCATCATGGTCAAAGGCTCAGAGACGGACATCTCCAACCTCAAGTTCCTCCTTCTCTGCTTCCAACAAATGTCGGGCCTCAAGATCAACTTTGAAAAGAGTGATGTTATGGTGATGGGATACTCCCCCTCGAAATCTTTGGCCATTGCCAACAGACTTAATTGCCGCCTGGGCTCCATCCCCACAACCTACCTGGGGACACCCATTAGTGACTCCCGGCTCACCATCGCGGACTTGCGCCCCTCCGTGGCCAAGCTCCAAATGCACATCGAGCCCTGGCAGGGGAGGTGGCTGTCTAAGGCGGCCTGGACTATTCTCATCAACTCTTCCCTCTCCAGTCTCCTCTTGTTTCTCATGAGCTTCTACAGTCTCCATGAGACCCTACACCATGAGATCGCCAAGGTCCAGTCCCGCTTTTACTGGGCGGGCGACAACGACAAGAAGAAGTATCATATGGTCAGTTGGCCGGACATTTGCAAGCCCAGGGAGCAAGGCGGCCTAGGCATTATGTGCTCTAAATGGATGAATATCGCCCTTCTCTGCCGCTGGCTTTGGCGCATCTCGCAAGGGCACGGTGGCCTTTGGCTTGACATCATCCGGAACAAATACTTGTGCGGGCAGCCCCTCACCTTCTGCCAGAAGTCTGGCGGATCTCACTTCTGGCAATCGATTGTCCAGCTTCTCCCGGTCCTCCGTATCGGGACCTCCATCTCGGTGGGCTCCGGAGCGTCGACGCTGTTCTGGTTTGATCGCTAGGCCGGGCACACCCCTTTGTGGCTCGCTTTCCCGGCCTCTTCTCCATCTCTGCCGATCCCATGATCTTTGTCGAAAGGGCCCTTCTTGACCTAGGATGCCTTGCTTTCCGACAGCCTTTTGGTCCCTTGGAATCCGCCGCCTGGCGTGAGTTGCTTGACTGTGTTGCTCTCCACGAACCTATGGTGGACGGTGGCCCTGACCTGGTGCGCTGGCGCCTTGATCCTTCGGGCCAATTTTCCACTAAGTCGGTGTACCTAGCCATCGCGCCTTCTTCCGCCCCTCCCCCTATCGATGGTGTGGTCCATCCGCCTGCACTTGAAGATCTGTATCTTCATGTGGCAATGGATTCGTGGCCGGGTCCCGTCCGGGGTGGAGGTGCGCAAGCGAAATGGCCCGGGTACTGGCATCTGCCCGCTCTATGGGGTCCCCGAAGATTCAAACCACATTTTCTTCTCCTGCGTGTCCGTTCAGTTCCTCTGGAGCTACTTTCGCGAAGCGGTCGGTGGAAATTGGTGTCACACCAACTTCCCAGACTTATTTTCTGAACTCCAGATGTCCCCCTTGTCTTCTCACCACATTAGGTGGCTTGAGATTGGGGTCGTTGCCTGGACCCTCTGGACGGTCCGTAATAAGCTTGTGATTCAGCACACTCCTCTCCGACGGGCTACTGACGTTCTCTTCAAACTCTCGGGTTTCTTGCAGCTTTGGCGGCTGCTTAGCCGCCCTCCGGACCGCGACGCCATCTCCGCCTTCATCGCCGACCTTCGCTCGATGGCCGTCCGTCTGTCGCCGCTGCCCCCGCTGCCGCCGCCGGAACCAGACTAGGCGCTGTCTTCTTCCGGCTTTTTCTGGTTTTTATTTCTGGGCTTGTTGAGCTGTGCCCTCAGCAAAACCTTTGTACCCTGTTGTGAGACTTGGGTGTGTGTGTGTGAACTTGACTTTGTATGTGTGCTCTATGGTGGTTTGCTTTATTTATAAAGTGGGGCGAAAGACTTTTTCGGTAAGAAGATCGGGGCTTGAGATAGAAAAAGTGTGAGTCCCATCCAAACTGTGGTTCAAGATTTATGTGGTAGCCTCATCCATTTGATTCCTACGTGGATCGCATGGGGCAGCAGCAGGCGTTGCCCCCATAGTTCATGCGCTGATGAAACTTGTTCTAACTCTTAGCCGTGATTAGCGTCCCCAAAGAAAGACAAGTCAGAACCCGCAAAAGCACAAGATCAACTGTATATTATTGTTAGCGGATTTGCCAAGTTGCCCATCTAATGATTTTATTTGGGGAACACCTAGTTGGAAGGATGAACTCACTGTATATTCATCAGTACACATTACAGCTGCTTATATAGCAGATTACACGAGAGGAAGAGGGAGCTACTGTTACAACAGAATAGGCGATCACGCCGTGCGTGGCTACGTGGGCGGAGGCGATCAGAGCGGGAGTGTG
This sequence comes from Aegilops speltoides, assembly GCA_021437245.1. NCBI lineage: Eukaryota > Viridiplantae > Streptophyta > Magnoliopsida > Poales > Poaceae > Aegilops > Aegilops speltoides. The sequence continues at coordinate 190,527,558 of CM038146.1, read as the reverse complement.
GGCGCCGCAGGACTCGGGCCTGCCTGATCACGCGCGGGTGTGGGTGCGTGTCACGTTTCCAACACCCCCCCGCAGCCGAAACGGGGTGCTCGCCGACGTTGAGGCTGGATCGGAAGTCGACGAACACGCTCGTGGGCAACCCCTTGGTGAAGATGTCGGCGAACTGCGAGGTGGTCGGCACGTGTAGAACACGCACCTCACCAAGAGCGACGCGCTCCCGGACGAAGTGCAAGTCGATCTCGATATGTTTCGTCCGCTGGTGCTGAACAGGGTTGCTCGACATGTACATGGCGCTGATGTTGTCGCAGAGACGGCGATGGTGCTGGCGGACGGGGCGGCGAAGCTCGGCGAGGAGCTGACGCAGCCATGAAGCCTCGGCAACGGCGTTGGCGATGCCACGGTACTCGGCCTCCGCGCTCGAGCGTGAGACCGTGGTCTGGCGCTTCGAAGACCAACTGACGAGGTTGGAGCCGAGGTACACAGCGAAGCCGGACGTGGACTTGCGAGTGTCGGGGCATCCGGCCCAGTCCGCGTCGGAGTAGGCCGTCAGCTTGGTGGTGGAGGAGCGGAAGAAGTGAAGCCTGAGGTGGGTAGTCCCACGCACATATCGAAGAATCCGTTTCAGCATCTGGAAGTGGGCATCCCTGGGATCATGCATAAAGAGACAACATTGTTGCACTGCGTATGACAAGTCAGGTCTCGTGAGGGTGAGGTACTGGAGTGCACCGGCGAGACTGCGGTATAACGAGGGATCGTGGAAGGCAGGACCGTCGGTGGCAGAGAGTTTGGATGTGGTGTCGACGGGCGTGGAGACGGGCTTGCAATTGAGCATGCCGGCACGGTCCAGAATCTCGAGCGCGTACTGCTCTTGGGAGAGATGCAGGCCGGCGGATGTGTGGTGAACATTTATGCCGAGGAAGTGGTGTAGGGAGCCCATATCTGTCATGGAGAACTCTAGGTGGAGTGAGGAGATGATGGACTGGAGGAAGGAGGGTGAACTGGCAGTGAGGATAATATCATCGACGTAAAGGAGGAGGTAAGCTGTGTCAGCGCCGCGGTGAAGGGAGAACAGTGAGGAGTCCGCCTTCGAGGCATGAAATCCGAGGGTGAACAGGTACGAGGTGAAGCGCGCAAACCATGCCCGAGGGGCTTGCTTGAGCCCGTAGAGCGAGCGGTTGAGACGACACACGTCCCGAGGCCGCCCGGCGTTGACGAAGCCGGCCGGCTGCGCACTGTAGACCGTCTCAGCGAGATGCCCGTGGAGGAAGGCGTTCTTGACCTCGAGCTGGTGGACCGGCCACGAGCTGCTGGTGGCGAGGGCGAGGACGACGCGGATCGTGGCCGGCTTGACGACGGGACTGAATGTCTCGCCGTAGTCGACGCCGGCTTGCTGCGTGAAGCCGCGGAGCACCCACCGCGCCTTGTACCGAGAGAGCGTGCCGTCAGTGTTGAACTTGTGCCGGAAAATCCATTTGCCGCTCACCACATTAGCACCTGCAGGACAAGGAACCAACGACCAAGTGTCATTCCGCAACAACGCGTTATACTCATCAAGCATCGCAGCGGCCCAGTTCGGATCCTTAAGTGCAGCGCGGTAGGAAGATGGGATGGGGCTGATGGTGTTGGACACGATGAGACTAACGGGGTGCTTGGGAAGCGAAAAACCTGATTTTGCGCTGGTGCGCATTGTGTCTGGTTGGTAGGCGGTGGACGGGCACGGCGCAGCGTGGAGGATTTTGGGCTGAGTGGCGACGCGGCGAAGCGGCCGGGCGCGAAGGGGAGGTAGATGCGGGCGCGGATTCTGGCGAGGGCGGGCGCGAATCGGGGCTAGGCGCGCGATCCGGAGTGGATCTAGGCGGGGTGGTGGTGTTGACAGCGACAGGAGTGGGATTCGGTGGGGGCCGCGGGCTGCAGGGAGCAGGTGGCGGGGCCACGGCGGGAACGCGGGGCGCACGGCCCACGATGGGGAGTGGGCGCGGAGGTGGAGGCCGGGGATTGGGGGGGATTGGCGCGGGGTTTGGCGCGGGATCCGCCTGCCAGTACGAGGTAGGTGGGATCGGGGTCAGGTGGGGCACAAGATCCGGGGCAGGATCCGGTGTGGCTGGCGCGCCAGGGGGTGATCTGTGTGGCGAAGGGAAATTTCTGCTCGTCAAAGATGACATGACGAGAAATATGGACGCGGCGTGTGCGAAGGTCGAGGCACCTATACCCCTTGTGCTCGAGAGGGTAGCCAAGAAGGACGCAAGGGGTGGAGCGCGGCGCTAGTTTATGCGAAGCGAGGTGGCTAAGGTTGGGGAAGCAGAGGCACCCGAAGACGCGTAAATGCTCGTAGGTAGGGTGGTGGCCGTGGAGTAAGTAAAATGGTGTGAGGTGGTTGACGGTGGAGGAGGGTCGCCGGTTGATTAGGTGGTTGGCGGTGTGGAGGGCCTCCACCCAATACTCGGGTGGCATGTGAGCATGTACTAGCAGGGTGCGAAGAACGTCGTTAGTGGTGCGTAAGAGACGCTCGGCCTTACCATTTTGGGGGGAAGTGTGAGGGCATGAGAGGCGAAACGAGACGCCGAGATTGGAGAAGAGGTCGCGGAGGGAGTGGGAGAGAAATTCGCCGCCATTGTCACACTGCACACATTTAATGGAGAGGTTATATTGGGTAAGGACGTAAGAGAAGAAACGTTGTAAGGTGGCTGCGGTGTCACTCTTGTGGCGCAGCGGGAAGGCCCATGAAAAATGAGTATAGTCATCAAGCACAATAAGGTAATATTGGTAGCCAGAGAAGCTACAAACGGGAGAAGTCCATAAATCACAATGTATGAGTTGGAAAGGTGCAGTAGTGCGAGAGTGTGAGGTGGAAAAGGGTAAACGTGGTTGCTTGCCAATCATACATGCATCACAAACAGGGGAACGTTGTGTCTTATTACATGAATCTAAAAAGTTCTTGGCTAATATAGAAAGGGAAAGACGGCTAGGGTGGCCGAGTCGCATGTGCCACAAGTCGCCATTGCTGGAAGCAGAAAGAGCCCGCGCGCCGTCATTATTTTGAAGAAATGGGTAAAGATCGCCAGTACTACTGGACCTCATGAGAAGTTTCCCCGTTGCCATGTCCTTCACAGAGAAGCCAAACGGGTCAAAAGCCACAATACACCAATTATCACCTGTAAAACGACGAACAGAAATAAGATTTTGGATGATGCCTGGAGAGACTAGAATATCATGGAGATGAAAGGGAGGGAGGGTTTTGGAGCCGCGAGCAACTACTAGAAGAACAGAACCATCGCCGACAGTGATGCTAGATGGATAATGCGAGGCAGAGGAGGCACGGTCGAGGTTACCTGACGAGCCGACAATGTGGGAAGTGGCACCGGTGTCCATGTACCACTCGGATCCGGACGGCGGCTGCTGGAGCTGCAGGTTGGCGAACTGCTGCTGCATCATCCCGGCGGTGTCCCATTGCGGTGCAGAGGAGGACGAGCTGATGACGGGGTAGGCCTGGTGTGGTGCGCCAGGACGGGGCCCCAACACGCCGGCGGCGTTCGGCGGAGTCCAGGGGGCACGCCACTGTTGGGGCGAGGGCAGCGGGGTGCCGAACGGGGCGAAGTATCCCATCCAGGGCGTTTGCCCGGGCTGGCCATGCCCGCGACCACCGTCGGGCAGACCACGGCCACGTCCACGACCACGACCGCGGCCACCGCGCTGCCGATCGGCCGAAGGACTCCCAGTGGAGGGAGACTTGCCCTTGTCGGTTGGCGATGGAGGAGGCGCGCGGTCACCAGAGGACGACCCGCCGGAGGAGGAGGAGCCGCCGCCGTGCCCAACGGCGAGTGCGGTGGCACCCACGGCCCGCTCGCGCTCGGTGATGGCGATCTCTTCGGGGAGCAGCCGCGACCGGGCCTGGAGGAAGGTTGGGAACGGTTCCTGCATGGGAAGGAGAGTCGCCATGACGCGGAAGCGCCGGTTCAGCCCGCGGATCAGCTGGAGCGTGAGAGAGCGGTCGGTGACCGGCTCCCCGACATCGGCCATGGCGGAGGCGAGCTGAACATGAAGGAGAGTCATCATGTCGCCCTGGATCGTGGCGCGGAAGTCGGCGCCGATGTGGACGGCGCGGCCGGCGGTGTTGTCGCGGAAGAAGATCTCGAGCTGCTGCCAGAGATGGACGCGGTGCTCTCCGCGGCATCGAATGGTGTCGTAGAGTTCATCGGAGATCGTCCCGTACACCCACATGACGATCGTGATGTCGTCGTTGCGCCACATCACGTCGGCTTGCAGCGGCTCCACCTCCTCCAGGACGTGGTCCTCGACACGGTACTTGCAGAGTACGTGCGTAAGAGGTGGCGCCACTTGAGTAGTTTCGAGTCGATGGAGAGCTTGAACGGGATGTAGGAAGAGATGTTAACATGGTGCATGGAAGGGCAGGAGCGAGGGGGACTGGGCGGCGAATGGCGTGGCGTCGGCGTGAGGACGAACGGCCCGGGGGGGGCACCACGGAGAGCAGGAGCCCGCGCAGAAAGCACGGCGTTGGGGAGGCGGCGCCCAGCGCGACGGTCTTGAAGCGGCGTCGGCGCTGGGCGACGGGTGCGGGGCGACGGCGGCGGGGGGTGGGGCGACTTCCGCAGGATGAAGACGGCGTCGGCGTCCCGAACGAGCGAGTCCGGCGGAGGGGGTCGGATGCTCATGGCGGAAGCGAGAGAGGATCGGGAAGAAGGCGATACCAAGTTGGAAGGATGAACTCATCAGATATTCATCAAGACACATTACAGCTGCTTATATAGCAGATTACACGAGAGGAAGAGGGAGCTACTGTTACAACAGAATAGGCGATCACGCCGTGCGTGGCTACGTGGGCGGAGGCGATCAGAGCGGGAGCGTGGGCGCCGTAGGACTCGGGCCGGCCTGTTGCACGCGCGGGTGTGGGTGCGTGTCACGTTTCCAACACACCTATGCATCAGGTACAAGAAATGTTGCAGCCGCCTCCTCTCCTAAATAATTAGGGTTCCTCCTCCTCCTGCCGGCACCGCCACTGTCCGCCTCATCTCTGAAAGTGCAACTAATCCCCGGGTGGTTTTGGTAATTAATAACAACATATATATCATTGAACTAATTATTTCTTGAGAATATTTCAGAAAGTTCAGTGATATGGGTATGGCAATGACTGATGATGTGGACCCCTCAAAATGCTAAGGAAAACATTGGCAAAAGCTCAAGACTCCATTTTTGGTTTAGTGATCCAAGATCACATTGAGTCCATAGGAAAGCCAATACTATTAAAAGGGGATGAGGTTATGATGATGATCTGGTTGCTCAAAGTGCTTAGTGATTTATCTCTCAAACTATCAGCAATCTTTCATTCCAACATAAACCCATAAGTAATCTCGGTCCCACCGATTCCATAAACTCACCACACCGAGATGAACCACCTCAGCCATATACCCAAACCCTAAGAATTTCGGATTTTCCGATTCCAAACTCGGTCATACCGAAATTGGTGTTGCCAAGCTTCAGAACCTTCAGACTCAAATCGGTGTCACCGAGATGAGAAAGTCGGTCCCACCGAGAATGGCAAACCCTAGACTTTGGAAGAATCGGACTAACCGAGATTGTATTTTCGGTCCCACCGAAAATCCCAACGCTCACAAGATTTGAACTTTCGGTCTCACCGAGTTGTCAACTTCGGTCCGACCGAGATTGGTCAAATGTGTAACAGTTGGATTTTGTGTGGAGGCTATAAATACCCTCCACCTCCTCTTCATTCGTGGAGAGAGCCATCGAAAGAACTACCACTCCTACCTTACATTTCGAGAAGGAAACTACCTACCCTTGTGTTGAGATCAAGTTGCTTCACTCCCACCATATGAAACTTGATTTCTAGCCTTCCCAAGTTGCTTTCCACTCAATCCTTTCTTCCACCACAGCCAAATCAGTGAGGAGAGTTGAGTGTTGGGGAGATTATCATTTGAAGCACAAGAGCAAGGAGTTCATCATCACCAACACCATCTATTACCTTTTGGAGGGTGGTGCCTCCTAGATTGGTTAGGTGTCGCTTGGGAGCCTCCGTCAAGATGTGGAGTTGAACCAAGAAGTTTGTAAGGGCAAGGAGATCGCCTACTTCGTGAAGATCTACCCCGAGTAAGGCTAGTCCTCCGTGGGACGAGGCCATGATGGCATAGACAAGGTTGCTTCTTCGTGGACCCTTCGTGGGTGGAGCCCTCCGTGGACTCTCGCAGCCGTTACCCTCCGTGGGTTGAAGTCTCCATCAACGTGGATTGACGATAGCACCACCTATCGGAACCACGAGAAAAATCTCCGTGTCTCCAAATTGCGTTTGCTCTTCTCCACCTCTTATTTACTACATATGCAATTTACTTTCCGCTGCCACTACTCTAGAATTGCATGTGTAGGGTGATACTTGACTTGGTCATCATTGTGAACTTGCTAAAAACTTGTCCTAATCAAAAGGCTAAACTTTTAAGTTGTCAAGTAGTCTAATCACCCCCTCTAGACATACTTCCGATCCTACAAGTGGTATCGAGCTTTGGTCTCCATTGGATTGGTTTCATTGCATTGATTCCATAAGCTTGGTTTCACAACCTAGGAGAGTATGGCGTCTAGTGAGGGTAATTTTGTAGAGGTCCTTACTTTGATGGTTCAAATTTTGCTAGTTGGAAGCACAAAATGAAAATGCACATTCTTGGACATAACCCTGCCGCATGGGGCATTATTTGTGTTGGCTTGCAAGGTGAGTTCTTCGAGGAAGGAAAAGTTCCGGATCGTGAAGCTACTGCGGATGAGTTGCGGATGTTACAGAACAATGCTCAAGCTTGTGACATTCTCTTCAATGCTTTGTGTCCCGAGGAGTTCAACAAGATCAGCCGTCTTGAGAATGCAAAAGAGATTTGGGATACTTTGGTCGAAATGCACGAAGGTACCGAGTCCGTGAAGGAATCAAAGCTAGATGTTCTTCAAGGTCAGCTTGACAAGTTCAAGATGAAGGAAGGTGAAGGAGTCGCTGAAATGTACTCTAGGCTTGCTCTCATCACCAATGAGATGGCGGGCTTAGGAAGCGAAGAAATGACCGACCGATTCATCATCAAGAAGATTATCAGAGCTTTGGATGGAAAGTATGACACCGTGTGCACTTTGATTCAAATGATGCCAAACTACAAGGATCTCAAGCCTACCGAAGTCATTGGAAGAATTGTTGCTCATGAGATGACACTTAAAGATAAGGAAGAGCTTCACAACAAGTCAAGTGGTGCTTACAAAGCTGCAGTTGAAGCTTCCACAACCTCAAGTGACAAGCTAGTTTCCAATGAAGAGATAAGCCTAATGGTGAAGAACTTCAACAAATTCTACAAGAGTAGAAGCAAGGAGAGAAGCTCAAAGTCTAGATCATATGATGAAAAGAGATCTTCTAGTCGTGATCGAAACTGCTACAATTGTGGAAGACCCGGACACTACTCAAATGAGTGTTCGACTCCCCACAAGAGAAGAGAAGAGTCTCCAAGAAGAAGAAGCTCAAGAGAAGAGTCGCCTCGAAAAGAGAGAAGGAGTAGAGATGATCGTTATGAACGAAGATCCTCTCGGAGAAGCAAGGATTCGGAAAGGAAAGACAAGTCATCAAGGAGCTACACAAGAAGAAAACATCAAGCTCATGTTGGTGAATGGGTTTCGGCTCCGACTCCGACAATCACTCCGAAAGAAGCTATCACTCCAACTCCGAATACAGTCAAAGATGAAGGTGTTGCGGTCTTGCTCTCGTGTCCTCCAACTCCAACTCCTATGACTTGTTTGATTCACCAAATGAGGGAATTGGAAGATGCTTCATGGCAAAAGGCCCCAAGGTATCACACCCTAAATTTATTGACTTTGATAGTGATGAGGATGACTTGCTTGGTGAAGATGAGCTTTACATGACAAATCTAGTGAGCTTAGTAATGATGAACATGCTAGTAGTCTTTATAGTCGAGAAGAGTCGAATGACAATGCTATGAAGGAGATTGAGCGTCTAACTAAAGAACTAAACACTCTTAAGTTAGCTCATGAAACAACTCAAGAAGATCATAGAGAGCTCCTAAGATCTCATGAGAAGCTACGCTCGAGAAGCTCAATCTAGAGCAAGAACATGAGTTTCTAAAAGCTATCAATGACGATCTTGAAAGAAGAGTTCTTCATATCTTGCCAAACGACTTCTCTTGTCTAATTTCTTGCCACCTATTAAAACTAAGCATGAAAAGCATAAGAAAAATTCTTCATCTAGTAGTAACAATAATCATGCTAAATCAAATGTTGTTACTTCTAGTAATTCTCTTGATTCCACTAACAATGTTTCAAGCCAAGTTTCACTTGAGCAAGAAAATAGTCTATTGAAAGGGATTATAGAGAAAGGTTTCTACAAGAGTCTTGCCGGAAGCAAGAGCTTTGAGGAAATTGTTCGCAAGCAAGGAAGACACCGGAAGAATCAAGGAATTGGTTTTGAGCGAAAGTTCAACGCCGAGGGTGTTGAATGGGAAGAAGGTCAATATCCCACTCCAAAGTTTGTTTCTCAAAAGGAGAAGTATGATCCTACTTCTTCCAATGTGGAACAAGCTCAAGATGACCTTCCACCACAAGACCACAAGCTAAAAGGCAAGGACAAGCTTCAAGAGGAGATTGATGCATTCATTGAAGCACCCAAGGCCATGGTCAAGTGGGTTCCCAAGGCAACTTCAAGTTCTACTTGACAAGCTCAACTACTACCCCAAGGATTCCCATCAAGATGATGTGGATCCCAAGAAGAAGAACTAGAGAGTTCTTGAGGGTGACTCGCCAACATACTTCACTCACATTCTTTTGGCAAAGAACTTGTGCAATCAACTTCCACATCTTGCACTAGTTCATGGAGTCACAAACCCTCATGTTGGTAAGTCAAGGGACAAGGTAATCATTGCTTTCATGGACATCATCTATTGTGTACTTCAATCTATGTCCATGGATATCCTTGTTTGTTCCTTGTGGGACTAACCCATGTAGGTATTGAAAGTGCCCGAATCCAAAGGATTGCTCCCAACTCTTGATGATCTTCATCAAATTGAGCATCCACATCTTCAACATCTACATGAAGTCTTCAACGACAACCCAAGGTTAGTTTGACCCTTTTTAAAAGGGGTTCTCACATCAAGGGGGAGCTTTGCTCTAAAGAAATGAGCTAAAGCATCTTCAAATGATGTGAACACATTAATGCTTTATGTAAAAGTGGTAACCCCACTTGTGCTTAAACGATGAGTATGACCTATGATCAAATGTTCTCATTTGACTCCTAAGTCAATATACTCATATATAGATGACCTAGTCATCGCCAAATTGTGTGCTAGTTGCTAGTGTTTTGTTTGTGCATGTTTGACACATATTTTGTTTGCTATCTTATTGTGTGAGCATGTTGGATGCATGATTTTATCCATTCGAGGACATCCATTTGTTGCTTTGGTCTTTTGAATCTTATTTCTTTTTGACCAAATGGATGGACAAGAATGCCTAAGTTCCTCCCCTAGCTATCTATGCTTTCTTGTCTCAAACTCTATTCATGCTTATATCACAAACTTTGAACAAGACTTTTTGGACGCATCGAGTGAGGAGCACTCGGAGCCACCGATCCGTCAAAAGCTTAAATTCCAAAACCTTCTAAGTACTTTCGGTCAAACCAATATACTCAAATCGGATGACCAAATCACTTGGATTGATCTAGGTTTTCACCTCGGTGAAACCGAAGTTACAATTTCGGCGTGATCAAGTGAGTAATTGCACGCAGTTAATCATCTCGGTCCCGCCAAGTTTTCCATCTCGGTCCCACCGACAGCCGAAGGGTATATATACCCGAGGGCAGCGCGCGTTGATTATTCCTTCAAACGTCTCGCCCCCAAACCCTTCGCTGCCGTCGCCGTGGTCTTCGGATCGTCTTCGCCGTCGCTCTGCGCGCCGCCATGGTCTCCATCGCCGTCAACGGTCAATCTCACCGCACCATTGCCGCCGTAGTGAAACTCCACCAGATTGGGTGAGTTTCATCCCTCTCGTGCTTCAACCTCTGATTCAATGCACAATAGGTTTTGCCTAGCTTCTTGCCAAGTTTGAAATCTTCCTGTCCAGCAGATTAGATCATAGAACAAAATTCGAGTGAAAATCTTAGGGTTAGGTTTCCGACGAACACATCTCGGTGTGACCGATTCTACATTCTCGGACTGACCGATTTGGCCTCTGGCCATTGCACTGCACTTTTCGGTTAAACCGAGTTGTGCAAATCGGTAAGACCGAAGTGAGGATTTAGTGAAACCCTAATGCTCTCGGCTAGACCAAAACCCATTTCGGTCCAACCGAAAGTGGTGTGTACGGTTAGGTTTAGACACTTCGGATTCACCGAATTTTAGATTCGGTCAGACCGACATGCATTCTGTGAAAACCTAAAACTAATGTTTGAACTCATTCTTTTTGCAAAATTCTCTGCAGTTTGTGATAACTCTTCTATTCTGCCTATACCTATTCTTTTCACAGGTTGTCAGTCATGTCTGATGCAAGTGACAGCGAACAGGTCCGAATCGCCGATTGAGATTCCAGAGGCGATTACAAGTCTGAAGCAAGCAGTTTTTCGATGATGGAGAGAGGAGCACTCCAAGTGGATTGCCTCCACTGCCACCAGGCCGTGAAGAAGAGGAATTCGATGAGGAAGACTCTGACTTTGTTGCAGATGAGGAGATTACTTCCAAGCCTAAGAGGAAAGTGGTTGCCAAAGGCTATCAAGGGCAACAAGCAAAGAAAGGCACCAGCAAAGAGAAGAAATCCACAGTTGCAAAGAAGCTGAGCATGGATGAAGAAACCTCCAGCAAGATCAAGAAAACTTCCAAGAGGAAGAGGCTAGTTCATGAAGAAGCTGATGATGACTCTGATGAGGAAGCACCCCAGCCTCCTCAGAAGCAAAAGTTGATGGGAGATGCCATCAGGGCAGGAGCACCCACAAAATCTAAACCATCAGCTCCAGCAAAGGCAGCCCAAGCCAAACCTGCTGCCAAGCCAAAGAAAACTGTGAGAAATATTCCTGCTTCAGAGAAGAAGAAGGACAATGTGCCACCGCTGAATCGATGAAGAGGCACATGTGTTGTCAAGCTTAGATGAAACCGCCAGTTCATAATGATGCTCATCCTCGAGCTGAAAATATGAAGGAAAGGAAGGACAAAGGTCTCAAAGCTATGGAGGCAAGTTGATCCATATGCCACCGGAGAAGGACAGCTGTTGACTCTAGATTCCACACTAGAGAGCAACAAGATTTTTATGAGGCAGTGCTCATGGATAAGAAGCCAATTGTTGCCGACACGAGATACGTTGACCGGGATTACATCGAAGTGAAGAGCACAGAGACTATTTCCCACATGTGCATGAGAGCTTCACCGCATGTGGAGTTGCTGAGTTTGTTGGTCGAAATTGACCGCTTGGAATGATGAAATGATCATGCAGTTCTATGCCACCGCACATTTCTATCCGGATGGCGAATTGTATGGATGATGAAGGCCGAGATTCTCCTCAACTGTTGAGGAATGGAGAGCGTTATTGAATGCACCAAAGATCAAGAGATGATGATGTAGATGTCTATGGCATTCCAAAGAAGAATCACGAGTCTATGAAGAACATGTACAATGAGGTACCGACAAGGATGTTGAGATATGGAAGCTTGGATCAGTTTATCATCTTCAGCAGGTCTCCCAACCACTAACACCATTTCGAGGCATACTTTGATGCCCAAGTCGAGACCACCGCATGATAAGAGGCTATTCTATCAACATGCTGCACATTCTAGATCGAAGACACCTTTTAAGGTGATGGACACGATAGTAGAGACTATCAAGAGGACAGCAGCAGACTGTAAGAGGTCGTGTGGGTTTGCTCCGCACATTCAGATGCTCATCAATGCCAAGTTTGGCACGGACACCTACCGTTGGATAGACCCCACTTGCCACCGCAGCCTGAACATGAAGATAATGAAGTTGTGATGACTGAGGATGCTCCCACATCTGTTGAAGGACACGCTAAGTCTGAAGCTGCCAAACAAGCTAAAGCTGAGAAGGAAGCAGCAGCAAAGCCCAAGAGCGTTGGAGAACAACTTCTTGAAGCCACTCAGAGAATTGAACTACGCTTTGCCCAGATAGTGCAGCCTCAGGAGAGTCTTGAGAGGATAGTTGAAGATAAGTTCCATGCTCTGGATGTCAAGCTGAATGAAGTGCAGGTCACCGTCAACAAGCTTGAGGCAGACATTGAGGAAGCGAAGAGGGAGAAGGCAGAGCTCATGAAGGAGATGGAAGGTGATCTAGTCCAGATGACTATGAGCAGCTCTGCTGCAGTGCCCACAAAGCCCAGATCAGCTGCTATTCTGTGATGCACCCTGTGGCTACTACATCAGCACCTCCCACAGCTCCATCGGCCCAAAGACCAGCCCAAGATCCACTCCTCCGGCTCCACAGACTTCAGCGAAGCTTTTGCAGATGCAGCTATCTCCACTCCATCGACGCAGAGCAGAGCCGCCAAGAGTGTCCCTAGTGACGATTAGCTCTATACCTTTCGAACTTTTGGTAACTTGTTGCCAAAGGGGAGAAATTGTATAGATCATAGGACTTCGAGAGAGAGAGAGTGCTCGTTTTGCTCTTTCGTTTGCGGTTTTCCTTGAGATACTTTTGAGTTCTTCGAGACATTTCGTGTGTTTGATACTACGTTTGCTCTATCTTGATGAGTGCTTGATCATACTATGCTTAATGTGTGCTTAATGCTTATCTTATTCTATTCATATCTTGTATGATCACTTACTCATGTCTTGGTGATTGGGTGCATGCTATTCATTCTTATCATTTTTTGCGCTCCACCAAGATGTATGTGACATGGAAGAGTAACCCATGATCCTAATCGATTGTGCATTTGCATTCAAACGCAAATCTTAAATAATGCACAAATTTAGGGGGAGCTCTTGCTTATCACATACTTCTCAAAGCGACGATGTTATTCATTGATTATATCATTTGTCGAAGCTTTGATCTATATGTTGTCATCAATTACCAAAAAGGGGGAGATTGAAAGTGCAACTAATCCCCGGTGGTTTTGGTAATTAATAACAACATATATATCATTGAACTAATTATTTCTTGAGAATATTTCGAAAGTTCATTGATATGGGTATGGCAATGACCGATGATGTGGACCCTCAAAATGCTAAGGAAAACATTGGCAAAAGCTCAAGACTCCATTTTTGTTTAGTGATCCAAGATCACATTGAGTCCATAGGAAAGCCAATACTATTAAAAGGGGATGAGGTTATGATGATGATCTGGTTGCTCAAAGTGCTTAGTGATTTATCTCTCAAACTATCAGCAATCTTTCATTCCAACATAAACCCATAAGTAATCTCGGTCCCACCGATTCCATAAACTCACCACACCGAGATGAACCACCTCACCATATACCCAAACCCTAAGAATTTCGGATTTTCCGATTCCAAACTCGGTCATACCGAAATTGGTGTTGCCAAGCTTCTGTAACCTTCTGTACTCAAATCGGTGTCACCGAGATGAGAAAGTCGGTCCCACCGAGAACGGCAAACCCTAGACTTTGGAAGAATCGGACTAACCGAGATTGTATTTTCGGTCCCACCGAAAATCCCAACGTTCACAAGATTTGAACTTTCGGTCTCACCGAGTTGTCAACTTCGGTCTGACCGAGATTGGTCAAATGTGTGTAATGGTTGGATTTTGTGTGGAGGCTATAAATACCCCTCCACCTCCTCTTCATTCGTGGAGAGAGCCATCAGAAAGAACTACCACTCCTACCTTACATTTCTGAGAAGGAAACTACCTACCCTTGTGTTGAGATCAAGTTGCTTCACTCCCACCATATGAAACTTGATTTCTAGCCTTCCCAAGTTGCTTTCCACTCAATCCTTTCTTCCACCACAGCCAAATCAGTGAGGAGAGTTGAGTGTTGGGGAGATTATCATTTGAAGCACAAGAGCAAGGAGTTCATCATCACCAACACCATCTATTACCTTTTGGAGGGTGGTGCCTCCTAGATTGGTTAGGTGTCGCTTGGGAGCCTCCGTCAAGATGTGGAGTTGAACCAAGAAGTTTGTAAGGGCAAGGAGATCGCCTACTTCGTGAAGATCTACCCCGAGTAAGGCTAGTCCTCCGTGGGACGAGGCCATGATGGCATAGACAAGGTTGCTTCTTCGTGGACCCTTCGTGGGTGGAGCCCTCCGTGGACTCTCGGCCGTTACCCTCCGTGGGTTGAAGTCTCCATCAACGTGGATTGACGATAGCACCACCTATCGGAACCACGAGAAAAATCTCCGTGTCTCCAAATTGCGTTTGCTCTTCTCCACCTCTTATTTACTACATATGCAATTTACTTTCCGCTGCCACTACTCTAGAATTGCATGTGTAGGGTGATACTTGACTTGGTCATCATTGTGAACTTGCTAAAAACTTGTCCTAATCAAAAGGCTAAACTTTTAAGTTGTCAAGTAGTCTAATCACCCCCCCTCTAGACATACTTCCGATCCTACAGTCTCCTGTGGCCTTAGGGCCATGGGGCGCGGTGGATCCTAATCCCTATCAGTGGGAGGGCTTCGTTTTTAGATGCATTTTCAAGTTTTGTTAGGGTTTCTGTCTTGCTCAGGAAGGCAAGACGGCGACGACTCCCTGAAAATGGAATAATATTCTTCCTGCCTAGCCCCGTTTCGGTGGTGCATCTAGCATCATCGGTGGGCATGTGAAGGTGTGCCTCTGGAGGATTAGCCTTTGGTGGATTTGCTCGGATCTGTTCGCCGTTCGTCTATGTTTGTGTGTCTTCAGGTTGGATCCTTCTAATCTATGCTACTCTTCATCGACAGTGGGTGTTGTTCTAGTGCGCTGGTCCTATGGCGCCTTAGCACGATGACTTACCAACTGTCTACTACAACAAGTTTTGCCAGACTCCGATGAGGGAGGGGCGATGACGGTGGCGCGCCTTCGGCTCACTTCAGTGCTTGTAGTCGTTGCTAGGTGGTCTATGAATCTGAATATAATTTTTATTATTTCTGATGTTCGTTGTACTACTACGATTGAAGATGAATAGATCGGATGTTTTCTCGAAAAAAGTACAATAAATGATGTATGTTTCAGTCGTATTGAACATGATGTGTCAGATATGAATAAATGTACACGCAATATAATAGAACAAAAGGAGGGAAGGTGATTGGATTGTGTTTCTTTTTCAGATGAATTACCTGGGGCCACAAAACCAAGCGAGCAAACCGATCCAGGTTAAATGTCTGATCCTCTTTACCTCGTTAAATCCATTCCCCACGTCGGGCTCTTCTTCCCCACGACCTCAACTTCTTTCCCGTGCCACAGATTGCGCCCGTTCCCCTAGTCGCTGCCATTAATAACCAGGAAAAGATTTAATTAAGAAGTTGAAGAAAAGCAAAAGATCCTAACATTCAAGGGGAAACATATTGTAGGAAAAGGATCAAAACACAAGACATGGACAGGGCTACTTACACATGTCCGATTTCCCTCAAACTCTACCTTCTAAAACCCTAGATGAGTCGTGATCAAGAAAATAAGCTTATCTGAAAAAACCAAGATCATATAAACATTTGAAATACATGTTGCTCAGTGCATTCACATAATATAACTAGGGTCATCATATGCTCCCAAAAAACATACAGAAACAAACTAAACCATCATTAAAAAGATGCATACAACTAGGATAATAGTTACTGATGAGTGTAAATTGAAAGAACTATATATGCTCCTCATAATATAAGATGGCTAACTTGTTTCTATGCAGGAAAATGGATCATAGAGAACAAATGCATAGTCTTCTGTCGATCACGTATGGACAAAAAAGAACTAAATATCAGGTTCGGTTAAATAATCTAATGAAATAAGAATTTTCATACATATTATCGTGGATTTGTTACGGCAGATGTCCTAGTGTGAGGATTTAGTCGTGAGGCCAACACATCTATGTGGTAGCTTGAGAGGGGTTGAACGGAATCGAGAGACGCAACACGCAAGACAAAGATATAGACAGCTTCAGGCCCCGGGAAACATCATCCGGTAACAACCCTACATGTTGTTTATGGCTAGGTCTCATTATCATCACGAGGGAGTCACCGTAAACCGACTCTCCCAGTTATGTCTAGCCCTAAGATTATTTCCCCTCCCCCTCTTGGGGTGCCCTGCCCCTCCTTATATAAGTTAGAGGGGCGGGTTACATGTGGAGTCCTATTAGGATTAGGACTAGTCTACCTTCTAATACAAACCGGATACAAGTCCGGGTCTTGACTCCTTGTAAAGGAAATATTCCTCATGCCTTTCCTCTTAAACCGGCCCACCATTAACATAAACCGGCCTCCTGGGTCTTGGGCCTGGTCATCCGTGTGTCCCGCCCGCCGGGTTACCAGTCATAATGTTCAGGCAGGTTGCTTGTAAACCGTCTGGTCAGGGCGGGTCGCCAGTAAATCGCCAAGTGTCAACCTGGTCTCAAGTAAACCGCCAAACCCGGCCGGGTTATACTTCCGTCCGGTTCATACCGCGGGGTATATCCCCGACATTAGCCCCCAGTTTAATTTGGATTTATCCATGTTAAACTGATCCTGTAAAACAAACACAAGAGCAACCTTGACAAGTTGTACTCTGGGTTAAAAGTTCTTGTAAACCGGCTCTGATCATCCTTAATTCCTTGTCATTTCCTTCTTCTAGAAAATCCGGGTTAATAAGCCAGCTTCATAATCAATTTGCTGACATTGGTTTGTCACGGAGAAATATTGTGAAGAATAATTCATTTGACTCAGCTCCCAATGCTTAACAAAAATATTGGTCCTTGAAATCATCATCTGATCTTTAGCCGGCTTAAGGATGTAGAACTTGCCGATTTATCATAGCCAAATTTGCCGGTTTATAAATATTGGTAGCACCGGGTCATAATACTTGCCAGTTTATCATTGCCAAAATTGCCGGTTTATAAATATTGATGGCACCGGGTCATAATTGTAGTTAACCTCAAGCTTGAAAATATACCTCTTATATGCCTATCACTTGTAACAAATCTACAGAACAACTAATCTACAAAGTAGTGACTTAGATAGAAACATACCTTTCTATATGGAGCTGGTGCAAAGCACGGTGCTATCACATGTACTTTAACGGTATTTGTTACATACAATTATGAAACAAAAATAAATATCAAATACAAGAAATCAAAATTAACAACAATTCTACTATTGTCGTTTTATGGGAACTTTCACGGGAACATTCAACAGAAAGTCGTAGTTGCATCTATGAACTTAGTGCAAATCAAAATCAACAAAATGAGGATGCAGATAACAGCATGAATATTAAATTGACAGAGCAACACCAAGAAGACAATGGATACTCTTTAGCTGGTACAACAGATTCCAACAACTAGAGCTCAAGTGAAAATGAAGAGGAGTTCCTTGAAGATTTAACGGTTGAGTTAAATGGAACTACTCCTCTACTTGAACATTTCTCTCGCAGTCCAGAAGATCATCATTTCTCACTGTCAACTAAGTGTTTTGAGGCTAGAGGAGATTTCGCTCAGCTCCCATAGGTTTCGGTCAAGCATTAGAGAAACATAAGTTTCAAAACGCTCTACCCCTCTTAATAGTACGGTGGTCCTATGACTCAAATAATAGAAAAAGTATTACGAGTGCAAATGAATGTCTTCTCTTCGTCTTCTTTCTTCTTGGCTGGAGTCAAACGCACAGACCAAGTACCAAAACAATTGCTTCACGTCAGCAATTTTTAGGGTTCAATTTCACCACCATTATCTTCAACGGCAATCTTCTATACAACACAGATGATAATCTTTTGAGTTTATAGCAGAACTCCTCAGTACTCCAGGGATCTAATTTCTCTGTGTGCACTAGTAAACATATAAGTCCCTTACTGTTTGTGTAAACAATCTTCAGAACATAAGCAGGCAATTATCACACAACAAAAATACACCAAGTGGAAGAGAACACAAGCACAAATAATGAAGCAAATGAACTACCAATCCGAACGTAAATAGTGTAACGGTCGACGATGAACTGCACGCTTGTTGTGGTCCGAGAACAAGGCAAGGTGCACATCAGTGCAACAAGGGACATGTCGGAGACGTGTTTGACCGTCACCGGCGGGATCAGACAAAAGAGCACACCGGAGCAGCAGTTGCAAGGTGAAGTGAGAGGGAGGCCAGCTAGTGTGCGCAGTGTCCGATGTGTGATAAAAACAATGTACTTATAGAAGAATACATATATCTTAAGAAAAATCCGAACGGCCCTCGGGGCCACATTCGCATGTGGTGGGGCGCTGGCCTGCCGACCTCTTGTCATCGCATGATATCCCACAAGTATAGATGATGGTGACAGTCTTCAAGGCTAGTATTTCGCCCAAATTTATTGATTGGACACAAGGGGAGCCAAAGAATATTTATAAAACTTAGCACTTGAGTTGTCAATTCAATCAAACCTGAAAAGTTGTTTCTCTGCGCCAAAGTGTTTAGTAGCATAGTAGTTTGATAGTTTTGATAATAGTGGTAATACTAACAGTAACAGTAATAATAGTAGTTTTGTAGCGATTGTAAAAGCAATAACACCAGTAGTAACTTTGCAAAGACAATATGAGCAAAGCATAGGCATTGGATCAGCGATGGATATTTGTGTTGAATGACATTCATCATATAATAGTTAGAACCTAGAGCGATACACAATAGCTCCAATTCATCAATTCAATGTAGGCATGTATTCTGTATATAGTCATACATGCTTATAATAAGAACTTGCATGACATTTTTGTCCTACCCTCCCGTGGCAGTAGGGTCCATAAGGAAATCTAGGGGATATTAAGGCCTCCTTTTGATAGAGAATCAGAACAAAGCATTAACACATAGTGAATACATAAACTCCTCGAATTACAGTCATCCCCAAAGAGTACCCCAATTATTGTCACCTTGGGGTCTACGAATCAGAACAATAACAAGTGCATATAACTAGCAGATAGGATCAAGAACTCAAATACATTGATGATAACATATATATTTCAAATATGAAATCATGGCACTCGGGTCCTAGTGACAAGCATTAAGCATAGCAAAGTCATAGCAACATCAATCTAAAAACATAGTGGATACTAGGGATCAAGCCCTAACAAATTGACTTGATTACATGACAAATCTCATTCAATTCCATCACCGTCCAACAAGCCTACGGAGGAATTACTCCTCCCGGTGGTGAGCATCATGGAATTGTTTATGGAGAAGGGTTGATGATGACGATGGTGACAAATACCCCTCTCCGGAGCCCGAACGGACTCTAGATCAGCCCTCCTAATGAAGAACAGGAGGTGGCGGCGGCTCCCTATTGTGAAAAATGGTGATTCTTTCTCCTTGATTTTTTTTCTCCATGAGATGGTACTTATGGAGTTGGAGGTAGGGAAAACGGGGGCTCATGGGACACACAAGCTTAGGTGGTGAGGGCGCGCCACCTGAGCATGTGGCTTTGTGGTGGCCCCCCTCCAGGAGGTCTTTTCGCCAATCTCTACTCCTAATGGAGCAGTTGGTGAATAGTCTCCACGGTTTATTTTTGCTGGTTTTTTTCATCTCTCCTCCCACCACCCCTCCCATCCCGGTCCATCAGTTTATTTTTCTCACCACTCTTTATTACAACCAGGACTTTCCTAACGTATAACAAATCACGGATCTAACTTCCTTAAATTATTCATATCAATCGCTTCCTTTTATTGGTCCAATTTGTCTTAGGAAACAAATAACAAATTTTTAAGAAGTAAAATAATATATTTGAATCTAACTTTCCTAACTGATCTAAATCAATCGATTTCTCTCATTAGTGAAATTTGTTTTAGGAAACAAATAACAGACATGTCACAAACTTTCCTTCCAATAAATAGTTTCTTAACATTTGCAAACTTTCCTAATCAGACACGTCACAAATGGGCAGGTACTGATATCATGTTACCAAACAATAAAACCCCATTTGCATAGAAATCAGTTCAAAATCCTAACTTTCCTAAATTTTTATCTTTCCTTGATAACTTCCAATATTTCCTATGTTTTCCACCTATTGAAGAAAATCACCCCTCCATCGATATTAGCATTTTTTTGGAATGAGATCTCCGGGTTATGATTTTTTTGCGATTCTTTCCAATTGTGACCTCTCCTTCTGCTCCAACTCCTTCTGGCATAACCACCTCCACCACAGCCAGCTGACGCCACCCTAGACCTCTTGCCTCTCCACACCTTCTCCGGCACCTCCTCCTCGTACTCCATTGACAATCCCTCCGCCACGTTTGTCCACGGCGGTGTCGAGGGCATGGCGCAACGGCGTACTAGTGGTAGAGCAGCGCATAGCAGCAGGAGGAAGCACGTAGCGGGCGAGGCAAGCGGCCGATGGTGGAGGGCGGAGATGCGGTCGGCGTGGCTGAGGGGGCGGCCGGCAGAAGATGGCCACGACAGGAGGCGGCGCAAGGCAGGAGTGCTACAGCGGGGCGAGCGAAGGGATAGGCGGCAGCAGACAGGGCGAGCACAGCCAGCGAGAGTGTGACGTGCAGCCAGGGTGTGCGTCGCGCGGGGCACAGTGGTGCGGTGGTTGTGGCGAGCGTGATGGCAACGGCGGGCGCGACGGACGTGGTGTGGCACATGCGTGGGCATGGAGAGCCAGAGAGGGAGTGGCCCCGCGGGCGCGGAAGAAGAGCTGAAGGCTCGGGCATGGGCGTGCATAGGAGCGGGCATGTGCCACGGGGTCAATCCGAGGAGCTCAGTGGCTATCCTTGCAATGGCCATGGCGGACGACGGTTCTCGGCCACGGTGAAATACCTAACGAGAGCAAACGAGAGGGAAAACTGGGGAAAGGCAAGAGGAGATCACGGCGGTGTCAATGGCACCCTAGGGGAAGACAGGGGAGCTCGGGGCGGCGCGGATCGAACGGCAATGTCGCGGTGGCCGAAGGTTGAGGAAGACGGCAATGACGTCTTTCTGGGGGTGCTGGACTTGATCTCGTTGGCGCAGACGAAGTAGCGGAGGCATTCAGAGCTCCTCGACAAGCTCCTAGCCAGCAGGGAGGGCAGTGGCCGTGTGGACGGGTCGATCATGGTGGTGTGGCATCGACTTCGCCGAGATCACCGGATCGAGCGAGCAAGGAGGAGAAGTGGATCTGGGAGGGGCGTCGAGGAGGTGAGGCCATGGGGGCAGGGGAGGCAGGGCGTCACCCTTATCCATTCCCCTTCGATGTCGGCGAGGTGGTCGGGCAGGAGCCCGGCTCTGTAGTGACGGGCTCGGGGAACAGGAGAAGACGACCGTGCGGGGACTGGACCACTGGGCCGGTTCGGTGGCAAGGCCCAGGAGGTAGGGGGAATCCCTTTTTCATCGTCCTTTTGGTTTTTATTATATTCTAATCCGTTTCTCCTTTTTAACACCGTTTCTGTTTATTCTTATATCAACTAAATGGATTTTGTTAATTGTGAAACTATGCACACAATTCGAGCACAATATTTTTAGGTGGCACAAAAAGTTTGGGGCCAAAAGGAAATACATAAAATTAGGTTTATATTTAATTGGTTATTTTAACTACTGTTGGACCTCTTATTAATTTGATAAGATTTAATTTTTGGGTCAAATAATGTTGGGCTCAACATGTCAAAGATCAGTGGAATTTATAGAATATGGTGAACATTTTAGTTTTCCTGTTTGACGAAATAATTTATTTTACTTTATTTTAAATTTGAATTGGGCTTTGATTTTTATCAAGTGGCAGTTTGGCTTAGCAAGCCTGATGACATGGCATCATTAGGGAGAGGTCACTGTAGCTAACGACTTGAGGTGTTACATAATCTTCCCATTTCTGAAATTTCATCGTTAAATGATTGGGGAATATATCACACTATCCATTAGTTCAGTCAAGCTCACCACAAGTCCACACATTATTGCCAATTGAGTAAGTCTTATTGGCGGGGAGAATAGGTTATGTGTGTGTGTGTTAGAGAGAGAGAGGGAGAGAGAATGAGGAAGAGGGAGGGTGGAGAGTGTGTGTGTATGAGGATTTGATGGTAAAAAAGATCGCCAATGTCGTAATATTGAACTCTTAAAGTTAATGTGGCCCCGTTGCAACGCACAAGCGTTCTTCTAGTAATTCTTATATATTTCATAAAAATATTTATGAATTTTTCGAGAACTTTTATTTCTACACAAAAATAACACCATGGTAGTTCTGCTAAAAACAACGTTAGTCTGGGTTAGTTTCATTCAAATCATAAAAATCAAAGTCCAAAACAAGAGCAAAATTGTTTGGAAAAATAGATACGTTTGGTACGTATCAACTCCCCCAAGCTTAACTCATTTCTTTTCCTCATGCAATTCAGTTGACAAACTAAAAGTGATAAAGAAAAACTTTTACAACTCTTTTGTTCTCGTTGTTGTATATATGCTTAACTAGTGATCAAGTTTTCAGCAAAGATTATGAACTAAGCATATGATAACACTTAGGTCTCACATTTACTCATGAAAATAACATAATCAACAAGCAAGCAATAATAAGATATGTCGGATGCCAACAGTTTGTCAAAACAATCATGATATAATATGATAAAATGGTATCTCGCTAGCCCTTTCTGAGACCGCAAAACATAAATGCAGAGCACATCTGAAATTCAATTAATGAGTAAACATTGTAATTCAGGATAGAAGAGATCTACTCATGCTCACATCCAACATTAACTAGACTCAATGAATGTTAACCTAAGAATGACAATAGCGCTCCCAAGGTTGGTGCTTGAATGAGAAGGTGATGACTCAATAGTAAAAGTAAATAACATGAAAGTAAATACAAAGGCCCTTCGTAGAGGGAAGCAGAGATTTGTAGTGGTGCCAGAGCTCGAAGCTTAAAACAAAAATGATTACATTTTGAGAGGTGATTTCCTATCAACGTCGCGGCAAAGGATTTCAATATCTTCTGTGGTAAACACATTATTGGCGGTTCCCATGCAGAAATGAAAGGTTTACTCCCTCTCAACCATACAAACACAAGCCATGGCTAGCCGAATCCTCGGGTGCCCTCCAAACAATCAACCTTCGAGGGGGAGTTTGTTTTATTATATTTTTCTTTGTTTTTATTTAGAAGGATTGAGCATCCAATTACCAGTCTCTCTCGTGCAAGGACGAGTGAATAAACACTCGTCATGAGAATAACCCACTAAGCATTGACCTCCCCGTCGCTCCATGAGCGGTACGAGGACACAGAACAGATGTTTATTTGAATTATTAGAGGTGGCATATGCAAATTTGCTTGGAACGATAGGGTAATACTGCATATAGGTAGATATGGCGAACTCATTTGGAACAACTTTGGGTTTCAGGATTTGGATGCATAAATATTTCCGCTTAGTACAGGCGAAGGCTAGCAAATAGATTGAGAAGCGACCAACTAGAGAGCGACAACGGTCATAATCATCCATTACGAATATTTAATATTGAATACGAGTATGAGTAGGATATAAACACCCTGATTATAAATATCATGAAGGTTGCATTGGTTTTGAATGAAATACATGTGTGAACATGTGCCAAGTCAAGCCACTCAAATTATTCACAGGAGGATACCATCATAACATACTAGATCACAATCATTTTAATGCATGTTGGCACTCGAGATAAATCATTATCCACTCCTACATACTCAAGCATATCATGAGCAACTATAATCTCTAATTATCATCACAAACATGTTTACTCATAATATGATGAATCTAGACTTACCGAGTTAAACATATTTACAAAAACGAAAAACAAGAAGAGTTCATACCATCTTTCCTTCACCGCAATCACTTCATCAAATCATCGTCATTATTGCCTTTCACTTCCATGACCGAATAATGCGAAAATAATAGTAGTGCAAATGTGTCGTCGACTAAGCTAAAATTTGCAAACATTTATTCAAAGGATAGACAAGGAAATATTGGCTATTTTGTTAGATCAAAGGTAATGCATATGAGAGCCACTCAACAGTTCATATGAAGTCTTCTCATTATGATGACTAAAATAAAATAAAAGAAATTCAGAGAAACACACTGAAATATTTTGGGAGTTTTTAGTTTTCTGAAGAAATCAACCTAACTAAGGAAAACGAAAAGCAAGAAAAATTATTTACACCGAAGAACTCTTAACAAAAGAAGAAACGAGAAATCATTTGGGGTTTTCTTTTACTACTATGAACTAAGTAAACAAGAAACAAAAAACAAAAATAAGCGAGAAATATTTTTGGATTTTAAAAGTTTTTCAAACACACAAAAGGAAACAAAATAAAGAGAAACATGGATATACAATGAAAAAGGATGAACACCGATGACTGGAATGAATGTGTGGTATATGAATGTAATGTACCACCAAGGCTGGCCTTGGTAGAAATCGTAGATATAGTTTGAGTCGTACTCAAGTGCAGCTGCTACCACCTGGTGGGCGGCTTCGTTCCGTCGAGCGGCCTCCTTCGCTGCCGTGTACGCCTCATCACCCTCCTCAAGTATATAGTATCTTTGTTTTTCCTGAAAGTTAAAGAAGGTAGGGGCAGGCATAGTAATATGGATAGCACGATTCTTGTTGAAGATCAGCATGTATCGAAATGGTGGGTTTTCCCTTTCGAGAAATTGATGGCGAACCATGGCATCATAATCAAGATAGTAGAAGGCAACTTTGAATCACTTTCTCTAATAGGAATATTAAGATAAGCAGCTAACCAGGTGGCTTAAATACCTCCATAAAGATCTCAATCAAAAGATTTTTTATTCATGCGACGTGTGATGATGGACCCAAAATTAAATTTTCTATCACCCAATACAGCACTTTTAAGAATGCTTAAAACAGAAGCACACAGGGTACTGAGGTCATGTTTACCATTTATTCTTCTCCCTATGAACAACGCAAAATAATGAATGGTAGTAAAATGAATGCTCCCAATTCTAGGTTGCATTACGACTCTAGTTTGTCCCTGGGTAATAGTCATGAGAAATTCATTACAATTAAATTTGTAATGTTCAAGCCAAGTCCCCCAAAAGGGAATTCTACAAGCAGTGCAAATTCTCAAACACTCATGTGATAAGAATTTTCATAAAGGTTGAAGATAACATCATGAGAGTAGTGGTGAGATACATACTTGAATCTCCGCACAAAGGAATCAGTGAGGTCACGGTATTGCGGACACTTATATGATATGAAGTCCATCAGCTCGGCATTTTTTACGTACATGTCACATTCTTCCTTGATGCCAGCATTTATCATGAATGCATCAGATGGCCATTCACAAGCTTTCACGATGGCATCTTGAGGTGGGTCGAGGTCCGGTTCACAAATTGCAGGCCTTTGGGAGCTCTTGCTCGAAGAACCCCTAGAGAAGATCCTCCTAAGCATTCTATTTCCTCTAAAAAATCTAAAAGTTTTAGTCCCCAAATTAAAATTGAATGAAACTCAACAACATTGATAGCAACTACTCCCACAAGTGTCTGGGGGCTATATCATGCATCAAAACTACTTAGAACCATACAAATTCAACATGCAAGCTCCTATACATGGTCACCAACTAAAGCAAAATATGCAAAAAATTATCCACTAGAACAAAAACTAATTGGACCATCGGAGGAGTCACATACCAAGGAGTAATTTGATGACTGACAAGTATAGGGGATCAATCGTAGTCCTTTTGATAAGTAAGAGCGTCGAACCCAGAGGAGCAGAAGGAAATGACAAGTGGTTTCCAGCAAGGTATTTTCTGCAAGCACTGAAATAGTCAGTAACAGGTAGTTCGATAGCAAGATAATTTGTAACGGGCAAGTAACGGTAATGGTAAATAAAGTGCAGCAAGGTAGCCCAATCCTTGTGTGGCAAAGGACAGGCCAAAACGATCTCTTATAATAAGCAACATGTTCTTGAGGGCACACTGGAATTTCATCTCGTCACTTTCATCATGTTGGTTTGATTCGCGTTTGCTACTTTGATAATTTGACATGTGGGTGGACTGGTGGGTGTTGTTTGATGTCTACTACACAACCTTCTTATTGTAGACGTTGTTGGGCCTCCAAGTGCAGAGGTTTGTAGGACAGTAGCAAATTTCCCTCAAGTGGATGACCTAAGGTTTATCAATCCGTAGGAGGCGTAGGATGAAGATGGTCTCTCTCAAGCAACCCTGCAACCAAATAACAAAGAGTCTCTTGTGTCCCCAACACACCCAATACAATGGTAAATTGTATAGGTGCACTAGTTCGGCGAAGAGATGGTGATACAAGTGCAATATGGATGGTAGATATAGGTTTTTGTAATCTGAAAATATAAAAACAACAAGGTAACTAATGATAAAAGTGAGCGTAAACGGTATTGCAATGGTAGGAAACAAGGCCTAGGGTTCATACTTTCACTAGTGCAAGTTCTCTCAACAATAACAACATAACTGGATCATATAACTATCCCTCAACATGCAACGAAGAGTCACTCCAAAGCCACTAATAGCGGAGAACAAACGAAGAGATTATGGCAGGGTACGAAACCACCTCAAAGTTATCCTTTTTGTTCTATCTATTCAAGAGTCCGTAGTAAAATAACATGAAGCTATTCTTTCCGTTCAATCTATCATAGAGTTCATACTAGAATAACACCTTAAGACACAAATCAACCAAAACCCTAATGTCACCTAGATACTCCATTGTCACCTCAACTATCCGTGGGCATGATTATACGATATGCATCACACAATCTCAGATTCATCTATTCAACCAACACAAAGTACTTCAAAGAGTGCCCCAAAGTTTCTACCGGAGAGTCAAGACAAAACCGTGTGCCAACCCCTATGCATAGGTTCATGGGCAGAACCCGTAGGTTGATCACCAAACCATACATCAAGTGGATCACGTGAATATCCCATTGTCACCACAGATAAGCACGGCAAGACATACATCAAGTGTTCTCAAATCCTTAAAGACTCAATCCGATAAGATAACTTCAAGAGGAAAACTCAATTAATCACAAGAGAGTAGAGGGGGAGAAACATCATAAGATCCAACTATAATAGCAAAGCTTGCGATACATCAAGATCGTGCCATAGAGGGAACACGAGAGAGAGAGATCAAACACATAGCTACTAGTACATGCCCTCAGCCCCGAGGGTGAACTACTCCCTCCTCGTCATGGAGAGTGCCGAGATGATGAAGATGGCCACCGGTGATGGGTTCCCCCTCCGGCGGGGTGCCGGAACGGGCTCCCGAGAGGTTTTTGGTGGCTACAGAGGCTTGTGGTGGCGGAACTCCCGATCTATCTTCGTCTTCGATGTTTTTAGGGTATATGGGAATATATAGGCGAAAGAAGTCAGCCGGGGGAGCCACGAGGGGCCCACGAGACAGGGGGCGCGCCCAGGGGGGTGGGTGCGCCCTCCTATCTCCTGGCCTCCTCGAAGCTTCCCTGGCTTGTACTCCAAGTCTCTCGGATCATGTTCGTTCCAAAAATCACGCTCCTGAAGGTTTCATTCCCTTTGGACTCCGTTTGATATTCCTTTTCTTCGAAATACTAAAACAGGCAATAAAACAGCAACATGGCTGGGCCTCCGGTTAGTAGTTTAGTCCCAAAAGTAATATAAAAATGTATAATAAAGCCCGTAATCATTCAAAATAGATAATAAAATAGCATGAATGCTTCATAAATTATAGATATGTTGGAGACGTATCAGCATCCCCAAGCTTAATTCCTACTCGTCCTCGAGTAGGTACATGATAAAAGAAAGAATTTATGAAGTGTGAATGCTAGCAGGTGCACAAGTTTGATCAATGATAATTTCAATCACCTTCTAGCATGATTATATGTCATAACAGTAGTTCATCTCATAAGACTTCTCACGATCAAGTAACAAGCTATTCACATGTTAAAGCATAGACCATAAACTTTCTTGAAAACTAGCAAACTTCATTCTTAGTCATCAAACAATTACAATTCATCTTATTTTCAGGAAGGGTCTATGTCAGAGCTTTGATTTAGCAAACTCCACATACTCAACTATCATATAGTCTTCCATGATTGCTAACACTCACGCAATACTAATGGTTATGGAGTTTTAATCGGACACTGAGCAAGATAGGGGCTTATAATGTTGCCTCCCAACGTATTCACCTTTGGGTGATGTCAACAATAATAGTTCATGCTAACTTACATCCAATTGGATATATATATATATCAGGATCTTTCCAACACGAGGTGCTTGCCAAAGGATAAAATGAAAAGGGAAAGGTGAAGATCACCTTGACTCTTGCATAAAGTAAAAGACATAAAGTAAAAGATAGGCCCTTCGCAGAGGGAAGCAGAGGTTGTCATGCACTTTTATGGTTGGTTGCACAAAATCTTAATGCAAAAGAACGTCACTTTATATTGCCACTTGTCTATGGACCTTTATTATGCAGTCCGTCGCTTTTATTGCCTCCATAACAAGATCGTATAAAGCTTATTTTCTTCACACTAATAGATCATACATATTTAGAGAGCAATTTTTATTGCTTGCACCGATGACAACTTACTTGAAGGATCTTACTCAATCCATAGGTAGGTATGGTGGACTCTCATGGCAAAACTGCGTTAAGGATATTTGGAAGCACAAGTAGTATCTCTACTTGGTGCAAGGAATTTGGCTAGCATGAGGGGCCAAGGCAAGCTCAACATGTTTGAATGATCCATGACAATATGCTTTAACTGAGATGTGAGAAAACATAACCCATTACGTTGCCTTCCTTGTCCAACATCAACTCTTTAGCATGTCATACTTAATGAGTGCTCACAATTATAAAAGATGTCTAAGATAGTATATTTATATGTGAAATCTCTCTTCCTTCAATATTCTTTTATGAATTGTTCAAATGACCAATACAATGCTTGCTAACCTTCAATAAATTTACAACCTCTACTTTTTATGTAAAGTCATTACTCCCCATGGGATAAGCAAATGAAACATATATAAATTCAGATTTATGACAATCAACTTATTCAACCATTTACTCATAGGATATAAGTGAAGCACACGAGTAAATGACAAACTACTTCAAAAAGATATAAGTGAAGATCAATGAGTAGCTAAATAATTATGTAACTATGTGAAGACTCTCTCTCATTTAGTAATTTCAGATTTTGGTATTTTATTTAAACAGCAAGCAAAACAAAATAAAATGACATTGCAAGGATAGCACAACTCATGTGAAGAAGCAAAAACTTAGGCTCAACCGATGCTAACCGATAGTTGTTGAAGAAGAAAGGTGGGATGCCTACCGGGACATCCCCAAGCTTAGATGCTTGAGACTTCTTGAAATATTATCTTGGGTTGCCTTGTGCATCCCCAAGCTTGAAATTTTGTGTCTCCTTAATTCCTCTCATATCATGGTTTCTCTTTTTATCAAAAGCTTCATCCACACCAAACTCAACAAGAACTCGTGAGATAGGTTAGTATAAACCAATGCAAAACCTTATCATTTTCTACTGTAGCAAATCACTAAAATTATTATTCAACATTGCATACTAAATGCCTCTGCATATTTAATACTCCTATCTCAAATAGAATCATTAAACAAGCAAACACATGCAAACAATGCAAACATAACAGCAATCTGCCAAAACAGTAGAGTCTGTAAAGAATGCAAGAGTATCAATACTTCCCTAACTCCAAAAATTATGAGAAAAATACTATGATGTAGAAGATTTATCATATCTCAATATGCAAAAAGTTTCAACATTATATCATTCTCTAACTTTTCTAGGGAATTTTTGCAACAGTGGTAAACTTTCTGTTTTCAAACAGCAACATGTATACTAGCAAAATAAGCATGGCAAAGGCTATCCTTAACATTTTTATTGAAAATAAAGATGCAAAACATTATTATAAATAACAGCAAGCAAATACTAACAAAAGAAAATGACGCTCCAAGCAAAACACGTATCATGTAGTGAATAAAAATATAGCTCCAAGTAAAGTTAACGATGAACGAAGACAAAAGAGGGGATGCCATCCGGGGCATCCCCAAGCTTAGGCTCTTGGTTGTCCTTGAATATTTCCTTGGGGTGCCTTGGGCATCCCCAAGATTAGGCTCTTGCCACTCCTTATTCCATAGTCCATCGAATCTTTACCCAAAACTTGAAAACTTCACAACACAAAACTCAACAGAAAACTCGTAAGCTCCGTTAGTATAAGAAAATAAAACCACCACTTAGGTACTATAATGAACTCATTCCAAATTCATATTGGTGTAATATCTACTGTACTCCAACTTATCTATGGTTCATACTTTCCGATACTACTCATAGATTCATCAAAATAAGCAAACAACACATAGAAAACAGAATCTGTCAAAAGCAGAACAATCTGTAGTAATCTGTATCAAACGTATAGTTCTGGAACTCAAAAACTCCTACAAAATTAGGAAGTACTAAGCAATTTGTGTACCAATCCATATCAAAAATAATCAGATCAAAAGCGCATTCTTGTGAATTAACAAAACGAATTTACTGGTTGCAAAAGTTTCTGATTTTCAGCAGGATCAACACAACTATCACCGTAAGCTATCCTAAAGGTCTTACTTGGCACTTTATTGAAACAAAAGCTGTAAAACATGATTACTACAGTAGAAAAATTATGTGAACACACAAAAAAAGTAAAGGTAAATATTGGGTTGTCTCCCAACAAGCGCTTTTCTTTAATGCCTTTCTAGCTAGGCATGATGATGACAATGATGCTCACATAAAAGATAAGAATTGAAGCATAACGGGAGCATCATGAAGCATATGACTAGCACATTTAAGCCTAACCCACTTCCTAGGCATAGGGATTGTCACGCCCTATATGCGACCCTATCCAAAAGGAACTCGAAGGTCCCACCAAGGATAGACCCGCATATTGAAACGCTTTTGCAAGGTGGATATCATTACATCAACATTACATAATAGATGGGGGATACATACATAAGGCATACAATGCCACACGAATACATCAATACATCATACATAAGATCAACATTCGACTACGGATGAAACACAAACAGAAACTCAAACGACATCCACCCTGCTAGCCCAGGCTGCCGACTTGGAACCTATCCCCTGATCGAAGAAGAAGCGGAAGAAGAACCCCAAAACAAGCAAACATCGCTCTTGCGTCATGATCATCGCATAAGCTGTACCTGCAACTATTGTTGTAGTAATCTGTGAGCCACGAGGACTCAGCAATCCCATTACCATGGGTATCAAGACTAGCAAAGCTTGATGGGAAAGGAAGGGCTAAAGTGGTGAGGTCGCAGCAGCGGCTAAGCAAGTATGGTGGCTAACATACGCAAATGAGAGCGAGAAGAGAAACAAAGGAATGGTCGTCAACTAGCAATGATGAAGAGGTGATCCTGAACTCCTACTTACGTCAAACATAACCCAGAAACCGTGTCCACTTCCCGGACTCCGCCGAGAAGAGACCATCACGGCTACACACACGGTTGATGCGTTTTATTTCGGATCAGGTGTCAAGTTATCTACAACCGGACATTAACAAATTCCCATCTTCCACATAACCGCGGGCACGGCTCTCGAAAGTTTATACCCTGCAGGGGTGTCCCAACTTAGCCCATGACAAGCTCTCGCGATCAACGAAGGA
Organism: Aegilops speltoides; assembly: GCA_021437245.1. NCBI lineage: Eukaryota > Viridiplantae > Streptophyta > Magnoliopsida > Poales > Poaceae > Aegilops > Aegilops speltoides. The sequence goes on along the minus strand of CM038146.1, from coordinate 190,495,865 downwards.
ATAGACCTTCTCCGGGAAGACCCGATCAGTCTCGGAATCCGGTTTACAAGACATTTCGACAATGGTAAAACAAGACCAGCAAAGCCTCCGGCGATCGACATCCCGATAGTAGCGCACAGTATCTCGCCTCGAGCCACGACCGGATGAGCACTACGCACAACTAGAACCAGACCTCAAGTTTCTCCAAGGTGGCGCTGCAAGTGGCTCTAGTTTGGACCAACACTTAGACAAGCACTGGCCCGGGGGGGCTAAAATAAAGATGGCCCTTGGGTTAATTACTCCCAAGGGAAAAGGTAGGTGGTGGTGAGGCAAATGGTAAAACCAATGTTGGGCCTTGCTGGAGGAGTTTTATTCAAAGCGAACTGTCAGGGGGGTCCCATAAATCACCCGACCGCGTTTGGAACGCAAAATCCGGGAACATAACACCGGTATGATGGAAACTAGGGTGGCAAGAGTGGAACAAAACACCAGGCATAAGGCCGAGACTTCCACCCTTTACCAAGTATATATAGATGCATTAATAATATATGAGATATTGTGATATCCCAACATAACCCTGTCCACCATGGAGCAATCTTCAACTTCACCTGCAACTAGCAACGCTATAAGAGGGGCTGAGCAAAGCGGTAACATAGCCAAGCAATGGTTTGCTAGGAATGGTGTCAAAGGTTATAGGTTCATGGCAATTTGGGAGGCTTGATGAGCAAAAGATAGGTAACGCAGCAAAGCGATAGAACGAAGCAACTAGCATATCAATGATAGTAGTGAGATCCAGGGTAGCGGTCATCTTGCCTGAAATCCCGCAAGGAAGAAGAACGAGTCCATGAAGAAGATGAAGCCACGAAGATGAACGAATCCTCACGATCGCAACGAAACGGGAACTATCGAGAAGAAGCACACAACATGGTAAACACACCACACATAGGCAAGACATGATGCACAACAAGCATGATGCATGACAAGGCTACATGAAGCTACTCATGGCAAGAGATGATGCAAACAAGAACAACACATCAAGGCAAGTTTAAATGAGGCCGGGAACAACATATAACAATTCCGGTAACTCCTCATATGCAAATTTCGAAATTGGTCCAGATCTGAATAAACCTTATGTTCAAGTTGTTAAACAGCAAGTTAAGATGCACCAAGATGATCTACACGAAATTCTAGTCAAGTTACATATAAAGTTCATTAGATTTGGAGCTACGGCCTAGAATATATGAGCAAAACAAGTTAAACATGGCATTGATGCAAAATGCATACACACATCAAGCAAACACCTCAAAACAAGGATGCAACATGGTAATATAAAGCTACATGCAAAAACAAGCAAGTTTCATATAGAGCACACTCAAAACGGAGCAACGGTTCAACACATGCACTCTATACAAGTCATAACAACAATCTGTCCAAAACAGCAACAGGGCATATTACAAGCATCAAAACAACATGTTACAGCACCCCAACATATTAACAAAAGGCATGGGCATGAAGTACAGGTAAAGCATAACAAAACATGAACACTGAGCTATCTCCAGAAATCACTAGAACATGCTCAAAAGGACATGGTAAGATTGCAAATAATAACAGTTTCAGACTTATGCAGAAATAACATCAGGTTGCAATGTTTAGAGCTATCAAACAACATGTTACAGGAACATATCATGGCAAACAAAGCATGTCATGAATCTATTAATAGCATAGATCAAAAGTCCCTTACTGACCATGAGCCAAAAAGGACCAGAAGATATGATGGCACCCATGTAAACATGGCAAGTTATATGACAGATTCATACATGGCAGGGACAATAATAAGTAGGCATGTTCGTGAGCTCGAACCACTCACCACAGAGAAATACATGGCATGGCAAGGCAACCAACAGTAAGAAGACATGTTTGTGAAGCTAAGCATGGCAAGAGAAAGTTCATAGGGTACATGGATCACTAGCAAAACACATGGGAACAAGTGAACTTAATGTTAACAGTCTGACAGCAACATTTTCAAGCAACTTTGGAGCAAGATAACAACATGTTCCAGCAGGATATAATTGCAACCAAGGGCATGAATGGATAAAGCAAGACATGTAGATCATAACATGTTTATAGAACATCTCCAGATTATGCATAGAATGATTAGTAGCAACATGTTAACATAGCACCAAAATATAACAGAATCTGCCTAGCAAAACAGCAACAGCAAGTACCCTCCTTAACAAGCTTGATACACTCAACACACAACTCACAAAAATACATGGTTAACACCCCTGAAAAGATGGCATGGCATAGGTCAGAACACAAGTAGAGCTCAACCTCATAGGATGCACACATCAATCATGGCAAAAATGATAAATGAGCAAGTTATAACAGTTTCAGCAGATTAACATCAACATGCACTCTTCCAACAGCATTTCGGGCATCAAGATGAGCTCAAATGAAAATGATGCAATGGAATTAAATGAAGTACTCGTTGAGGCGATTTGACATATTATACGCACGAAACGGAGCTACGGATGCAGAGATATAGCAGGTCAAACATGGCATGATTATGCAAGAAATCTGGGACTTAGGCAATTTCGGGGACAAAGTCAACCTGCGGGAACGGATTACGAGGATGGTCGGGATCTCGCCGGAGAGCGTCGGGGACACAAGAGACGGGGAGGGAGATGGCCGGGGAACTCGGGGTCGCCGGATCCGGGGCCAGGTAGGCCGGATCCGGCGCGGGGCGGCGCGGAGGCACCCGGAGGAGACCGGCAAGTCGAGGTGAGGCGGACCGGAGGAGCGCGCTGGCGGGCGGCCGGAGCGCGGGCGCCGGCCCGGCTGCCTAGCTCGGGCGGCAGGAAGATGGCGGCGGGGCTGCGGCAGGAGGAGCTCGGGCGCCGCTGGGACGGGCGAGGGAGGACGGCGATGGCTTGCCGCGAGGCGACGGGCGGCGGCCGGCAACGGAGGCGGCGGGCGCGACGAAGGCAGCGGCGACGGCCCAGCCGGACGGGCGCGGAGGCGACGCCGAACTCTGTGGGCCCGCGACGGGGCTCGGGCGGGCGGGCGGCGGTGGGTGGCGGCGTGCCATGTGGCAGACCCCGTTGGTTGCGGGCGGCGGCGGCGATTCGTCCGGAGGCGGCGGACATGTCCGGCGGCGCGGAGGGAGGTGGACTAGGGTTTGGACCCGAAAATGGAGGGGGGGAGGGCGTTTTTATAGGTAGAGGGAGCTAGGAGAGTCCAAATGAGGTGCGGTTTTCGGCCACGCGATCGTGATCGAACGACCGAGAGCATGGACGGGAGTTAGATGGGTTTTGGGCCAGTTTGGAAGGGGTGTTGGGCTGCAAAGAGAGAGGGGGCTTTGCGGTTACCCGGTTAACCGTTGGAGTACCAAACGACCTCCAAATGGCACGAAACTTGACAAGCGGTCTACCGGTGCCATACCAAGGCCGCTTGGCAAACCTCGGGCCATTCCGAGAAAGTTTAACACCCGCACAAGAGAAGAGGCAAAAGGGACACTGGATGACATAGGAGTGCCGGATCGCAAAACGGACAACGGGGAAAATGCTCGGATGCATGAGACGAACACGTATGCAAAATGAAATGCTCATGATGACATGATATGAAATGCATAAGATGACATGGCAAAATGCAACACGCAAGTAAATGACATGGCAACGACGGCGAATAACTGGAGGGCACCTGGCGCATCGAATCCAGGGGGTTACAGGGATTTTGTGAGCAAACAACTTATGGGAACAATAATCAACTAGCATAGGAAGGCAAAACAAACATAACTTCAAAATTTTAAGCACATAGCGAGGAAACTTGACATTATTGCAATTCCTACAAGCATATGTTCCTCCCTCATAATAATTTTCAGTAGCATCATGAATGAATTCAACAATATAACCAGCACATAAACCATTCTTTTCATGATCTACAAGCATAGAAAATTTACTACTCTCCACATAAGCAAATCTCTTCTCATGAATAGTAGTGGGAGCAAACTCCACAAAATAATTATAATGTGAGGCATGATCCAATTGAAAACAAAAATCATGATGACAAGTTTCATGGTTATCATTATTCCTATTAGCATACAAGTCATCACAATAATCATCATAGATAGCAACTTTGTTCTCATAATCAATTGGAACCTCTTCCGAAATAGTGGAGTCATTACTAAATAAAGTTGACACTCTTCCAAATCCACTTTCATGTTCATCACAATAAGATTCAACATCCTCCAAAATAGTGGGATCACTACTTCCTAAAGTTGACACTCTTCCAAACCCACTTTCATCAATATGATCATCATAAATAGGAGGCATGCTTTCATCATAATAAATATTCTCATCAAAGCTTGGGGGACAAAAAAAATATCATCTTCATCAAACATAGCTTCCCAAAGCTTGTGGCTTTGCATATCATTAGCATCATGGATATCCAAGGAATTAATACTAACAACATTGCAATCATGCTCATCATACAAAGATCTAGTACCAACCATTTTAATGCATTCTTCTTCTAGCAATTGAGCACAATTTTCCTTACCATCATTCTCACAAAAGATATTAAAAAGATGAAGCGTATGAGGCAAACTCAATTCCATTCTTTTTTGTAGTTTTCATTTATAAACTAAACTAGTGATAAAACAAGAAACAAAAAGATTCGATTGCAAGATCTAAAGATATACCTTCAAGCACTCACCTCCCCGACAACGGCGCAAGAAAAGAGCTTAGTTGACGGGGTGTGAGTGTTGCTTACCTAGCCTCCCCAGCAACGGCGCCAGAAAAGAGCTTGATGTCTACTACACAACCTTCTTCTTGTAGACGTTGTTGGGCCTCCAAGTGCAGAGGTTTGTAGGACAGTAGCAAATTTCCCTCAAGTGGATGACCTAAGGTTTATCAATCCTTAGGAGGCGTAGGATGAAGATGGTCTCTCTCAAGTAACCGGACAACCAAATAACAAAGAGTCTCTTGTGTCCCCAACACACCCAATACAATGGTAAATTGTATAGGTGCACTAGTTCGGCGAAGAGATGGTGATACAACTGCAATATGGATGGTAGATATAGGTTTTTGTAATCTGAAAATATAAAAACAACAAGGTAACTAATTATAAAAGTGAGCGCAAACGGTATTACAATGGTAGGAAACAAGGCCTAGGGTTCATACTTTCACTAGTGCAAGTTCTCTCAACAATAATAACATAACTGGATCATATAACTATCCCTCAACATGCAACAAAGAGTCACTCCAAAGCCACTAATAGCGGAGAACAAACGAAGAGATTATGGTAGGGTACGAAACCACCTCAAAGTTATCCTTTCTGTTCTATCTATTCAAGAGTCCGTAGTAAAATAACATGAAGCTATTCTTTCCGTTCAATCTATCATAGAGTTCATACTAGAATAACACCTTAAGACACAAATCAACCAAAACCCTAATGTCACCTAGATACTCCATTGTCACCTCAACTATCCGTGGGCATGATTATACGATATGCATCACACAATCTCAGATTCATCTATTCAACCAACACAAAGTACTTCAAAGAGTGCCCCAAAGTTTCTACCGGAGAGTTAAGACGAAAACGTGTGCCAACCCCTATGCATAGGTTCATAGGCGGAACCCGTAGGTTGATCACCAAAACATACATCAAGTGGATCACGTGAATATCCCATTGTCACAACAGATAAGCACGGCAAGACATACATCACGTGTTCTCAAATCCTTATAGACTCAATCCGATAAGATAACTTCAAGAGGAAAACTCAATTCATCACAAGAGAGTAGAGGGGGAGAAACATCATAAGATTCAACTATAATAGCAAAGCTTGCAATACATCAAGATCGTGCCATAGAGAGAACATGAGAGAGAGAGAGAGATCAAACACATAGCTACTGGTACATGCCCTCAGCCCCGACGGTGAACTACTCCCTTCTCGTCATGGAGAGTGCCGGGATGATGAAGATGGCCACCGGTGATGGGTTCCCCCTCCGGTAGGGTGCCGGAACGGGCTCCCGAGAGGTTTTTGGTGGCTACAGAGGCTTGCGACGGTGATCTATCTTAGTCTTCGATGTTTTTAGGGTATATGGGAATATATATAGGCAAAAGAAGTCGGTCGGGGGAGCCACGAGGGGCCCACGAGGCAGGGGGCACGCCTATGGGGGTGGTTGCACCCTCCTATCTCCTGGCCTCCTCGAAGCTTCCCTGGCTTGTACTCCAAGTCTCCCGGATCATGTTCGTTCCAAAAATCACGCTCCCGAATGTTTCATTCCGTTTGGACTCCGTTTGATATTCCTTTTCTTCGAAATACTGAAACAGGCAATAAAACAGCAATATGGGCTGGGCCTCCGATTAGTAGGTTAGTCCCAAAAGTAATATAAAAGTGTATAATAAAGCCCGTAATCATTCAAACAGGTAATTAAATAGCATGAATGCTTCATAAATTATAGATACGTTGGAGACGTATCATTTTTCTTACTTGAACAAACCTTCCACTTATGATTAACCCCCTCACAAGCATCTGCAACTACGAGAAAAGTATTAAGATAGAATCTAACCATAGCATTAAACATTTGGATCCAAATCGCTCCCTTACGAAGTAGCGCATAAACTAGGGGTTAAGCTTCTGTCACTTTACCAACCCATCATCTAATCACTACTCCAAAATGCATTCCCTTAGGCCTAAAGATGGTGAAGTGCCATGTAGACGACGTTCACATCACACCACTAAGGGAATCACAACATATATATCATCAAAATATTGAACACATATCAAGTTCACATGATTACTTGCAACATGACTTCTCCCATGACCTCAAGAACAAAGGTAACTAGTCACAAATTATATTCATGCTCAAGATCAGAGGGGTGTTAAATAGCAAAATAGATCTGAACATATAATCTTCCACCAAATAAACCATATAGTAATCAACTACAAGATGTAGTCAACACTACTAGTCACCCACAAGTACCAATCTGAGGTTCTGATACAAAGATTGAACACAAGAGACGAACTAGGGTTTGAGAGAAGATGGTGCTATTGAATATGTTGATGGAGATTGCCCTCCCAAATATGAGAGGGTTGTTGGCGATGACGATGGCTTTGATTTTCCCCTCTAGGAGGGAATTTCCCCCGGCGGAATTGCTCTGCCAGAGGGCAAAACTTCTCATGCCCAAGTTCTGCCTCAAGACCGCGGCGCTCCGTGCCGAAAGTCCTCTCCTGATTTCTTTTCTAGGTCAAAATGACCTATATACCAGAAGATAGGCACCAGAGGTGGGCCGGGCTAGCCACTACCCACCAGGGCGTGCCCTGGTGTCTTGTGGTCACCAGGTGCCCCCTCCGGTAGTTATTTGCTCTAGTATTTTTCATATATTCCAAAAATAATTCTCCGTAAATTTTTAGCTCATTTGGAGATGTGTAGAATAGGTGCCGTAACGTAGCTTTTTCAGGTTCAAAATTCCAGCTGCTGGTATTCTCCCTCTTTGTGTAAACCTTGCATATTATGAGAGAAAATGCATTATAATTACTCCATAAAGCATTACTATGCATAAAAACATTATAAGTAACAGTGGGAAAACATGATGCAAAATGGACGTATCAACTCCCTCAAGCTTAGACCTCGCTTGTCTCAAGCGAAAAACCAATATAAAAAAACATGCCCACATGCTTAGAGAGAGAGAGAGAGAGGTGTCGATAAAAACAAAATACGGACATACTAGCATCATGTTTATTACTATAATAGCATCAAACTTTATCATAAAACTTTATCATATAACTTCTCATGAACAAGTAACAATTCATCACAACATCAAAGTATGAAGCATAAACTCTATTGAAAACTAACAAACTATGTTCTCAGTCAACTTTGCAATTACAATCCATCACATTTTCAGGAAGGGTCTCGTATCAGAGCCCTTTGGAAAGTCCACATACTCAAAAATCATTTAGTATTCTATGATTGCTAACACTCAACGTATATACATGAGCAAACAATTTCAACCGGACACATAGAAAGATATGGGCTCATAGTTTTGCCTCCCAACGTATTCACCTCAAGGGTGATGTCAACAATAATAACTTATGCTCACTCATATCCAACTGAATATATGTGCCTAGATCTTTCCTCACCACATGATGCTTGCAAAAAGAGAAAAAAATAAAAAGGAATAGGGAAGAATACTTTGACTCTTGCATAAAAGTAAATAAATGAAAATAAAAGATAGGCCCTTCGTAGAGGGAAGCAGAGGTTGTCATGCGCTTATAGGTTTGTATGCTCAATCTCTTAGTGCAAAAGAATGTCATGTTATTTGGCCCTTATGATTGCAACCTTTATTATGCAGTTCGTCGCTTTTATTACTTTGCCATCACAAGTTTGTACAACGCTCAATTTTCTCTTAGACTAAATGATCCAACACATTTAGAAGCAATTTTTTTATTGCCTTATTGCACCTATGACAACTTACTTGAAGGATTTTACTCAATCCATAGGTAGGTATGGTGGACTCGCAAGACAAGATTTTGGGGTAAGGTTTTTGGATGCATAAGTAGTATCTCTACTTACTGCGGACTTTTGGCTAGCAAAGATATTGAGCAAGCACCACATGTTGAAGGATCTATGACAACATAACTTCTATGTGAATATGAACACACATAAATCATTACATTGTCTTCCTCGCCCAACATCAACAATTTTGGCGTATAATATTTAATGAGAGCTCACAGTCATAAGAGATGTGCAAGATAGTGTATTTGCATGTGAATCTTCTCTTCCCTTATTGTCATGGGAAACCACATCCACATATGGGGCCATGAGCCCTTTTGGTTTGGCGGGGGGATGGTCAGATTGCACAAAGAGTGGAGAAACATAACACAACACGGCAGAGACTACACATGCAGTTTTACCCAGGCTCGGGCCGCCGTGAGGCGTAAAATCCTACTCCTGCTTTGGTGGATTGATGGTGGATAATGGTGGAAAACACGACACTCTTGCCCGGCAGGGTTGCCTCGAGGCGAGAGTGGCTACATGCGTATGAATATGCGAGGGTCCGAATCCCTTCTACGGTTGCCATGGGCCTCCTTTTACAGATAAAGGGGTCACCACAGTGGAAAATCGGTCTTTTACACACTGATTAGATAGCAAACAGCGCTATCATACCTAACTCTGCATGCGGACATAGCGCATTAAATGTGTCATATCACAGCATGCCCGGCAAGCCTTGCTGGGCTGTTTTGCCAACTTCGCGCCTGCTTGCTTGACACGTCTCAGGACGGGTGTCATTTGGAGGTTTTTTTCCATAGGAAGTGGCTGCCATGTGGTAGGAAGTAGCCACTTAGTCACTTACGGGCTTGACACCGCATCAATTGATGACTTGCGTTGCTGTGAGGTGGTGTGGTGGAGCGGTTCGCCTCCGTAAGCCTCCGGAGGCCTGCCGGGACGATCTGGAGGCTTGCTTCCGGGATAACCCCGACCTCGCCAGGCTCTCCTGCCCAGAAAGGGAGGTTTTTCCCGTGGTGATATCTTGCTTCTCTGGCTCGACTTGGTCTTCTTGATCTGCACTTTGATTCTTCAAAGGACAGATCTCTAGTGCTTGGTCTGATCTTGGATGCTGCAAACTTGTCCTTAGGCATGTGCATAGTCTGGGCAACGGACCCAGGGTTTGTTGCACCGACAGGAGCCCCGGGGCCTGGCCCGAATGCGCTGTCAGGCGTCGTTGGGGTAGGCCCTAACCACTGCATAGGTAGGAGCGTAGTGGTGGCTCACCCATTTGAGATCTTCTTTGCTTCTTCATTAACCTGAGCCCAGGTTAGTTTCCGATTCATCCGCGTGTCGTGTAACGCCAATTGTAGTGGGGCAGATAATGGGCCACACTTTGCGGAGTACCCACGTCCCATGTTCACGGGGAGGTAACCACCATCCCATCATTCTTCCCGCTTCAAGGGCCCCCACCACGTGGGTCGCATGCATCATGCAGGGTTGTTGGCGGATGCGGAGGGCCCGGGAATGGGTGCCATGACTGAAAGCCAGGCGTTGCGGATTGGAGGAGAGGGCCGGCCTTTATTTTTGAGGCGCTAATGGTGAGGAGGAGCAGTATTGATCGAACAGGGCGGCAACCTCCATGGAAAAAACCAGGCCCCTTCCCTCGCTCGCCTATAAAAGAGGACGCGGGGAGAGACACTTTCCTGCAGCTCCTCCTCCCTCCATCCTTACCATAGCCTTTGCTTATCATGGCGAGAGGTCGGGGATCTGGTGTTGCTCTAGTGGCGATGAGAACTTCTGCTCGACAGCGCCTCCCTCTAACGATACAGGAGCCAAGCCCACGATGAGAGGAGGCGGAAGGGGGCGTGGCCGAGGTTGTCGTGGTGTATGAGGCTGAGGCGGCGCCTCGATTGCTCCTGTGCCGGACGCTCCTCCCCTGATGGAAGGCCATGTCAGGGACCAACCCTTGGAGTTTGGCATCAGGCGGTATAAGCCTCCGCGCGACCGTCTCCGTCTCCCCACCCCATTTGCAAGGGCGATGGAGCTCGAGCAGCCGCGAGCATTGAGACTGCACATGAGGGGCTGCAGGAATGGCAGCATACGGGTGGATGTAGATTTCCCCGCCCCTCATGTCATGTACTTCCGTTGAGGCTGGAAGACTTTTGCCCGCGCCCACAACTGTTCAGAAGGGCACATCCTCCATTTTAAGTTGATGGAGGCCGGTTTCCTTTCCTTCAAGGTTTTTGGGAGCTCGGGTGCTCGTTTAGGGTGCTGTGCGGAGAGCTCGACAGACGACGAAAGCTCCTCCTCGAGCGATAGCGACGAGGAGGACAGTGATGGCGATGACGACGACTCCGACCAGGCGGGCGACGACTTTGACTCTGGCTGATCATTAGTCGCACTGTCACCGTCAGGCGGTGGCAGCACCATCTGCATCTGCACCTCTTTTCTGGCAAGGTGATTTGCCGGGGAGTTGGGAGCAGGGGTGGAGGTGGTGCTTCAGGCTCCTCCAGCAGCCTTCCGGCTGGGCCCCGGTAGGCTTCCTCGTGGGCTGCAGCTTCGTTCGCCCTGCCGCATCCTACTGGACCTGGTGGTGGCAGTTGACGGGCCGCCTCCATCGATCTCTTCATCATCGCCTTCGTCCGTGCCGTCCCGCTCCCGCCGGGCTACCTCTCCTAGAGCTCGACAGGGTCAGGTTTGGCTTCTGCCCAGGCGCCCCTTTTGCCCTCTTCACCTCCTTCCACAGTGCCTAGGAGGAGAGGGACAAGAAAGGGCATCACGGGGCACTTATCTTTTTTAACCTTAAATTTGTAGGCACTTGCCAAATTTTAGTTCAAATTGTGTAATCTCTTTAATCCATGTTTGTGTCTTGTAAGGTTTGTACTTGTTTGATCATCATATTAAACAAAAAGATGAACCTTGCCGGCGACTCATGCATGTAGTATGTCCATGCAGAGGTGGGATGCCTCTATACTTCTAAGTAAACAAGTTCCCCCCAGGAGGCTATCCTGCTAGTACCCTTAGTTTTTTTGCCATGGAGTTAGGCCTACCGGGCATAAATCATGAAGAGGGAACAGCCCCCCGCCAGCCGTTTTTCGTCAAAGGCCACTGTGAGCATCCTGACCGAAGCAACATTCGAGTCAAGGGATGGGAGCACCTAAGCTTTGAAAGGCAGTGGGGTTTTCATATGCACAATTCCTTACTTACAGAACATGTATGGGTAAGAGGAAGAACTTAACTGTTTGGCTTGCCGGAGATTGCAGTGTAGGCTCTTCTTATCTGTTTGACCAAGTCCACGGTAGGTGCCTGCAATTTATGCAGATGAAAATGATGCCAGATGTGATCTTATGTACATGAACATGCGATGCTCATGACATACTTATGCATGCATAAAACTTGTCGGGGCCCCCCAATGCTTCATTTATTTGTCTGTTGCTCAGGGTCTGTGCCTGGCTTTGTACAAGGGGTTACATGCAACTGAGGTAAGGCCTGTACAAAAGGGCAGTGCTCGACAGCCGCGCCTTACGGGTAGAACTTGCGGAGATGCTCAATATTACATGAGTTTTGCAATTGAATGCCATCTCCGGTCTCCAGACGGACTGCGCCAGGTCTGCTGACTCGTACTACCCGATATGGGCCTTCCCACCTTGGCATAAACTTGTTTGTATCCTTGGCGGGCTGAACGTGCCTAAGGACAAGGTCGCCTTCCTCAAAACACCGGGCATAAACCCTGCTGCTGTGATAGTGGCACACCTTGGAGGGATGTGGGCCAATAGAATCCTTGCCAGAACGCTTTCCCAACCAAATACCTTGATCCAATATGGGAGCCACACATGCCTTTGTGTATTTCTGCCAGTAGTTCCTTTCCTTCTTCCCGGCAAATGCACTTCAATTTCACACTGTTGGGCCTTCTTCTGTGCAGTGTGTCATCGACGAACTAATACATACTGGCCCTCTGGGCTACTCTTTCACCTTCTTCTTGCTCTTCGGGAAGTTCTCAGTTTAGAGGAAATGAACTATGTGTCGTGCCCAAGTTGGAGCCTGGGGCTCGGCAGCGAGGACTAGCGGCACCTCCTCCTTCGTGGGAGCGCACCCCTCGACCACGAGGATCGATGATTTGGTGGGAGGGGTTAGCTCAGCAGCTGAAGGGGAGTTGTTCCCATCAAGCTCTTTCCCGGGAGCCCCGGGAGGCTCTACCGAGAGAGGCTTGCTGGAGTCCAGTTTGCTCCTTTTATGGACCATTGTTGTCGGGGAGACGGAGGGCTGGGTAAGGTGGAGAACAAAAGTTCCTAGTTCCACAGGAAGCTTCTGTGCAGCGCACTTCGACAGGTGATTAGCAGTGTTGTTTTCTACACGGGGTACATGCTCTATTTGCAATCCGTCGAAGCGCTCCTCCAGCCTTCTCACTTCCTCAACGTATGCCTCCATCAATGGACTTTGGTAATCCTTGTTGACTTGTCTCACCACAAGTTGTGAATCTCCTCGAATGATCAGCTTATTGATTCCCAATTCTGTTGCAATCTTGAGCGCGGCAAGGAGCCCTTCATACTCTGCAGTACTGTTGGTCGCCTCCTCCCAGGGAAAGTGCATCTGGATGACATACTTCAGGTGCTCTCCGGTGGGAGCAACGAGAAGCACACCAGCCCCTACACCTTGTAGGGAGAAGGCACCATCGAAATAGATGATCCATTCCTGGGGTGCTTCCTTGCTGGGGACAACTGTCTCTACTACCTCTTCATCAGGGGTTGGCATCCATTCTGCAATAAACTCTGCCAATGCTCTGCTCTGAATTGTTGATGTGCTTTCAAATTTTAGGCCAAAGCTGGATAACTCCAATGCCCACTCCACTATTCTCCGGTAGCCTCAGGGTTTCGGAGTATCCTTTGCAAAGGGAAGCGGGTGACAACCGTGATCTCGTGGGCTTGGAAGTAGTGGTGCAGTTTTCTTGAGGCCATGACAAGGCCAAAAATCAACTTTTGCACACCAGAGTACCTGGGCTTAGTCCCCTGCAATAGGGAGCTGACGAAGTATACTGGGCGCTGCACCACCTTCTTCCTTGCTGCGTCCTTGGGGTTGCCTCTGCTGCCGTGTTATCCTCTATCTTGATCCACATCTGGCCTTGCCGGGCTGTGCTCATTCTCTCCCCCAGAAGGGACACTGGTTGAGGCTACTGCTTCCTCCACTTCCCGCTATGCCACTAGTGCTGCACTAACCACTTGATTAGTTGCCGCCAGGTATAGCAGCAACGGCTCTTGTGGTTTGGGAGCAACCAAAGTGGGCACATAAGACAAGTAGGTCTCCAAATCCTACAGTGTTGCGTCTGCTTTCGTAGTCCACTTCATGGGTCCCGCCTTCTTCAAGATTTTAAAGAACGGCAAGGCGCGCTCGGCAGACTTGGAGATGAATCTGCTAAGCGCGGCAACGCACCCTGTCAAATGCCTCACATCCTTAACTATCTTAGGTGCCTGAATCTGCTTGATAGCCTTGATCTTATCGGGGTTAGCCTCTATCCCATGATGAGACACAAAGAAACCAAGTAGCTTGCCGGAGGGAACGTCAAACACATACTTATCCGGGTTCAGCTTCAAGTTTATCTTGCGTAGATTAGCATACGTCTCTTCTAAGTCCCGGATGAGGGTCGATCTGTCCTTGGTCTTGACCACAATATCATCCATGTAAGCTTCAATGTTCATGTGCAACTGTGACTCAAAACCAATATGGACTGCTCTTGCAAAAGTTGATCCGGCACTCTTCAACCTGAAAGGCATTCGCACAAATCAGTATGTGCCACATGGGTGATGAATGAGGTCTTCTTTTCGTCTTCCTTGAACATAAAGATTTGATAACATCCAGAGTATGCATCCAGAAAGGAGAGCAAATCACATCCGGAAGTGGAATCCACAATCTGGTCGATGCGCGGCAAGGGAAATGGGTCCTTCGGGCATGCCTTGTTCAGATCCGTGAAATCTATGCAAAGCCTCAATTTCCCATTAGCCTTGCGCATGACCACTGGGTTTGCTAACCACGTTGGATGTAGTAGTCCTCTGACCATACCAGCTGCCTTAAGTTTCTTGATTTCCTCGACAATGAACTGCTGCCGCTCCAAGGCTTGCTTTCGGACCTTCTGCTTGACGGGTCGGGCATGTGGGCAGATGGCAAGGTGGTGCTCGATTACCTCCCTGGGAACACCGGGGATATTAGATGGTTGCCAGGCAAACACATTGATATTCTCCCATAGGAGGGAAACGAGCGTGCTTTCCAATTTGTAGTCAAGGGGTGGCAGTGATAGTGAAAGTACCATCAACGCCAGCCAGCCCTGCCGGGACCATTTTCGCGTGGGGTGCAGCAGCCTCGGATCTCTTTCTATTGGAACTCTCGGACAAGTCATCAACGGGTGTAGCATACTACAAAGAGGTACGCTTCCCGGATTCCTTGCTGGCATCCCTGCTAGCCTTCTTCTTTCCTTTGCTTTCCTTGGCGGGAACTACGGCCTTTGCCGCGACTGTGTCCCGGTACATCTTATCCACGCAAATAATTGCGTCCTTCTCGTTTGACGGAATGGAAATGATGCCCACTGGCCCTCACATCTTCAAGGTGTTGTAGGCATAGTGGGATGCCGTCCTAAACTTGGCCAGAGCTGGGCGTCCAAGGATTCCATTGTACGGTAGGGGGAGGCCTACCACATCAAACACAACCTTCTCAGTCCGGTAATTCAACTCTCCCCCGAATGTCACCGGCAATGTGATCTTTCCCTTAGGACGACTCCTGCGGGGTTGATTCCTTAAAACGTGCCTGTGACCTTGAGCTCTTCCTCTGCTATCTGAAGTTTGTTGATGAACTTTGGGGAAATCAGATTCAACCTGACCCCATCGTCAACCATCTTTGTGACTTTGAGGTTGCAGATTGTTGGTGAGACCAACAACGGCAAGCACCCTACCACGGTGGTGCGGTCAGGGCGGTCCTCTTCGTCAAAGATGATGGGCATGCGTGACCACTTGAGTGGCTTCCGAGAGTCTGCCGCTGGCTCCACAACATTGACTTCACGCGCCCACTATTTAAGCTGGCGGTCAAAGGAGTGCAGAGATGCACCCCCATCAATGCACAGGGCCTTAGTGGCCTTCTGAAATTACTGCTCGTTGGTTTCCTCTTCATCCCCTCCATCACTTTCAATATTACAATTTTCCTTCTCACGACCTCTGGCGGGTTTTCCTTGATTCTGAGGAGCCTTTCCGGGGCGACTTGCTTCGCCACCTCGGCCCTTCCCGCCAGCGCCATTTTGACCTTTCTCCTTATCACGCTTCTCATACTTAGCCCTCTGCTTCTTGACGAGCTGTTCAACTTGATGACACTCTTGGAGATCGTGACCCTTGGTCTGATGAATCTTGTAGTACGGCCCATCACCTTTCCCAGCCTTCTCGACAACCGCAGCCTCCCGGCAGTCAGTGCACGTGGCAACTTCCTTGTCGGGGCTTTGGCCTTAGCCTTCTTGCTGGCACTCGGTGTGCCTAATCCCTCAACGGTAATTATTGCCTTATCCTTGCGCTTCTTCTTCTTCTGACTGATGGCCTTGTTATAATCTTCTGAGTCGATGTCAACGCCATCTTCTTATCTAGGAAGTCTCCTCCCCTCCTCCACCCGAGCACACTTGTCCACCAAGGTGTAAATCTCCTTCACAATCTTGGGCAACGAAACGTTCATCTTAGAACATATCCGATGGTTGCGCACGTTGGATTGGAACGCAGCTATCACAGATGTCGGGTGGATATCTGGAATATTTTTGTGGACTTGGCTAAACCTCTGCATGTACTTCCGCAGAGTCTCTCCTTCCTTCTATGGGAGAAGTTGCAAATCGCTGGGCCGCCCTAGTTCTTGATGGCAGCCCGTGAAGGTGCCAACGAACTCATGGCACGGG
Source organism: Aegilops speltoides (assembly GCA_021437245.1). NCBI lineage: Eukaryota > Viridiplantae > Streptophyta > Magnoliopsida > Poales > Poaceae > Aegilops > Aegilops speltoides. The sequence continues at coordinate 190,479,485 of CM038146.1, read as the reverse complement.
TCAGCCCAGGTCGAGATGGAGTTCTCCGACAGGTGCATCAGTCAAGACCTCACATTTGGCTTGAGTGCCAAGGGAAGTAGTTGGCAAACCCTTCTCATATCTTCCCCCGACAACTTGAACAGTGATGGTGTAGATGCTCAAGGACTCTGCCGGGTTCAGTCTCCCATCATACTTCTCTGGTATCTCTGGCTTGAATGTGCGAGCGGATGGCCAACAGACTTGCCGCAGCTCACAGGAGAAGGCAGGGCACCCGGCCTCGTAAGACAGGTACCCGCCTCCGCTGAGCGGAGGCTTGTCGATGTTTGGGCCATCGCGCCCATTGGACTAGTGGTGGTTGTTGCGGCGTTGCTCGATGGTGACGCCCGCACCCTCTCTGTGCTTGTCCTTTGGGACTCGCCGTCGTCCTTGACGTGCTCGAGGATCGGATGAAGCCATCAAGACATCATCAAGCTCTTGGTTGCGTGGCCCTCGTGGTGGTTGCCGCGGTGGGGATTGCATCGTGGGGGTGGCCCCTTCCGCTCGACCAGCAGCGTGGGCTACCGTTGTCATCTGGGAAGGCCATGGCGGGCCAGCTCGCTGTGAGCCTCCAGCCTCGGCAAAGCCAATCAGGCTCTGCATGGTGGCTCTCCACTCATCCATCTGACCAGCTACCGGCGGAAATCTCAACAGCAGCTGTGCCCTCACCATGGCCTCCGAATCGGTACTTGGCATAGGTGAGGATGATGTAGACCGCAGCGTTGCCTGGCTCCTGACAATGCCGGCAGTGGCTGCGCTAGGCTCCCACCGTCGGGAGCCAGTCGCTTGGATGGCGCGTTGGTGAGGCGGTGGTGCGTGTGGACCAATGACCCCGTCCGGAGCATTGGCTGGGCTAGTTTGCTCCATAGGTGGTGCATCTCCTATGATCGCGCCCGCGACGGGGGCGGCCGGAGGATTGCGATTCACCTCAGGGCGAGCATCACTGCCGTGGCTATGCCCCTCGATCGGGCAGGGAGGGACAGAAGAAATAATCTCTCTACCCGTTCCTCACGGAGCGTGGTCGCCGGGATGTTGTTGGTGCTGTCCTTCTCCGGTGCCTCCCGCTCCTCCTTCGGTCGTGGGTGAGGTGGTAATAGCGCCGCCTGAGCCGACCACGTCCCCCACAACGTCCACATCCTCATGCATCCCTGCATTCCCTGCGATGTCGGTGGTCGTGGGCGACGGGGCCTTCGAGGTGGACGGGTGAGCTGCGACACCGGGTTTCTTCTTGGGCGCCATAGTTGATGGAGCCATTGATGATGAAAATGTCGACGAAGGTGATGCGCTGCTTACATTCTCGGGTTCGCACAAGTGAATCCCCCTACCTGGCGCGCCAAAGATGTCGTGGGAAACCGGTGCCACCTATGGGGCCATGAGCCCCTTTTGGTTCGGTGGGGGGATGGTCACGTTGCACAAAGAGCAGAAAAGCATAACACGGCACGGTAGAGATCACAGGGGCAGTTTTACCCAGTTTCGGGCTGCAGTGAGGCGTAAAACCCTACTCCTGCTTTGGTGGATTGATGGTGGATAATGGTGGAAAACGAGGCGCTCTTGCCTAGTAGGGTTGCCTCGAGGCGAGAGTGGCTATGCGCGTATGAATATGCGAGGGTCCTAATCTCTTCTATGGTTGCAACGGGCCACCTTATGTAGATAAAGGGGTCACCACAGTGGCAAATCAGTCTTTTACACACTGATTAGATAGCAAACAGTGCTATCATACCTAACTCTACAGGCGGACATAGCGCATTAAATGCACCGCTTAGTGTCACATCACAGCGCGCCCGGCAAGCCTTGCCGGGCTATTTTGCCAGCTTCGCGCCTGCTTTATTGACACGTCTCAGGATGGGTGTCATTTGGAGGTGGTTTCCGTAGGAAGTGGCTGCCATGTGGCAGGAAGCAGCCACTTAGTCACTTACGAGCTTGACACCCGCACCGTTCGATGACTTGCATTGCTGTGAGGTGGTGCGATGGAGCAGTTCACCTCCGCAAGCCCCGGCGGGCCTGCTGGGATGATCTGGAGGCTTGCTTCAGGGGTAAACCCGACCTCGCCAGGCTCGCTTGCCCGGCAAGGGAGGGTTTTTCCCTTGGTGATATCTTGCTTCTCTGGTCGACTTGGTCTTCTTGATCTGCACTTTGATTCTTCAAAGGACTGATCTCTAGTGCTTGGTCTGATCTTGGATGCTACAAACTTGTCCTTAGGCCTGTGCATAGTCTGGGCAACTGACCCAGGGTTTGTTGCACCTACACTTATTAATTCTATCATGAATTGCATCATTGACCAATGCTATGTTTGTTAGCTTTCAACAAATTTTACCACTTGTACTTTTCCTTATGTGATGTCATTACTTGCCATAAGATTAGCATATGATCTTTTTCATTATTTTCTTTATTTTGATCGAGACAAAAAAGTAAAGAAGCAAAAACTGAACTTTATTATATAACTCTCACTCGATTACCTAGATAGATAGATTATGAAAACTAAGACTCGAAGATAGATCATGCTGAAATTTTATTCAACTAATTCAAAAGATAACTAAAGATTGAACTAAGAAAGGTAAAGTAATGAAAGTGATGGTGATACGATATCGGGGCACCTCCCCCAAGTTTGGCACAAGCCAAGGGGAGTGCCCATACCCATGTACTTAAGTCTCCTTTGGCGGGGGAGATGATGGTGGTGGTGGTGATGAAGCAGTAGCGAGCTTATCCTCCGGCTTCCATGGCAGCGCTTCACCATCATAATAGGAAGAACGAGTCTCATGAGTCCTGCAACTGGCAGCTAAACTCATACCTTTAAATCTTGCATAATATTCAAATACTTGATTTTGGAGATCATAGATTTGGCTTTGCAGGAAGTTGATTTGCTCGTTGAGGGTGAAGACGATGTACTTCATGGACCGGACATCCACCTTGTGATCATGGGTGGAATTCGTAATCATGAGGTGATTGGCATTGAGTCCACGCTCCATCATCCCCATACACTTGAAGACCTCCTGCTCCATGGCTTCGAGCTTGGCCTCCATGGTTCTCGTGTCGATGGTTTGAGGGTGCTTCATCACCTCCGACAAGTAGGGCTTGATTACCCTTTCAAAGAACTTGTCCTTGGAGGAGCTCGGTGCGGCCATGGCGATTTAGATGTGTCAAAAAACAACAAGAAATAAGAACAGAAGATTTCTCTGTGATGCGGCGGTCAATACATCGCCAGGGAGGGCAAGCACACCCTGGTGTATCGTGCCCTCCTTGGCTGCCTTCCTGGCTGTTTCTTATTTTCCTAATTTTTGTTATATTCCAAAATTGACATAACATATTTTTGTGGATTTTTCAGAGTCCGTTTACTTACCATATATGTTTGCGGCCATGCTGTGTAACAAACCTGTTGTGTACCTTACCATAAGTTTGGCAAGGGGGTACTATAGTGATGCAGGAGTAGATCACTAGACAGCGGTCAAAATTATCCTTAGAAGACTAAGGAAATATTTCTCGGTTTTGAGGTGATAAAGAGTTCATCGTAAAGAGTTACGTCGATGCAAGCTTTTACACTGATCTAGATGACTCCGAGTCTCAATCTGGATACATATTGAAAGTGGGAGCAATTAGCTAGAGTATTGTAGACATAGAAATTTGCAAAATACATACGGATCTGAATGTGGCAGACCCGTTGACTAAACTTCTCTCACAAGCAAAACATGATCACACCTTAGTACTCTTTGGGTGTTAATTACATAGCAATGTGAACTAGATTATTGACTCCAGTAAACCCTTTGAGTGTTGGTCACATGGCGATGTGAACTATGGGTGTTAATCACATAAAGATGTGAACTATTGGTGTTAAATCACATGGCGATGGGAACTAGATTATTGACTCTAGTGCAAGTGGGAGACTAAAGGAAATATGCCCTAGAGGCAATAATAAAGTTATTATTTAGTATTTCCTTATATCATGATAAATGTTTATTATTCATGCTAGAATTGTATGAACCGGAAACTTGATACATAGACAAAATACAGTGTCCCTAGTAAGCCTCTACTAGACTAGCTCGTTAATCGAAGATGGCTAAGTTTCCTAGCCATAGACATGTGTTGTCATTTGATAAACGGTATCACATCATTAGGAGAATGATGTGATGGACAAGACCCATCCGTTAGCTTAGCATGTTGATCGTTAAGTTTTATTGCTATTGCTTTCTTCATGTAAAATACATATTCCTTTGACTATGAGATTATGCAACTACCGAATACCGAAGGAATACCTTGTGTGCTATCAAACATCACAACTTAACTGGGTGATTGTAAAGATGCTCTACATGTATCTCCAAAGGTGTTTTTTGGGTTGGGATAGATCGAGATTAGGATTTTTCACTCCGAGTATCGAAGAGGTATCTCTGGGCCCTCTCGATAATGCACATCATGATAAGCCTGGCAAGCGATGTGACTAATGAGTTAGTTGCGGGATGATGCATTATGGAACAAGTAAAGAGACTTGCCGGTAACGAGATTGAAATAGGTATGAAGATACCGACGATCAAACCTCGGGCAAGTAACATACCTATGACAAAGGGAATAACATATGTTGTCATAATGGTTCGACCAATAAAGATCTTCATAGAATATGTAGGAACCAATATGAGCATCCAGGTTTCAATATTGTTTATTGACCGGAGAGGTGTCTCGGTCATGTCTACATAGTTCTCGAACCCATAGGGTCCGCATGCTTAACGTTTGATGATGATTTTATATTATATGAGTTATGTGATTTGGTGACCGAATGTCGTTCGGAGTCCCGGATAAGATCATGGAGTTGACAAGGAGTCTCAAAATGGTCGAGAGGTAAAGATTGATATATAGGACGATGTTATTTAGAACCGGAAGTGTTTCGGGATGCACCGAGTACTTATCAGGTCACCGGAAGGGGTTCCTGTTGGAAATATGCCCTAGAGGCAATAATAAAAGATTATTATTATATTTCCTTGTTCATGATAATTGTCTTTATACATGCTATAACTGTATTATCAGGAAATCGCAATACACGTGTGAATACATAGACCATAATATGTCCCTAGTAAGCCTCTAGTTGACTAGCTCGTTGATCAACAGATAGTCATGGTTTCCTGGCTATGGACATTAGATGTCGTTGATAACGGGATCACATCATTAGGAGAATGATGTGATGGACAAGACCCAATCCTAAGCATAGCACAAGATCGTGTAGTTCGTTTTGCTAGAGCTTTTCCAATGTCAAGTATCTTTTCCTTAGACCATGAGATCGTGTAACTCCGGATACCGTAGGAGTGCTGGGTGTACCAAGCGTCTAGCAACGAATCGGGTGACTATAAAGGTGCACTACAGGTATCTCCGAATGTGTCTGTTGCGTTGACACGGATCGAGACTGGGCTTTGTCACTCCGTATGACGGAGAGGTATCTCTGGGCCCACTCGGTAATGCATCATCATAATGAGCTCAAAGTGACCAAGTGTTTGGTCACAGGATCATGCATTATGGTACGAGTAAAGTGACTTGCCGGTAGCGAGACTGAATGAGGTATTGGGATACCGACGATCGAGTCTCGGGCAAGTAACGTACCGATTGACAATGGGAATTGAATACGGGGTTGTTTGAATCCTCGACATCGTGGTTCATCCGATGAGATCATTGAGGCGCATGTGGGAGCCAGCATGGGTATCCAGATCCCGCTATTGGTTATTGCACGAGAGCCGTCTCGGTCATGTCTACATGTCTCCCGAACCCGTAGGGTCAACACACTTAAGGTTCGGTGACGCTAGGTTGTATGAATATGAGTATGCAGCAAACCGAATGTTGTTCGGAGTCCCGGATGAGATCCCGAACGTCACGAGGAGTTTCGGAATGGTCCGGAGGTAAAGAATTATATATAGGAAGTGCTGTTTCGGCCATCGGGAAAGTTTCGGGGTCACCCGGGATTGTACCGGGACCACGGGAAGTGTCCCGGGGGTCCACTGGGTGGGGCCACCCATCCCGGAGGGCCCCATGGGCTGAAGTGGGGAGGGGAACCATCCCATAGTGGGCTGGTGCGCCCCCCTTGGCCCACCCCCTCCGCCTAGGGTTGAAACCCTAGGGTGGGGGGGGGGCGTTCCACTTGCCTTGGGGGGCACTCCACCCCCCTGGCCGCCGCCCCCCTGGGAGATCAGATCTCCAGGGGCCGGCTCCCCCCTGGGGGCCTATATAAAGGGAGGGGAGGGAGGGGCAGCTGCACACCTGAGTCTTAGCGCCTCCCTCCCCCTGCTACACCTCTTCCTCCTCCCACAATTGCTTGGCGAAGCCCTGCCGGAGTACTGCTGCATCCACCACCACGCCGTCGTGCTGTTGGATCATCATCAACCTCTCCTTCCCCCCTTGCTGGATCAAGATGAAGGAGACGTCACGCTGACCGTACGTGTGTTGAACGCGGAGGTGCCGTCCGTTCGGCTCTAGGATCTCCGGTGATAGGATCACGACGAGAACGACTACCTCAACCCCGTTCTTTTGAACGCTTCCGCACGCGATCTACAAAGTGGTATGTAGATGCATCTCTCCTTTCACTCGTTGCTTACATGAACTCATAGATGGATCTTGGTGTAACCGTAGGAAATTTTTTAATTCTCTGCTACGTTACCCAACAGTGGCATCATGAGCTAGGTCTATGCGTAGTTCTCTATTGCACGAGTAGAACACAATTTGTTGTGGGCGTAGATGTTGTCAACTTTCTTGCCGCTACTAGTCTTATTTTTCTCCAGCGGTATTGTGGGATGAAGCGGCCCGGACCAACCTTACACGTACGCTTACGTGAGACCGGTTCCACCGACTGACATGCACTAGTTGCATAAGGTGGCTAGCGGGTGTCTGTCTCTCCCACATTAGTTGGAGCACATTCTACGAAACGGGTCCTTATGTAGGGTAAATAGAATTTGACAAATCATGTTGTGGCTTTAACGTAGGTAAGAAAACGTTCTTGCTAGATCACCTATAGAAGTCACATAAAAAACTTGCAACAACAATTAGAGGACGTCTAACTTGTTTTTGCAGCATGTGTCTTGTGATGTGATATGGCCAAAAGTTGTGATGAATGATGAATGATATATTGTGATGTATGAGATCATGTTCTTGTAATAGGAATCACGACTTGCATGTCGATGGGTATGACAACGGCAGGAGCCATAGGAGTTGTCTTTATTTTTGTATGACCTGCGTGTCATTGAAGAACGCCATGTAAATTACTTTACTTTATTGCTAAAGCGTTAGCCATAGAAGTAGAAGTAGTCGTTGGCGTGACAACTTCATGAAGACACGATGATGGAGATCATGATGATGGAGATCATGGTGTCATGCCGGTGACGAAGATGATCATGGAGCCCCGAAGATGGAGATCAAAGGAGCTGTATGATATTGGCCATATCATGTCACTACTATATAATTGCATGTGATGTTTATTATGTTTATGCATCTTGTTTACTTAGAACGACGGTAGTAAATAAGATGATCCCTTATAATAATTTCAAGAAGTGTTCTCCCCTAACTGTGCGCCGTTGCTAAAGTTCATCGTTTCGAAGCACCGCGTGATGATCGGGTGTGATAGATTCTTACGTTCACATACAACGGGTGTAAGACAGTTTTACACATGCAAAAACACTTAGGGTTAACTTGACAAGCCTAGCATGTACAGACATGGCCTCGGAACACAGAGACCGAAAGGTCGAACACGAGTCGTATGGAAGATACGATCAACATGGAGATGTTCACCGACGATGACTAGTCCGTCTCACGTGATGATCGGACACGGCCTAGTCGACTCGGATCATGTAACACTTAGATGACTAGAGGGATGTCTAATCTGAGTGGGAGTTCATTATAATAATGTGATTAGATGAACTTAATTATCATGAACTTAGTATAAAACCTTTCCAAATATGTCTTGTAGATCAAATGGTCGCCGCTCATGTCAACATGAACTTCAACGCATTCCTAGAGAAAACCAAGCTGAAAGATGATGGCAGCAACTATATGGATTGGGTCCGGGACCTGAGGATTATCCTCATAGCTGCCAGGAAACAATATGTCCTAGAAGGACCGCTAGGTGATGCACCTGTCCCAGAGAACCAAGACATTATGAACGCTTGGCAGTCTCGCGCTGATGATTACTCCCTCGTTCAGTGCGGCATGCTTTACAGCTTAGAACCGGGGCTCCAAAAGCGTTTTGAGCAACACGGAGCATATGATATGTTCGAGGAGCTGAAACTAGTTTTCCAAGATCATGCCCGGGTCGAGAGATATGATGTCTCCGACAAGTTCTATAGTTGTAAGATGGAGGAAAATAGTTCTGTCAGTGAGCACATACTCAAAATGTCTGGGTTGCACAACCGCCTATCCTAGCTGGACATTAACCTCCCGGACGAGGCGGTCATTGACAGAATCCTTCAATCGCTCCCACTAAGCTACTAGAGCTTTGTGATGAACTACAATATGCAAGGGATGGTGAAAACCATTCCTGAAGTATTTTCAATGCTGAAGTCAGCAGAGGTAGAAATCAAGAAGGAACATCAAGTGTTGATGGTCAATAAAACCACTAAGTTCAAGAAGGGCAAGGGCAAGAAGAACTTCAAGAAAGACGGCAAGGATGTTGCCGCGCCCGGTAAGCCAGTTTGCGGGAAGAAGTCAAAGAATGGACCCAAGCACGAGGTGAGTGCTTTTATTGCAAAGGGAAGGGTCACTGGAAGCGGAACTGCCCCAAATACTTAGCGGACAAGAAGGCCGGCAACACCAAAGGTATATTTGATATACATGTAATTGATGTGTACCTTACCAGTACTCGTAGTAACTCCTCGGTATTTGATACCGGTGCCGTTGCTCATATTTGTAACTCACAGCAGGAGCTGCGGAATAAGCAGAGACTGGCGAAGGATGAGGTGACGATGCGCGTCGGGAATGGTTCCAAGGTCGATGTGATCACCGTCGGCACACTACCTCTACATTTACCTACGGGATTAGTTTTAAACCTTAATAATTGTTATTTAGTGCCAAGTTTGAGCATGAACATTGTATCTGGATCTCGTTTAATACGAGATGGCTACTAATTTAAATCCGAGAATAATGGTTGTTCTATTTATATGAGAGATATGTTTTATGGTCATGCCCCCATGGTCAATGGTTTATTCTTAATGAATCTCGAGCGTAATATTACACATATTCATAGTGTGAATATCAAAAGATGTAAAGTTGATAACGATAGTCCCACATACTTGTGGCACTGCCGCCTTGGTCACATTGGTGTCAAGCGCATGAAGAAGCTCCATGCTGATGGACTTTTAGAGTCTCTCGATTATGAATCATTTGACACATGCGAACCATGCCTCATGGGCAAATGACCAAGACTCGTTCTCCGGAACAATGGGCGAGCAACCAACTTATTGGAAATCATACATACCGATGTGTGCGGTCCAATGAGCGTTGAGGCTCGCGGAGGATATCGTTATGTTCTCACTCTCACTGATGACTTGAGTAGATATGGATATGTCTACTTAATGAAACACAAGTCTGAGACCTTTGAAAAGTTCAAGGAATTTCAGAATGAGGTAGAGAATCAACATGACCGAAAGATAAAGTTCCTATGATCAGATCGTGGAGGAGAATATTTAAGTCACGAATTTGGTACACACTTAAGGAAATGTGGAATCGTTTCACAACTCACGCCGCCTGGAACACCTCGGTGTAACGGTGTGTCCGAACGTCGTAATCGCACTCTATTGGATATGGTGCGGTCTATGATGTCTCTTACCGATTTACCGCTATCATTTTGGGGATACGCTCTAGAGACAGCTACATTCACTTTAAATAGGGCACCATCTAAATCCGTTGAGACGACACCATATGAATTATGGTTTGGGAAGAAACCTAAGCTGTCATTTCTAAAAGTTTGGGGATGCGATGCTTATGTCAAGAAACTTCAACCTGAAAAGCTCGAACCCAAGTCGGAAAAATGCGTCTTCATAGGATACCCTAAGGAAACCATTGGGTATACTTTCTACTTAAGATCCGAGGGCAAGATCTTTGTTGCCGAGAACGGATCCTTTCTGGAAAAGGAGTTTCTCTCGAAAGAATTAAGTGGGAGGAAAGTAGAGATTGACGAAGTACTACCTCTTGAACAGGAAAGTAGTGCAGCTCAGGAAAATGTTCCTGTGATGCCTACACCAACTGGAGAGGAAAATAATGATGATGATCAAGGTACTTGGATCAAGTTGCTCTTGAACTCAGAGGTCCACAAGGACACGTTCCGCACTGCAGTGGTACGGCAACCCTGTCATGGAAATCATGTTGTTAGACAACGGTGAACCTTCGAACTATGAAGAAGCGATGGCGAGCCCAGATTCCAACAAATGGCTTGAAGCCATGAAATCCGAGATAGAATCCATGTATGAAAACAAAGTATGGACTTTGATAGACTTGCCCGATGATCGGCGAGCGATAGAAAACAAATGGATCTTTAAGAAGAAGACGGACGCGGATGGTAATGTTACCATCTATAAAGCTCGACTTGTTGCTAAGGGTTATCGACAAGTTCAAGGGATTGACTACGATGAGACATTCTCTCTCGTAGCAAAGCTGAAGTCCGTCTGAATCATGTTAGCAATTGCCGCATACTATGATTATGAGATATGGCAGATGGACGTCAAAACGGCATTCCTTAACGGACATCTTAAGGAAGAGTTGTATATGATGCAGCCGGAAGGTTTTGTCGACCCTAAGAATGCTAACAAAGTATGCAAGCTCCAGCGATCCATTTATGGGCTGGTGCAAGCATCTCGGAGTTGGAGCATTCGCTTTGATGAGATGATCAAAGCGTTTGGGTTTATACATACTTATGGAGAAGCCTGCGTTTACAAGAAAGTGAGTGGGAGCTCTGTAGCATTTCTCATATTATATGTAGATGACATACTCTTGATGGGAAATGATATAGAACTTTTGGACAACATTAAGGCCTACTTGAATAAGTGTTTTTCAATGAAGGACCTTGGAGAAGCTGCTTACATATTAGGCATCAAAATCTATAGGGATAGATCGAGACGCCTCATAGGTCTTTCACAAAGCACATACCTTGATAAGATTTTGAAGAAGTTCAAAATGGATCAGTCAAGAAAGGGTTCTTGCTCAGATTGCAAGGTGTGAGATTGAGCTCGGTTCAATGCCCGACCACGGCAAAAGATAAAGAAGGGATGAGTGTCATCCCTATGCTTCAGCCATAGGATCTATTTTGTATGCCATCTTGTGTACGGACTGATGTAAACCTTGCCGTAAGTTTGGTGCGAAGGTACCAAAGTAATCCCGCAAGGAACACTGGACAGCGGTCAAGAATATCTGAAGTACCGAAAAGGGCAAAGGACATGTTTCTCGTTTATGGAGGTGATGAAGAGCTCGTCAGAAGGGTTACGTCGACGCTAGCTTCGACACGATCTGGATGACTCTAAGTCACAAACCGGATCGTGTATATGTTGAATGGTGGAGCAAGAAGCTGGTGCGGCTACAAGCGAGCGTCGTGGCGGGATCTACATGTGAAGCGCAGTACATGGTAGCCTCGGAGGCAGCGATGAAGCAATTTGGGTGAAGGAGTTCATCACCGACCTAGGAGTCATACCCAATGCGTCGGGGCGATCAAACTCTTCTGTGACAACACCGAGCTATTGCCCTTGCCAAGGAGCCAGGTTTCACAAGAAGACCAGCACATCAAGCGTCGTTTGAACTCCATCCGTGAAAATGTTCAAGATGGAGACATCGATATTTGCAAAGTACATACGGATCTGAATGTCGCAGATCCGTTGACTAAACCTCTCTCGCGAGCAAAACATGATCAACACCAGAACTCTATGGGTGTTCGATTCATCACAATGTAACTATATTATTGACTCTAGTGCAAGTGGGAGACTGTTGGAAATATGCCCTAGAGGCAATAATAAAAGATTATTATTATATTTCCTTGTTCATGATAATTGTCTTTATTCATGCTATAACTGTATTATCAGGAAATCGTAATACACGTGTGAATACATAGACCATAATATGTCCCTAGTAAGCCTCTAGTTGACTAGCTCGTTGATCAACATATAGTCATGGTTTCCTGGCTATGGACATTAGATGTCGTTGATAACGGGATCACATCATTAGGAGAATGATGTGATGGTCAAGACCCAATCCTAAGCATAGCACAAGATCGTGTAGTTCATTTTGCTAGAGCTTTTCCAATGTCAAGTATCTTTTCCTTAGACCATGAGATCATGTAACTCCTGGATAACATAGGAGTGCTTTGGGTGTACCAAACGTCTGGCGTAATCGGGTGACTATAAAGGTGCACTACAGGTATCTCCGAAAGTGTCTGTTGGGTTGACATGGATCGAGACTAGGATTTGTCACTCTGTATGACGGAGAGGTATCTCTGGGCCCACTTGGTAATGCATCGTCATAATGAGCTCAAAGTGACCAAGTGTTTGGTCACGGGATCATGCATTACGGTACGAGTAAAGTGACTTGCCGGTAACAAGACTGAACGAGGTATTGGGATACCGACGATCGAGTCTCGGGCAAGTAACGTACCGATTGACAAAGGGAATTCAATACGGGATTGTTTGAATCCTCGACATCGTGGTTCATCCGATGAGATCATCGAGGAGCATGTGGGAGCCAACATGGGTATCCAGATCCCGCAGTTGGTTATTGCACGAGAGCCGTCTCGGTCATGTCTACGTGTCTCCCGAACCCGTAGGGTCTACACACTTAAGGTTCGGTGACGCTAGGTTGTATGAATATGAGTATGCAGCAAACCGAATGTTGTTCGGAGTCCCGGATGAGATCCCGGACGTCACGAGGAGTTTCGGAATGGTCCGGAGGTAAAGAATTATATATAGGAAGTGTTGGTTCGGCCATCGGGAAAGTTTCGGGGTCACCTGGTATTGTACCGGGACCACCGGAAGTGTCCCGGGTGTCCACCGGGTGGGGCCACCCAACCCGGAGGGCCCCATGGGCTGAAGTGGGGAGGGGAACCAGCCCATAGTGGGCTGGTGCGCACCCCTTGGCCCACCCCCTGCCCCTAGGGTTGAAACCCTAGGGGGGCGCCCACTGCCTTGGGGCACTCCACCCCCAGCCGCCACCCCACGGGAGATCAGATCTCGGGGCGGCGCCCTGGGGCCTATATAAATGGAGGGAGGGAGGCAGCCGCACCCTGAGTCTTGGCGCCTCCCTCCCCTGCTACACCTCTTCCTCCTCCCACGCTTGCTTGTCGGCCTCGCCGAGTATCGCTGCATCCACCACCACTGTTGTCGTCTTTGTTGGATCATCATCAACCTCTCCTTCCCCCCTTGCTGGATCAAGACGAAGGAGACGTCACGCTGACCATACGTGTGTTGAACGCGGAGGTGCCGTCCGTTCGGCGCTAGGATCTCCGGTGATAGGATCACGACGAGAACGACTACCTCAACCCCTTTCTTTTGAACGCTTCCGCACGCGATCTACAAAGTGGTATGTAGATGCATCTCTCCTTTGACTCGTTGCTTAGATGAACTCATAGATGGATCTTTGTGAAACCGTAGGAAATTTTTTAATTCTCTGCTACGTTACCCAACAGTTCCGGGCACCCCCACAAAAGATATGGGCCTTATGGGCCAAGAGGGGAAACACACCATCCACAAACACTACAAAAAAAGACACATCCGTGACATTTTGGGCCGAACAAAAATGTTTTCTGTCATACATATGACACTTCTATGACGATAATTGTGACAAAACCCGGTATTATCATAGATGTGGTGGGCTCCTACTTCTATGACAAAAAATCATGACAGAAAATGGGCTTTTCGTCTGGGCGGGCGGAGACCTTGCTGCATGACATTCTTTGGGCCATCCATGACGGAAAAAACCGTGGTAGAAGTGAGGGGAGGAAAATTTCGGGAGTTGCGGTTCTGATGGGAGGTCGTGGGCGAAGCGATGCGCGTTCTCTCGACACGACGCGCATGTGTGCGCGGCGTTGGATCTAATCGAACCGAAGCGAGGCATTGGGCTCTAATCAACCCGGCGACACCTGCAGTTACGCGTTACTGAACCCGAGCAATCGTTCGATGGTTGTTAACTGAACCCCATCGAGCGATTCCTTCGCTACTGCTACTAACTGAAGCCAATCGATTGGATGAACAGTGAGCGTTGTGGGGGGGGGGGAGGTTTTGATGAACAGTGAGGGGTGGTGTTGCCTCTGGATGAACAGGACCCCGTGGTGTGGAGGGCTGGATGAACAGTAGATGGTGGAGGGGTGCCCGTGGAGGGGTGGTTGAACAGGACCCCGTGGTGTGGAGGGCTGGATGAATAGTAGATGGTGGAGGGTGGTTGAGCAATGGCGGTGGAGTAGCGCATGGAGGCCTGGATGAACAGGAGCCCGTGGAGGCTGGAGGAGGTCGACGGTAGCCCGTGGAGGCTGGAGGAGGTCGACGGTGGAGATGAACAGTATCATGTGGAGTCCCGTTTTCCTGTACGCCACACCCCTCCCAATGAACAGGACCCCCGTTTTGACCGTAGAAGGTCCATTTCGTCCGTTTTGCGGTACGCCACACCCCTCCCGATCAACATGACCCCTGTTTCGACCGTAGCGCTCCAACACAAGTCCGTTTCGTCCGTTTTGCGGTACGCCACACCCCTCCCGATCAATAGGACCCCCGTTTCAACCGTAGGAGGTCCGTTTCCTCCGTTTTGCGGTACGCCACACCCCTCCCGATCAACAGGACCCCGTTCCGAACGTAGGAGGTCCGTTTCCTCCTTTGTGTGGTACGCCAGGCCTCGTTTCCATCGCCTGTTCTGTCCAAGCCCTCCCGATGAACACGACCACACATTTCGTTCCAACCCAGCCGGTTGGCTCCCCATGAACACGAAGACGACGTTGTTTCTTCGTTCTGACCCAGCCATGTACGTATGCACAAGTAGACGTTCGAGACCCTGCCCGTATGTACGCGTGTGGCCGTATTTTCTTTCTTGCACCCTGGCCGCTATACGTACGTGTACATGCTACGTGCGCGCCTCTACTACGACACGTACACGCCTCTACTACGACACGTGCGCGCCTCTACATCGACCAGTATATATGTACGTACACGTTCATGACCAGAATGACAACGCTATGTACGCTTCGACCAGGTGGGTCCCGACGATCGGGCACTTCCTTGACTGCGAAGATGTAGCTGGTGGGTCCCAACGATCCACGGGGCAAATCTTTTTTTGCGGGACGCGCCGTTGCATGCGAAGATGTAGCTGGTGGGTCCCAACAGTCAGGGGGAAACATTTTTTTCGCGAAATACGGTGGCCCATCCGGTGGGTCCCTGCTGTCAGGTGGAGGAATATTTATTTTGCACGTAATAAGGAGGCACTTCCTTGCTGCGGCCGTGGACCCAGCTGTCAGCCTCTCCACGTACAGTCCACATCCGATGTAAGCCGTTCCTTGACCACGTTGACCACGCCGCGCCGAGAGCACCAGGGCGGTGGATGACGACGAGGCCTAGGAAGGGGACGACGCGGAGCCGGGGAAGACGCGGCAGTGGATGCCCACGTGTAGAGGAGTACGAGGGTTCACTTGTTCGCTGCGATGTGAGGCTGCCGTCACCGCAGAATAACATGGGGTGTGGGTGAGTAGAGGGATGGCCTGGACAGCGGTGGGAGTAGTAGGGGGCGGTGAGGCCTCCGCTGCATTGCAGCCGGCCACTGGAGGCAGGAGCACGAGGCACGACCGGCGCTGGTTTGGGCAGCTGGAGCAAGAAGACCAGAGGTTGAAGAAGCACTACGGCTGTTGGATGGACATCGTACGATCACTGGAGCTAGAATCGTGCATATTGACTAAGTTGACAAAGACCTCCGTCCCCGTCAACTTAGTAGGCCCACAAGTCAACTGCCACTATACTGGGTCCCAGCTAACAGGGGGAGTATTCATTTTTTTGTGCGTAATAAGGAGGCACTTCCTTGTGTGCGAAGATATAGCTGGTGGGTCCGAGCTGTCAGCGGCGGTAACTTTTTTTCATGAAATACAGAGGCCCTTTCGGTGGGTCCCTGATGTCAGGTGGAGGAATCATTATTTTGCGCGTAATAAGGAGGCATTTCCTTGCGTGCGACCGTTGACCCAGCTGTCGGCTTCTCCACATACAGTCCACTTCAGATGCATGTCGATCGTTGACCATGTTGACCAGGCCACGCCGAGAGCACTAGGGCAGTGGACGATGACGAGGCCTAGGAAGGGAACGGCACGGAGGCAGGGAAGACTCGGCAATTGTTTCCCACGCGGAGAATACGTTGTATGAGGGCTTCTTGGTTCTGCTCGCCTTCGCGGAGAATAATAGTAGGTGTGGGTGAGTAGAGGATGGCTTGGCGATGATGGGAGTACGGTGGGCGGTGAGGCTGCAGAAGCAGAGCCCGGCCATGGAAGGAGGGAGCAGACAGTCCCACCGGCGCTTGTTTGAGCGGCTGGAGCAGGAAGAGCAGAGATTGAAGAAGCACGACGGCCGTTAGATGGCCATCCAACAGTCGCTACTTGTGCGTCAACCTTTTTTAGGAAAGCCTCAAATCTGTGGAAAACAGCATACATCCCATCTGCCATTATTTCTAATAATTTACAGCCCATTCGCTAATTCTTAAGGTTTTTTTGGAGCCCATATTCTTTTTGTTAGCATTACAGCCCATATTGTGGCCACGGCTAAAAAATTATACGAAATTTTGCATATTTTGGTGCGGTCCGAGCTATTTTTAATCCCGAAATTTCGACTCACATTCAAACTAATTTTAAAAATAAATGTATATCAATATAAAATCCAACAAATTCTCCATGCATAAAAATTAATGTAATTTAAAATCTCAAAATGAAAAAAAAAGATATTTGAAACTAATTGCCGGTTTGATGTGTTTTAAAAATGTACAACCCATTTCTCATTACTGATGGGCCATTTTCTCGGCCAGCCGAATGAAAGCTCTCCTCGTCTTGAAAGATTTGCAGCCCAACAGGCCTGACAAAGCGACTTACTTGGCAAATCACAAAAAAACTGGGCTGTGGCCGTGGACCCAGCTGTCATCCTCTCCATGTACAGTACTCTTCCGATGGAATGTCGTTGACCACATTGACCACGGCGCACCGAGAGCACCAAGGCGGTGGATGACGGCGAGGCCTAGGAAGGGGACGACGTGGAGCCGGGGAAGACGCGACAGTGGATGCCCACGCGGAGAGGAGTACGAGGGTTTACTGGTTCGGCTGCGGTGTGAGGCTGCCGTCGCCGTAGGGCCTGGCTAGCGGTGGGAGTAGTAGGGGCCGATGAGGCCTCAACGGCAGCATAGCCAGCCACTGGAGACAGGAGCAGGCGGTCTCCCCGGCGCTGGTTTGGGCGGCTGGTGCAAGAAGAGCAGCGATTGAAGAAGCAGTAGGACCGTTCGATTCAAATCCAACGGTTACTGCTGCTAGAATCGTTTGTTGACTAAGTTGACAAGCCCTGCGTACGCGTCAACTTAGTAGGCCCACAGGTTAGCCTCCCAACCGGTGTGCCCCAGATGTCAGTGGGAGGAATAATTTTTTTCGCGTAATAAGGAGGCAGTTGATTGCGTGCGGCAGGCCAGTGGAGGGAGTAGGGTGGGCCGGGGAAGCCTGCGCGGCATCACAGCAGGCCACAAGAGGAGGGAGCAGGTAGTCCCGCTGACGCTAGTTTAGGCGGCTGGAGCAGGAAGATCATAGATTGAAGAAGCACGTCGGCCATTGGATGGACATCCAACTGTCACTGCTGCTAGAATCGTGTGTTCACTGACAAAGCCTTGCGTAAACAAGTCAGCCTCGAAATGTGTGGCGTGTACAACCCATTTGCTATTGATTTTATAATTTTTACTCATTTTCTAATTCATATGGAATTTATTGCAGCCCGTTTTCCATTTTTAGAATTGGTTGCCATTTTCTGGTCAGTACCAGGGTCAAAAAATTAACTAAATATGTGGGAAATTTTGAAAATTTGCAAATTTTTGCCGGGGAACAAAATATTCTTAATCCAATGAAATACGTATAAGATATCAGTGAAGAACAAAAACAAAAAAGAAACTAATATCCCATTTGCTATAATTTTTTTTGGAATTTTCAACCCCTTTTGATATTACTTTTAACAGACATTGACCATACTCTTTGGCCTGAACGGAATGCATCCCTTCTCGTCTTGAAAAATTTGCAGCCCAGTAATTCGGAGAAAACAAATAGGCCTAGCTTGGGTATTCTTCAAAAAGAAATACTGGGCTTCCTATTTTCCCAATGAACTGGTGCATGAGCATTTAGCTTTATTTATTTATTTACTTATTTATGTTTAGGGGACCATGAGCATGTACCTGGGCCGGATTCATGTTCCCTTCCAGTTAATTACGGGCTTCTCTATTGGGCCTTCATCAGTGCGCTGCATGTTATCAACAAGTGGAAAATGTGTTAAGTACGAAAAATAGTATGAGCTACGTACGGTACAGGGCACTAAAGGATCGAACCATGCAACGACTTCCAAAACATTGTGTTTGTCGTTCTAACAACACATTTATTCAACCAACTGACAAAATATACTACTGATTGTACATTGAAAACAGCAGCAGCAACCAGGGCTGGGGTGCAATGAAGCGAAGGTGAGGCGAAAGAGTGAAGACGCAGCTCTCTCTTCCAAACCAAACATCAGCCATCATTACAAAAGGGCTACCAAAAAAGAACAAGTGTATGCATCAAACTAAATTAAGATCCTACTACACCAAGTGTATGCATCTAACAAACTGGCTCAGTTAGACGTTACTATTTATTAAGCTGTGGAGATTGGATGACGGCTTGAACCAGATGGGTGCCTGAAGAGGGAAACTCCAGCCAGCAGGTCGAAGTCTGATACTTGCGACCCTGAGCGTGGCTGCACATATCAGGGTATGGTGCATGCAGAGACGCATGGTACGCTGTGTACACATAGTTTTGCCTGATGAACGAAACCACGCTGCCACCATCGGTTATCTCCTGGTTAATCGGATAATTCAGTCCGACAAACAGAGAGCGTGTACCAAGGCTACTTACCAGCCTCCAGTCAAAAATTCCTGAAGGCCGAGAGAAGCTGGGATCCTGCTCAAAGACCTTGCAGTGACTGTGATTGTATTCCGCGAAACAACACATCCGGTACGTGCGAACGATCATCAATCCTTCGCCGTCGTCTGATCAAGCCAGGAACCACTTACAACTGCCATGCCGCTTTTCTTTGAAAGGTTCTGGGATTAGGAAGGGTAGGGACACCAGGCGGCCTACAACATCATATCAAGTTGGAGTCAAAGAAAAAAGGGCTCTTGATTTAGTCAATCTTAAGAACAGCATGTTATGAGCATGAATATTTTTTCATTAAATGTTGACAGTAATATAAGCAAGCCATCATGATATCATAGGAAAGTAACATACTACTGTAATAGCTGTTTGTAGCGATGACTGGAGTAGGCCAGCAATACGTCTAGCCATAGAAGGAGTCGACAGCGTAAATGAAGCCCTTGTGTTCAATGGCATCAGAGAACCATGGGGAATGTATGATCCTGCGATGGACGTGCAGATTTATTCACTTACCGCAGTGACCTGTCAGATAGGCGAGACCGCGGTTGAAGAACGCAATTAGCCTGAAGTCTTTATAATTTGCAGATCTTGTGGACACTTGGCAGATTACAACCTTGAGCAAATCAAACTTGGTATCATGTTGGCTATTGTAAGATTCCTAGTATTCTGGGCCGCGGTGCCAAAGCAGTGCGGTGTTAATTGAAGGAAGGGGGATCAATCGCTGGGTGTAGACCTCCACGATCATCCAGCTGGCGCGACCGTCGACGAGCACCATCCAAGACGTGTTCATGCCGACCTAGTACATACCATTAATGTAGTTGAGGCTGACGGGGACCGGATCGCAGTCAAGGGGGTTGATGCTCGCTACCCTACGATCGTTATGCTGCGTGACATGCCGTTTCTGAAGATCAGGCGGCATCAGCAAGCAAGGAGCTGGCTTAAAAAGCTCCGGCCTGAGGGCTTTGAGTAAACGGTACAGCCCTGACGAGCACGCGGCAAGCGGCATATGGTACTGAGATTGTCCACACGTGAAACAATGAGCTTGATTAGCTCTGTGGGGAGCAAATTCCAGCCACTCTTTTGACGGACACTGCTCGGTTCTGCCATTGTTAGTTCTTGGGTTTCGGACGAGGGGGGGAGGCGGCTTAGCGGGGATGGAAGATTGGACGATATTATATGCGGACAAAGATGGAGAAGCGAATATGTGCAGCGGGAAGTGGACAGGTGATGATGACTACAGCACGCCGCTTGACTTACGAGACACATACCAGCAGCATAGGGTCATGTCGATGCCAGACAACTTGCTTGAGTGATCACAATACTGGTACTCCCTACAGTGCTATGCCCTAACTTGCTTGAGTAGAGTAGTAGAGTAGGACTCTGCTCTACTACTAGCACCGGAGGAGTAGTATATTCTACTCTAAAATAGTTACAAACTTCAATGCCCGAGCGTGGAACGACTACGAACCGTGCTCCAAGACCGTGTCTACGTGGTGTTTGGACATATATGCAAAAAAATAGCAAGATGCCCGTGCATTGCACGGCACACCATCATCACCAACTCGGTTTTTTCTCTACTCCTACTCCTATAAAAGACTCAGTTGGTGATGATGGAGACGAGGAGGCGTGTTCAGCCTGGCGTGCAGCGGACGGCGCAACACTATTCCATTTGTTATAAAAAAAAGAGTAGTAGAGATAGAGACATAGGGAGGAGCACGAGGTTGTGGGAGATAAGGATGAACGAGGCAAGGCCTTATCTGTAAATGTGGAGAGAGGTGCGGCTATCTTTTGTAAAATTGTCATAGTTGGCATTCTATCCGTCAGATATAGATTGGACGGTCTATATTACAAGATGGCAGGCATACCATCATCACCAACTCTGTTTTCTACAAGAGTAGATATAGATAGATAGAGACTAGGGAGTACTAGTAAGGACACCATCTACTGCTTTGTGTACTACTCCTGCGCTCCATTCGGCGGCCGCAACGTCCCCTACAGCCACTCCCTCCTGCGCTACATTCGGCGGGCGCTGTTGAAATTTGGGGAGCGCACTCTCATGACTGCTGGCAGCCACGATTTAACCGACGACGAATTCTTCCCCGACCTCGGCAACCTCTACCTCAACGACATGGGCGACAACCTCAACGCCAACGGTGCTGCTCCCGTTGCACCGTATGTGTTTTCATTCTTCTGTTCAAATCATGGTAGAATTCATGTTTCTACTCTGTATCCAACTACTATGCTAGTCCACATGATTAGTTTCATCTCTGTTATAGCTGTCATGATTTATTTTGTGCTTATTCGGATTAAATCTCGTAGTAACTTGCTCATATATTCAACTGGCACAACGTCCCCTACAGCCACTCCCATTTCATGGACAGCCCGGTCGATGCCTCCAAGGAGCCCTTCGTCCATTGCTATGAGTGCCCGATGCCGTTTTGTGGCTCGCCATCGGACATGGTGCATCACGTCACGGATCCATGCAGCGGTCACTGCTGGCCCTTGGCGGAGAACATCAAGTACGAGACATGCTACCCGTTCACCATGCCGGAGTCGCTGGAAGATCACCGCCTCCTGCTAGTCTCGGAGGAGGACGGCAGCATCTTCCTCTTGATCATGGGTACCGGCGAGGCCCGTGCAGGCCGTCGCCCCATCTCTGTAATGTGCGCCAGGGGCGACGCCGCTGACGCTGACACTGACACGAGGCCGATGTACTGGTGCATGGTCAGTGTTACTACCCCTCCGAGTCGCGTGGGCGGCGACACCGGCCTCATCGGACGGACTTGGACTCTGGGGAGCTCGGACTATCCCGCCAATGTGGACTTGGAAAACCCATGGCATCCTTTACCCGCCGACGCGGTGCACGGGGACTCCAAGGAGGTTCACCTGGACATATGCATTATCAAGTTAAATGTTGATCATTAGTCTTCGCTCAATGTAATTCTTTGTCTAAGCATGTGGAGACTTCCATGCAGGATCTTGCTCTATTGGAGTATCGCACATGAATAAAAGTGTATCCGTTTATGGTTTAGTCTAGAATCTTCCATGGATGAATTTTTACTACAGTACTGGTGAAAGACTTACGATGAACCATTTCTTACATCTCCTCTGCCCCCTTGCAAGTCATCCTGATTCAATCCCTCCGTCTAGGTGTATAAGGGCATGGTTAATATTACTTAATAGTATAGCCAACTGTTGACTATAAGAAAGTGCCATGTCATCTGTAGCCAACATGTATAACAATCGATACTCAAAAACTAATTCTTAAAGATCATTTCTTGCAAAGCACAATAAGTGTTATTTCTTCACAAGTTTTGGATGCAGGTTGAACAGTTGAACGCTTTTGTTTGCAAAAGATACCTTTTTATCTATTTCACCCGGATGTTTGTGAGCCCTAGAGATGAAATAATATCTGAAGAAACCTATCGATACCCGTTACACATGAGATGACCCCCACATCCTTTGTCAAAATAAACAACTCCCCGATCAATGCATTTCACACTTCGGTGCAACGCACGGGCACCTTACTACTATAGATTAGTACGACCAAAAATTGAACTAACATTATATATAGTACGATAAACGCTGATGCATGTCACCTAAAATTATATCATTCAAAACTATGTTCGAATACGAATCCAACGATATAGTTTTTGTTGACATGCACTAACATTTTGTCAGTTAAATCTTCAATCAAATTCAATGGGGGACTAATAAACCACGACCGATGTAGTACAAGTGTAGAGGGCGGCCCTGCACGGGAGTATCACCTCTCACCCCGCTCGTGGCGGGGCAGTAAAGCCGTCATATCACAAAACCCAACCACTCCCAGTAATAAGTGGCCTGGTAAAATAAATGGACAAGCAACCATCACATCCCTTCGTCTTTTTTGCATTTCATCTCTCTGCATTTACTTTCTCCGGTTCATCTCGAACACTCGATCCCTAGCTACTACTCCTTGGGCCAGTTCTTTTGGCAGCTTCCCCAGCTTTTCCCACAAG
This sequence comes from Aegilops speltoides, assembly GCA_021437245.1. NCBI lineage: Eukaryota > Viridiplantae > Streptophyta > Magnoliopsida > Poales > Poaceae > Aegilops > Aegilops speltoides. Next base: position 190,456,376 of record CM038146.1, on the reverse strand, counting down.
ACTAGTCACAGTGGAGAGTAACAATAAGGTGCCTTACTCATTTATTTGGGCTTCTAAACTACTACTCCGTCCTGGTTTATTCCTTGCCATTGTAATTTGTGCTAAATTTTGACCAAAGATTTAACTGATAAAATGTTACGTGGGAGCGGAACACCGACGCGTCCTCCTCGACTAGTGGCGGTGAGGAACGGAACGGCGACGCGTGATCGTTCGCGCGGTGCAGCGAGGGGCTCCTAGGGCTTGGGAGGGGCGATGCCATGGTGGTCGACGTGAGAGGGAGGGGGAGGATATAGCGATGAACGTGAACGTGAGGGGGAGGAGATAGCGATGTCGTGGGAGGTGCGGTATTTATTGCGAGCAATGGCACACCAACGTAGGATATGGACTGAGCTGCACTGACTTAACTGCAGGTCCAGTTGCGTCACTGACATGTGTGCCAGTCCCCTGTTGGGCCCGTATGTCAGTGACCCAATGCACCTGAAAGTTAAGTAAAAGCTACGTGGGCATATTTGTTGGAGTAAATTACGGGGGAGCGAAGGGGTGGAAATATTGCTGGTCGCAATGGATTGGACAAGCGTGGGGGGAGGAGAGTCATGCATGAAGATTTTTTTCACACGGGGTGCAGTGGTGGGACCGCCGGAGGGAGAAGGAGAGTTTGGTAGGCATATTGTTTCCACACATGGAGAGGAAAAGATTTGGAGACGAATGGGCTTCCTGCAGGTATGGGGAACGGTGCATAATAAGTCATCTTGCATGCCGGGCTAGGTATAGTCTCAAGTCATTAAAAACATATACGCCCCACACATGTTCATATTTCAAGGTGCACTAAATTATTGCATGCGATGATTAAGGCTGGCCATAATGGTGGTATCTTAGCTGGTATCATGCACATGGGAATAGCAAACATGCTGATGTGGCAAAGAATTAAAGAAGAGAGGGGGGTTAGAGTAACTAGTGTTCATGCATGCATTGGTAAACACATTTTTTTTGTGAAGAACGACATCATTAGTTGAGTACTTTTGCGGACTTCAAAAACTATTCCATCGCCTCTACTATCTTGCTAAGACTAGGTGAAATTTTTGAATCGAGCCCTTTAAACTAGAAGGGAGGTAGTGGTACACTAATAGCTAGGTGTGTAAGTCATCTTACGAAAACCAAATAATCCCAAAACACGTAGGCGCGGTGCATTAACTTCTACCTCGTTTGTTGTTTCTTGACATATCAACCAATAAGAGATGAGGGTGTGCATGCTTTTAATGACCTGAGACTATCAAACATGACATGCAGTGGTTAGTTCATTGCATGCAATACTATTTAATTAGCAAATAAACATTAATGTCTCTCGTTTTCCCCTCCTCCTCGGTCACGCTGCACAGCCTAAGATGACTTACTCACCTAGACGAAGGGAGTATCAACATTCACAATGTCAAATCAATATTTTTACACTCATTATAAAACGTAGTTCTTATACTCATTATAATCAGTATTGTAGATATTGATATTTTTAGTATATATTTGGTCGTGGGATTTCATTGATGCCTGTCAAAGCGTGGAGGAAGCGAAGCTTAGTGCTTGCATTTCCGGTCTCTACATAGGTATTTCTCTTCATAATCCTATAATTTTAGAGACTGATTGTGCTTTTGTGGTAGCGTCTCTTGCATCAGGGGACTATGATAGGTCTGCTATGCGTGACCTGAAGATGAAAGCGTTGAGCATCTCGAAGTTGATCAACAATCTTCAATTGTCAAAGATTAGCCGTCCGGGCACACTTAATCGCTAAGTATAGCTTTGACAATAGATTAGATGGTATTATTGTAAATAACATACCGCCATGTGTGGTGAATACTGTATCGAATGATTGTACTAGTGTGGCTGGTTAATTAATATAAGGTGGTGTTCAAAAAAAGTATAAATTTGGTAAAATACTTTGCAAACGGTTGATGGGAGTAAAAAGGACCAGAGGGAGTATCATGCATGCGGAGTAGGCAAAAAATGCTCATTTATAGCTGGTCGAAGTCTCAAAGGGCGTGACCGCGCGAGGGAGGTGAAGGTCGTGAGAGGCGCGATGGTTGACGGAATTAAGTGAAGCTACATCCATGCGCCGGCATGGCGTGCGAATAGGCAGAAGATATACCGTCAGGCCTACGATATGGGTCTAGTAGACATGACATCTAGTGGGTCCCGCATAGTTCTCGAGAACTCTTTGGGGGCTTGCAGCCGTTTATCCACCGGGCAAGCCAGCAACCCCACGCCGTTCACACGCCCTACTCATCCCCGTCTTCTACCTCACAATAGTTCGCTCCCAGTCGTCCCGTCCTTTCACATTAGTTCACTCCTAGTTTTTACGGGGTACAACAGTTCAACTTCTCCTAACCCTCCTCCAAAATCCATGGCCTCCCAAATCTCCATGGTCGCCGCTGAGTACCAGGTTAGAGCCATCACCAGCGATCAGTTCATCGTCATCTACACACGTGGATCCGCGACGGTGAAAGCATGGCTTGCTCACTTCCTACGCATGTTCAACAGTTCAACAGATGAGTGGGTCGCTCGGCTAGATGTTGAGTACACCACAGTCCTGGGACAAGAGAAGGATGAAAGCACATTTGCTCCCTAGGTGGTTTTGGTAATTAATGACAACATACTTTGTGGTTGGACTAATGCTTTTATCAAGTATGTTTCAGGAAAGTCAATCACTCTGGCATGGCAAAAGGACTAGAAAGGTGGACCCCTAGGATGCTAAGGAAAGGATTGGCAAAAGCTCAAGACTCCATTTTTGGTTTAGTGATCCAAGATCACATTGAGTCCATAGGAAAGCCAATACTATTAAAAGGGGATGAGGTTATGATGATGATCTGGTTGCTCAAAGTGCTTAGTGATTTATCTCTCAAACTATCAGCAATCTTTCATTCCAACATAAACCCATAAGTAATCTCGGTCCCACCGATTCCATAAACTCACCACACCGAGATGAACCACCTCACCATATAGCCAAACCCTAAGAATTTCGGATTTTCCGATTCCAAACTTGGTCATACCGAAATTGGTGTTGCCAAGCTTCAGAACATTCAGACTCAAATCGGTGTCACCGAGATGAGAAAGTCGGTCCCACCGAGATTGGCAAACCCTAGACTTTGGAAGAATCGGACTAACCGAGATTGTATTTTCGGTCCCACAAAAATCCCAACGCTCACAAGATTTGAACTTTCGGTCTCACCGAATTGTCAACTTCGGTCCGACCGAGATTGGTCAAATGTGTGTAACGGTTGGATTTTGTGTGGAGGCTATAAATACCCTCCACCTCCTCTTCATTCGTGGAGAGAGCCATCGAAAGAACTACCACTCCTACCTTACATTTTCGAGAAGAAAACTACCTACCCTTGTGTTGAGATCAAGTTGCTCCACTCCCACCATATGAAACTTGATTTCTAGCCTTCCCAAGTTGCTTTCCACTCAATCCTTTCTTGCACCACAGCCAAATCAGTGAGGAGAGTTGAGTGTTGGGGAGATTATCATTTGAAGCACAAGAGCAAGGAGTTCATCATCACCAACACCATCTATTACCTTTTGGAGGTGGTGCCTCCTAGATTGGTTAGGTGTCGCTTGGGAGCCTCCGTCAAGATGTGGAGTTGAACCAAGAAGTTTGTAAGGGCAAGGAGATCGCCTACTTCATGAAGATCTACCCGAGTAAGGCTAGTCCTTCGTGGGACGAAGCCATGATGGCATAGACAAGGTTGCTTCTTCGTGGACCCTTCGTGGGTGGAGCCCTCCGTGGACTCTCGCAGCCGTTACCCTCCGTGGGTTGAAGTCTCCATCAACGTGGATTGACGATAGCACCACCTATCGGAACCACGAGAAAAATCTCCGTGTCTCCAAATTGCGTTTGCTCTTCACAATCCCTCCTTTACTATATGTGCAATTTACTTTCCGCTGCCCCATACTCTAGAATTGCATGTGTAGTATGTTGCTCGACTTGTTTGCATGATGCTTGACTTGATCTTCATTGTGAACTTGATTAAAACCTTGTTCTAATCTAAAGGCATAAAATTTTATCTTGTCGAGTTGTCTAATCACCCCCCTCTAGACACTCTTGCCTTCAACGATCCTACAATTGGTATGAGAGCATTGGTTTCCATTGCTTTGGTTTGCACACCATTGGAGGAAGATGGACGTGTCTACGTTTGGGAGTGTTAGTCATAGAGTGCCTATTCTTGATGGAGTGTCCTATAACTCGTGGAGGATTGAAATGCTTGCTATCTTTAAGATGTACAACTTGCGCAAATATGTTGAAACCCCATATGTACCACCATTTGACCCCTTGCACCCTACTATGGATGAAGAACTTGATTTGCTTCGTAACCTTAGAACTGTCAATCTTATCATTAGAGGTTTGCCCGATAACTTACTTGAGCTTGTCACAAACTTTGAGTGCGCCCATGCTATGTGGAAGTTCTTGGAAGAACTTTATCCGGACTACTCTTTGAGAGGTCTTGATGAAATTCTATACAAGACTATTGAATTTGATATGTTGCGCCCCAAAGATCCCAACTTTGATAAATGCTTCTTTGAGCTTCGTGATCTTATGAAAAAGAAGGGTGATCCCGGTTTTATCAATGTTCGAATAAGAAATGCTCTTGTATTGCATTCCGATGATTATTTTCACTCTGACAAAACTAATGCAAGTCATTGTCAAATTGACCTAGGTATTGATGATGAATTATCTATGGGTAAATATGATGATGAGCATGAGCAGGATGACGATTACTCCGATTCGGACACCGAGCTAGACAAGATCATGAAGAGTCTCAGTCTTATGGCAAATCTGAGAGACTACATATCCGGTGGAAAAGAGTGGATTCTTGATAGTGGATGTACCGATCACATGACCGGAGATGAAGACATGTTTCGAGAGCTTGCAAAGAACGATGGTCCACGCAAGTATGTGACTTTTGGAGACAACTCCAAGGGTAAGGTACTTGGCCTTGGTAAGGTGGCCATATCTCATGATAGTTCCATTCAAAATGTCATGCTTGTTGAATCACTTGGATACAATTTACTTTCCGTGTCTAGATTAGCTGACTTTGGATTCAATGTGCTATTCACCAAAGTAGATTGCCAAGTTTTTCGTCGTGACAATCATAACATGGTCTTTACCGGTATTCGTAGAGGTGACCTATACATTGTCGATTTCACTAAGAAAGCTCAACCTAGAACTTTCTTTATTGCTAAATCTGCTAAAGGTTGGCTTTGGCATAGAAGGCTTGGACATGTTGGTATGCGTAATCTAGATAAGCTAATCAAAGGTGATCACATTCTTGGTGTTAAAGATGTTTTCTTTGACAAAGATAGACTCTGTAGTGCATGTCAAGCAGGAAAACAAGTAGGTGGAAGTCATCCGTGAAGAACATCATGACCACAAGGAGACCGCTTGAGCTTCTTCATATGGATCTCTTGGTCCCAATGCTTACAAAAGCCTTGGTGGTAACTCCTTTGGTCTAGTTATTGTTGATGATTTTTCCAGATTTACGTGGGTATTTTTCCTTGATGACAAATCGCAGTTCGAGAATCTTCAAAACCTTTGCGGAAAAGCTCAAAATCAATTTGAGGTGAAGATCAAGAAAGTTCGGAGCGACAATGGAACAGAGTTCAAGAACGCCCATGTGGACTCTTTTCTCGATGAGGAAGGGATTCTACATGAGTTCTCGGCTACATACACACCTCAACAAAATGGAGTTGTTGAGAGGAAGAACCGAACGCTCATTGAGATGGCGAGAACGATGCTTGATGAATACAAGACACCGAAACACTTCTGGGGTGAAGCCGTCGAGACAGCTTGTCATGCTATCAACAGGCTATATCTTCACAAGCTCCTCGGCAAGACTTCATACGAGCTCCTTACCGGTAACAAACCCCAAGTGGGATATTTTCGTGTCTTTGGTTCAAAATGCTATATCCTTGATAAGCATCGTAGGTCTAAATTTGCTCCTAAAACTCATGAAGGCTTTTTCCTCGGTTATGGGTCAAACTCCCACACCTACCGTGTCTACAACAATTTCACCCGAAAGGTTGAAGAGACGGTAGACGTGAAGTTTGATGAATCTAATGGCTCGCAAGTAGAGCAAATGCCTATTGATGTAGGAGACAAGGACCCATCGGAAGCCATTCAAGATTTATCCATTGGAAAGATTAGTCCCATGGAAGTGAAGGAGAGTACCTCATCTACATATGTGGAGCCCCTACCTCACGGCAAGGTGTACCTCAAGGCAACATGGAGGCTTCCACAAGTGGAACTCACCAAGATGAGGAAGTGCGACAAGAAGATCCACCACAACCTCCTTCTCCACCACCTCAAGACAACACCAACAACAATGAAGAAGAAGAAGAAGATGAGGATAATGAGGAAGCTCAGCCTCGACCACGACAAAAGCTATCCCGAGTTCGAGCAAGAGTCAAGAAGGACCATCCGTGGAACAAATGATGAATGACATCGACTCCGGAGAATCACTCGCTCTAAAACTCGTTTAGCTAACTTTTGTGAGCATTACTCATTCATTTCTAGTCTTGAACCTATGAAGGTAGAAGAAGCGCTTGAAGACCCGGATTGGGTGAACGCTATGCACGAAGAGTTACACAACCGAGAGGAACAACGTTTGGACTTTGGTAGAGAAGCCCAATGATGACCAAAACGTCATTGGAACCAAATGGGTGTTTCTGAACAAGCAAGATGAAGATGGACAAGTCATCCGCAACAAGGCTCGTCTCGTAGCACAAGGTTACACACAAGTCGAAGGTATGGACTATGGTGAGACCTATGCCCCCGTTGCTAGACTTGAGTCCATTCGCATTCTTCTTGCTTATGCCAACCACCATGACATTACTCTCTATCAAATGGACATTAAAAGTGCTTTCCTAAATGGTGAAATTGAGGAGGAAGTATTTGTGAAACAACCTCCCGGATTTGTGAATCCTAAAAAGCCTAATCATGTTTACAAATTGCACAAAGCTCTTTATGGTCTTAAACAAGCTCCTAGAGCTTGGTACAAATCTTGACTAGCTTTCTTCTTGAGAAAGGATTTGAGATTGGAAAAATAGACTCAACGCTATTCACAAAAAGGGTTGATGGTGAACTATTTGTGTGCCAAATATATGTTGATGATATTATCTTTGGTTCAACTAACCCCACTTTAGTGAGAAGTTTGGAAAGCTTATGTCGGAGAAGTATGAGATGTCCATGATGAGTGAACTCAAGTTCTTCCTTGGGTTGCAAATCAAGCAATCTAAGGAGGGTACTTTTGTCTCACAAACAAAGTACACTAAGGATCTCTTCAAGAAGTTCAACATGCAAGAGAGCAAAGGTATGAGAACCCCATGCCTACTAGTGGACATAATGACTTGACTAAAGATGGAGAACCTGTCGATCAAAAGGTTTATCGATCCATGATTGGTTCTCTACTATATCTCGTGCTTCTCGTCCCGACATAATGTTGAGTGTATGCATGTGTGCTCGATATCAAGCAGCCCTAAAGAATGTCATCTTAAGGCTGTTAAAAGAATTGTGAGATATTTGATACACACACCTAACTTTGGCATTTGGTACCCTAAGAGGGCCTCTTTCGATCTTGTTGGCTATTCCGACTCGGACTATGCCGAGACAAGGTTGATGAAAGTCAACTTCGGTGCGTGTCAATTCTCGGTCGATCCCTTGTATCTTGGTCATCCAAGAAACAAAATTCGTATCATTATCATCGCCAAGCAGAATATATTGCTGCTGGTTCGTGTTGTGCTTTCGATTGCTATGGATGACACAAACGCTTAAAGATTATGGGATACATGCGAGACATGTTCCTTTGCTTTGTGACAATGAGAGTGCGATTAAGATTGGACACAATCCGTGCAACACTCTCGCAGACGAAACACATTGAAGTTAAATCACCATTTTATTCGTGATCACATTGCTAAGGGTGACATTGATCTTAAGCATGTTCGTACTGACAAACAGCTTGCAGATATCTTCACAAAACCACTTGATGAGAAAGTGTTTTGTCGCTTAAGGAGTGAGTTGAACATCATTGATGCTTCAAACTTGGAGTGAAAACTCCATTGATGCATGCAAGGCATGAGCCTAATTGATTAATCATTGATATTTCTCTTATGATGATGATCATATGTCTTGGACACATTTGCCCCCCCTGTATTGCATCTAACTCCTTGCAGGTACTTGGATGGTCTACATTCAACAAGATTATCACACACACTCAAATCATGAGTAATCTTGTTATTGACCAAGTATCTAGCTCTTTGGGATGTTGAGTTCAAGGAACAAAATTCCACATATCCTTTTTGACACCATATACTTCTAGTACTTCACTCATGTCATCTTGGATACTCTTGAGTATTTCCTTGCTTGCCTAACCCATGTAGGAAGATGAACTATACATTTGGAAATGGTGCTCCAACTTCACATTCTATGAGCATCTACATCAAGTTCACCTACATGAGTACAAGCAACAACAAGCCCAAGGTATGTCTTTCACATCTTGAAGAAGCTTTGCTCAAAGTCATGAGTACAAGCAGCTTCAAAAGATGTGATCACATCAAATGCTTAATCGAAAAATGGCAACCCCATTTTGAGCTTAAACGATGAGTATGACCTATGATCAAATGTTCTCATTTGACTCCTAAGTCAATATACTCAAACATAGGTGACCTAGTCGCCGACCCCTGTCTAGATGAAGTACATATGTTCTGGAATTTCTCTGTTTTTCTCATTGAGTTTTCTTAAAAAAAAACTTCATCTAGCAATCTTTTTCATTTCCGTTTCTTCTGTTCTTGTGTATATCTTTTGGCTCTGATCAATTCCCTGAAAATCATTTACAAATTCATTGCAAATCTTTTGAAACATTCCTTGCAAAGTGAGCTGAATTATTTCTGGATTCCTTGGAATTAAACTCGGCGTCACCGATTCAATCACTTCGGTCTGACCGAAAAAAGATCTGCCCTAAGTCTCTGACTTTCGGACTCACCGATCCATATCAATTCGGTGTCACCGATTTACATTCACCAGGATATCATCTTCTGCAGTTCCACTAAATGATTTATTCTGCATACTTAATTTGCTCGGTTGTGATTCTTAAGGATCCCACTTCTTTCCTTCCATCTTTCCCGCCCTTCTGGTTTATGTCCTTTTCGGCACTTGATGTCAAAGGGGGAGAAGATTTAGGGGGAGCTTAGGAGGTGATTGGAGGATTAGGAGAAGAGAAGAGAAAATTTAAAGGGAGAAGAAAAACAATCTTACCTTAAGGGGGAGAGGATCACATCAAAGCTTTGCCATACTATCACAGTAATACTTTTGGCATTATTCTTTTGGTTTTGCTTTTCTTGCTCTCATAATTGCTATCCTCTGAGAAGCACAATTGGTATCTTATGCAAAGCAAAATCTCTCAGAGCTCATTGAAAATCTTTTAGTCTTGGAAGACATGTTGGCTGATTCAAGCTAGTGCTCAACATGAGACACTCTTTATACATGTCATCCCTGGCTTGGTACTCTTGATGTTCTTGCTATTGGTTGAAGAACTACTCTTGTGTTACCTAACCTTGTTTTCCCAAGTTTATTTCTTCAGGTACAATACCAAGGAACTCCAAGGTAAGTATATGCATCTTGCAGAATGTGCATGATGGTGACTTGCTTGTGAATACTTGTTTGCAAGAAATCACCATGCACATATGCATCATCACTCATTTATCCTCATCTGCTCTGATGCATATAGCCAAGCTGCATGTAGCACATCTTGCTTTACTCTCATGTGTGCTTGTGGTAGTCCAAAACCAAAATCTGAAAAGCTTGCACACTTGTAGGGGGAGTCTGTGTACTACATGTCTGTCAAAGCTTTAATGATAATCCTTGTCTTTCCTTCAGTAAGCTTTGATATCTTATTTTGTGTGTTGCCATCAATTACCAAAAAGGGGGAGATTGAAAGCACATTTGCTCCCTAGGTGGTTTTGGTAATTAATGACAACATACTTTGTGGTTGGACTAATGCTTTTATCAAGTATGTTTCAGGAAAGTCAATCACTCTGGCATGGCAAAAGGACTAGAAAGGTGGACCCCTAGGATGCTAAGGAAAGGATTGGCAAAAGCTCAAGACTCCATTTTTGGTTTAGTGATCCAAGATCACATTGAGTCCATAGGAAAGCCAATACTATTAAAAGGGGATGAGGTTATGATGATGATCTGGTTGCTCAAAGTGCTTAGTGATTTATCTCTCAAACTATCAGCAATCTTTCATTCCAACATAAACCCATAAGTAATCTCGGTCCCACCGATTCCATAAACTCACCACACCGAGATGAACCACCTCGACCATATAGCCAAACCCTAAGAATTTCGGATTTTCGATTCCAAACTCGGTCATACGAAATTGGTGTTGCCAAGCTTCAGTAACATTCGTACTCAAATCGGTGTCACCGAGATGAGAAAGTCGGTCCCACCGAGATTGGCAAACCCTAGACTTTGGAAGAATCGGACTAACCGAGATTGTATTTTCGGTCCCACGAAAATCCCAACGTTCACAAGATTTGAACTTTCGGTCTCACCGAGTTGTCAACTTCGGTCCGACCGAGATTGGTCAAATGTGTGTAACAGTTGGATTTTGTGTGGAGGCTATAAATACCCTCCACCTCCTCTTCATTCGTGGAGAGAGCCATCGAAAGAACTACCACTCCTACCTTACATTTACGAGAAGAAAACTACCTACCCTTGTGTTGAGATCAAGTTGCTCCACTCCCACCATATGAAACTTGATTTCTAGCCTTCCCAAGTTGCTTTCCACTCAATCCTTTCTTCCACCACAACCAAATCAGTGAGGAGAGTTGAGTGTTGGGGAGATTATCATTTGAAGCACAAGAGCAAGGAGTTCATCATCACCAACACCATCTATTACCTTTTGGAGGGTGGTGCCTCCTAGATTGGTTAGGTGTCGCTTGGGAGCCTCCGTCAAGATGTGGAGTTGAACCAAGAAGTTTGTAAGGGCAAGGAGATCGCCTACTTCGTGAAGATCTACCCCGAGTAAGGCTAGTCCTCCGTGGGCGTAAGCCATGATGGCATAGACAAGGTTGCTTCTTCGTGGACCCTTCGTGGGTGGAGCCCTCCGTGGACTCTCGCAGCCGTTACCCTCCGTGGGTTGAAGTCTCCATCAACGTGGATTGACGATAGCACCACCTATCGGAACCACGAGAAAAATCTCCGTGTCTCCAAATTGCGTTTGCTCTTCACAATCCCTCCTTTACTATATGTGCAATTTACTTTCCGCTGCCCCATACTCTAGAATTGCATGTGTAGTATGCTGCTCGACTTGTTTGCATGATGCTTGACTTGATCTTCATTGTGAACTTGATTAAAACCTTGTTCTAATCTAAAGGCATAAACTTTTATCTTCTCGAGTTGTCTAATCACCCCCCCTCTAGACACTCTTGCCTTCAACGATCCTACAAAGGATCTAAAGGACGAAGAGAGGAAGAAGCCCGCCGTGATCCAGGTTTGCGTACATAACATTTGCTTGGTCTACTACATATGCCATGCCGACGTTGAGTGCCAGGATTTGAAGAACTTCCTCAAGGACAAAAGAGTGAAATTCGTTACTGTAGGCTTTAAGAACGACAGGGATGTCCTGCGCCAGATAGGTCTCGTTGTAGGCCAGCCCTTCGATCTCCAGAAGGCAAGCCTGGTGTCCTCCTCTCAACCTTCAATGCTGACCCTGGCAACAACCATGATTGATCCTTCGTACGCTAAACTGAAGAAACCTCATCACGAGTTTCATCATGCATGGGAGTCGAAGACATTAGATGAAGATCACATCCTGTACGCAGCAATGGATGCCTACCTTTGTTTAAATATCTACAAGGCTTGGATGAAGAAGCAAAGCCCAGTGTCCGGTTCAAGAAAAGAAGCGTCGGTGAAGAGGAAGAGGAAGAGGGACAACGACGAAGTCGAGGACGTGGACTCGGACTCCGAGTAGGTGGCAGTGCCGTCGCTCATGCTGGTTCTACTGCGGTGTCAAGCGGACTAGTTGCTTAGTTTATTTTCAAGGGTGTGTTGTGCTGAGGCCCCAGCAGAACTATGTTTATGTTCTTTCTCGTTATTTGAACTCTTTAGTACGTACAATAGTACTAGTACTATGTCTTACTACTGTTCTTCTTGTAGCTGGTACTACTTCTCGTATCTTCGTGTTCCTACTGTACTTAATACGTTCGTACTAGTAGTATAATTTGGGTCACTCGATTTGAGAAAGAATTTCGACGGAGCGAAAGAAGAAGATGGCAGAAGAGGTGGAAGAAGCCCTTCTAGCCATCCATGTTGCATCAAACGGCTCACATGAGTCGACTGACACAAATTGCTCCTTCAGATTGCAGGATCCATGTGGAATTCAAGGTCTTGAAGGTAGATTCCGCGTCCACACCCGGTTTGCGGGCTCGACGCGCGCGCGACCGGCTTCCGCCGCGACAACCACCATGCGCGCCTCCTCCGCGCGGGCGGAGATGACAATGACATGCTAGTTCCTCCTCGTCCTCCTCTTCGTACGCTGCGTGCATAGACGCGGCTCCACCAGCTGCTCGCGTGCTTGGCAACGCGGCGGCATGGCAAGGAGGGACTGCAGACGACATGAGCGGGCGAGCCTTCGACTTCATGGCACAGGGATGGCGGCGACACGGCGGTGATGGGCGAGAAATTGTTGGCTGGAGCAGGCGGGCGCCGGCATGCACAACAGCGGCGACGGCATATTGATGAGTGCGCGTGTGGGAGCTTACTTTAGTTTTATATAAGGTTGGTCAAACTTAAAAGAAAACCGTACTAGTACACGTAAACATTAGAATTAGGCAGCGCTTTTATTAGTTTTTTTTAAGTTAGTACCACAGCCACGATACGGAATCCTGTGCAAGCGCGTGAACCGCGGCCGCGCGGCCAATCGAACGGTGCATCACCGTGTCGCGCTCGAAGGACATCCACCGAACCTTTTTGTGTGTGTGAAAACAATCCTCGAATATTACTCAACTTTTTTTCCTGGGAAAGTTCTTGACGCTGCAATATTTCCATATATTTGAATTTAGCTCCAGTTTGTGTTTATTTGGATTTGGACGTTTTAGGTGCGCCCTAGTTTTTTTAATACTTATTTTGTGTGTGTGACTGAGAGAGAACGTGTGCATGTGTCCATATGTGCGTTGTGGCGGAAGGGCAATGTGGAGACGGTGTGTGTGTGATACAGACATAGAGAGGTGTGAATGTGCAAATGATCATGCATGAGTGAGACATAGACAGATGCCGATACGTTGTGTATACATGAGAGAATGGTCTTCTAGTTTACTTGTGTGTGTGTGTGTGAGAGAGAGAGAGAGAGAGAGACAGAGAGAGAGAGGAACATCCGTAACACAACAACCATCTCTCTCGATTCATCCGTCACTCGCACGATCGCATGCAACACATGCATCAACGCGCACATTTTGACAACCTCACCCGGCCCCTGCCCACCTCAAGGCCCGCACAATCTCTTCGTGAATACCCATTTCTCTCCTTAGGTTTGTTTTTGCTCAATATCTAACACACACACACACATGCACACACACACACACACACACACACACACACACACACAGACACACGCAGCACAACACACACACACTCCCCCAAGCACACAATTCATCCCCATCCAAGGTTATATGGCAACCACTCTCGCTTGTGCTTCTTTGCACCCCAACATGCACAACACCTCAATCTTCAAAGAGGGCATCGAGCAGATCGAAGACGGCGACCACACCATGCTAGAGAATGCGGGGTCATTTGGAAGCAGGGTGACGTGACGACGGCTGACTGACTCCTCCCCCCATCCTTTCTCTCTCTCTCTTGCACAAAATTACCAATCCCTCTCTCCCCCGCACAAAATTGTCAATCCCTCAACCCATGAGATCCTTCCCCTCTCGTCCATGTTTTTCCAGCTCTCTCATCAAACATGTTATCTCTTCTCCTTCCACGTATACAGAATCAGGATGCACACGCATCTCACGTATATTACATGTCTCCATCTTTCTCACAGACCTAACTTCTTCCTCTCTCTTTCTCTCTCTATCTCTATCTCTCTCTCTGTCTCGTTAGGTTTGTCTCCTACTCTCTCGTCCACATACATACAATCTTTCCCGCCCTATCTGCTCCATCTTCAAAAGCTCTCTGCGCATGTTTCATTCACACATTGGGATATGTCAAAATGTTGCTTCTATAATGGCTGATGTAGAGTTTTTGTTGTTTTTGTTGCATCCTACAAAGTAATAACTATGAAATGCATTTAGATTCTCATTTGACTGGGATTATGTGAGTTTGAGCATGTTGTGAAGTACTATAGACCTTGTATACATCTTCGGATTCGACAATGATTGTAACTATTCAATTGTAGACCATTACATTCGAAGTCAATAGCCTAATATATTTATTTCACAATTTCAACAAATGATTAGTTCACTACAAACTAAGAAAACAAATGTGTACTCCCTCCATTTTTATTTAAGTCCGCGTATTAGCATTGGTCAAAGTAAACTCTCAGAAAGCTTATAACAAAAAATATTAACATATACAATAACAAATAAATACCATTAGATTCATTATTGAATGTACTTTGACATCATACATATTTGTTATGGTAAATGTTTATATTTTTATATAAACTTAGTCAAACTTTAGGAAGTTCGACTTTGGTCAAACCTAATATGCAGAGTTTACTACTACTACTCGCTAGTTGCTTAGCCGAATCACTCAACACGCCACACGGGGAGTCCAGTGTCACAAAATTTTGAGGTTGGCGGGGAAATCTCCCGCGATCCTGATTTGAGAAGTGGGAAGTTACCATCATAGCCTTCGAAACAGGCCTACGGATGACGCTTGGTAGTGGGCTATTTTCGTAACTTCAGGTTCACCCTACCCAGCCAACCCCACCCCGGCACCCAGAGTAGTACACTTGAATACTCCCCATTTTCTATCCCCACCGCAAAATAGACTTCTCCACGGCACCGCAGCCTTCGTGCTCCTCCCCTTTACATCGGCGCACTCGTTCACCGCAGCGCATCTGCCTCATCGACGACCTCATACGCCGCACTAGAGCCGGTCCACCGTTGTCGCCGTACACGGAGCCTCTTCCCCGGCATCGTCTTCCACGGTCTCAGATCTGGTTCCCGGAAGCCAACGCCAAGCGCAGAAGTACCACCGTCGTGGACAATGAACTGAATCCCGTTGCCGACCATGACTCACGAAGGCCGCCGCGACCATCGTTCTCCTCCTTGATTGGTAATGTGTGTATTGAATCACTTAGCAGTACATGTGCAGTTCCAATTTTGTTCATACCTACCCTTCTAATTTCCTGGGTGCTATTGTTCCCGTAAAAGTAATTGGTTATAGCCTCCATTGTGCAATAGAATATCAGCTTGTAATTGTGCGTCGCTCCTGTATCGCGTTGTGCTTGGGTAGGTTTTTCATCTGCAACCAGTAGTGCGGCAAATGGTGGAAAGGTTTTTTGAACTAGCAAGATGCCCATGTGTTGCACGCATCAAGATGCATTTGTATGAGTAGTTTATCTTGTGGGAGAAAAGGATGAACGAGGGAAGGCCTTATTTGCAAATCTGGAGAGGGGTATGGGTATCTTTTTGCAAAATTCCCATTTGTTTCCTTCCTATCTGTCAGATATAAATCGGACGGCCTATATTGCAAGAAAAAAAGTATAGAGAAAAAAGTAGACAGTAAAGGAAGTAGAGAGAAATATTAAATATTAAATATAAGATAAATATAACCATAGAGAAGAGAGTAGAGATATCAGAGACGTCGGGAAAGGATCGCGCGCGCGCAGGAAAAAGCGGTCGGGCGTGCGCTAGTTTTGGCGCGCGGCGTCCGACGCGCTTTATAAAATCCAACGCCCTCCCACCGCTCTGTGCCCTTCCACCGCTCTGTGCCTCGCCACCGCTCTCTCTCCCCGCTCTTTTTAGCCTCCCCACCGCCGCGCCACCATGCCGCCGCATCGCCGGGAAACTTGGGGATACCGCGGCGTCCGTGCGCGCCCCTCCGGCGGGTTCTCCACTGAGATGCGGTTCCGCGGGATGCGTCTCAGCCTCGGCAATTTCGACACCGCCAACGAGGCCGTCCGCGGGTACGACGCGGCGGCGTGGCGCCTCTGGTGGCCTCATAGAACATTGAACTTCCCCAACGTGCCGACGTGGGAGCGGGCGCAGGAGCTCGCGCCTCTGCCGCGGCTTAGCTCCGAGGAGGATCATCGCGACAACTGGAGGCGGGAGCACCGTCTCGGCATCGCCGAGATGGACGAGGAAGCCATGGCGCTATGGCGCCAACACTTCCCGCAGGACATCATCAACGAGCGCGAGTTCTACGCGCAAAGGAGGGCGGAGAGGGATAAGAGGAGGGCGGAGTGAGCCGCCTATCACGAGGACAAGCGTAGGCGAAAAGCGGACGCTCAATTCAACATGAGGCTAGGAGCAGCGTCGCACTGGGAATCCGACGATGATCGGTATCTTCACGCCTACAGTCAGACGTCGGAGGAGGACATCACCGAGGAGGAGTCGGACGATGAGGAGTAGTTGAATTATCTTTTTTTTATCTATCTATGTTGAGAACTATCCTCTACTCTCTAGTATCTACTTCTCGATCTCAGCACTGTAAATGCTTTTTTAAAGCGCCGCGTTATGATTCTGTTGGAGATGCTCTAACATGGCGATTTAGTGCTTTAATGTTGCCCACAAGATGTGCGAGTATTACTAGTAGTATATTTTTCTTGCCATGTTGAGATTTTAAAACCACGAGTGTGAACATGCAGATGAGCAATGAAGACCAAACACGGGATATTCGGGACATCTTGAAGGAGCGTGGCAAGTTAAAGAGGAGCTGCACCGAACCTGTAAAACGAGCTTTGGTAAGTAACACCCTTTCAATTACTTTCGTTTAGCCTCATGTTCTTCAATGTGTATATGTTGTAGTTTCTGTTTCTCTTAAGCGTGGTGTTCTTCCATGTGTAATAAGAAGAGTCTTAATCGTCCTAATGCTTTCGTTTTTAGCTTGTTGTTGGAAGTGGGTATTCTCACCTTGTAGTCTGTTTTTATATTTCTTTTCCTTTTGAATTCACTTCTCCGAGTTCTGTTTATCTGGCTTCTACTAAATGGATCTAGGTTGCTCTGAGTATTGATCTAAAAAAGAGGTAATTTCATGTCAGGATGCAGTTCCTGCAAGGAGGGAAGTATGGTCAACCTCAAGATCATGTTTCCAAAATGAGGCTGGATTACACACAAGGTGCAGTTCCTAATGATCTTTGGATTAGACACAAGTTGCAAATTCGAGATGATGCTGGATTACACACAAGCCGTGGAGTCGTCACTGTTCATGTCCTCGTGGCATTAGTAAAGGCTGAAAGAAAGTGTGCAACAACCCTTGAGAATGTAGCTGAGTTCTGAAGAAGCTTAAAAGAGCAATCAGATGCTCTCTTCACCCAAGCCAAAGAAGAGATGGAAGAAGCCAGAAATAAGCTAGCAGAGGCAGAGCAGGCTAGGCGTCTCCTGCTATCTAAAACTATTGTCAATACAAAATTTCCTTCATAATAGCTAGGTTCAAATGTTTATCCAGTCAGCATGCCTGTTGTGATGTCTGTGCATCTACTGATGTGGCTCAAAATGTTTTTTTCGGGTCATGTAATAACAGCAATTACTTTCCAAATAATAACAGACAAAGCATTGGACATGGTATAGTTCACGCGCAAGCCCGACATTCCAAGTTCAACTTCCACATCAAACTCATGTTCACAGATATCTGCATATTCATACATAATGTCCACAACCATGATCCACTTCAAAGCCAAAAAAATGTGAGGAGAGTTATAAATAAAGAAAAACCTCTACTAGTTCTTGCTACCAGTGCGGGCACAACAAGTCAAGACCATGCGTAAATTAATTATATTTTAGTCATTTTTTGTGTTCTAAAATGCATACCGGCTCGCGAAAGGACGTGTTGCCGGCACACGCACGGATTCAATGAAGGCAGGCAGGGCAGTCTTAAGCTGGTTGCACGCAGCGAGGAGGCGTGCTCAGCCGGGCCTGCAGCGAGTGTGGCCCTCTTGGCCAGCGCGCCGGTTCAATGCCTGCGCTATGAGAGGTCGCATCCGTGTCAGAGCAATCACTCTCTCCAATCCTTTTTTGTTTGGGTATAACAAAATCTCGTTTTCCATTCACATTTTACAAGTAAAATTTGTGGACAAACTTTGACCCAAAGTACGATGAGGACTAGTAAACCAGAATGGAGGTAGTAGTTTTTTTTAATCAAAGAAGGGTTTCCCCTTCCGATTACTGAAAACCAGCATCAAAATCTAAACCATAGTATTTTCCTTAGAACTACCAGGTTCAACATCTCGCAACATAAACCCATACAACCATACGCCAAGGAGGTACGTAGTACTATGAATTCCATTTTCGCTCCATAAAAAATCATTCTAAAAACTACTTACTACTTATAACGTGCCATTGAAAATCGAAACTCTTAACCCCGCTAAGAAAATGTTATTTTAAACGTGGCTAGTCGATCTGTGGCAACTGGCGAGCCACCGCGCTCCAAGTCATTCACCTGTGGTCCCGACCATCAACTCCTATGGATCAAATTATCACGCGAGCTGACTATTCCTACAAAGGTGCTCCACCACACACCCGGTACCCGCGAATGCAGCAGTCGTGCACCTAGGGTTTTAGGGTTTATTTGTTAACGTCGCCTTTACGTAACACTCATGTGTGCGAGACAGCGAGAGGCTGACTGCGTGTGTGCGCCTCTTCTCTTCGTATATGTACTCCACCATTTGTCTGGTCTCCAAAAAATTATAATAACTACTAGCAATGTGCCAAAGCGTTGCCACACGATCAAAGTAGATTAATACATATTCACTGATTTGATAGAAAAAAAAGTCTAGTTTTGAAATACGTATATCACTAAGAATATGTTATGTTTCATTCAAAATATATTCCTTTGGCGGTTTTGATGAGATAAGGGAGGAATGTTGTTGGTTTCAAGATTCGAGAAGTGGTATATGTCTAATTTCTACTCTTACTAGCAAGATGCCCGTGCGTTGCACGGAACATCAAGATCTTGTGGGAGAAAAGGATGAACGAGGGAAGGCCTTATCTGCAAATGTGGTGAAGAGTGCGGGTAAATTGCCATATTTTCCTTCCTATTCGTCAGATATAAATCGGACGACCTACATTGCAGGATGGCAGGCCCACCATCATCACCAACTCTATTCTTTTATCGCTACTCTTATAAAAAGCATTGTCGGTGATGATCGTGTGCCTGCCATCCTGCGATATAGGCCGTCCGATCTATATCTGACGGATAGGAAGGAAAATATGGCAATTTTGCAAAAAGATACCCACACCCCTCTCCACATTTGCAAATAAGGACTTCCCTCGTTCATCCTTTTCTCCCACAAGATAAACTGCTCATACAAATGCATCTTGATGTTCCGTGCAACGCATGGGCATCTTGCTAGTTGTTGCGAAAAGCCCATGTGTGTGTGAGAGAGAGGGAGAGTGGAGGAGGACGGAGTGCATGTGTGACAAAGACACAAGGAGTGTGTGTGCGATAGGTATCATCAGCTTAAAATGAGGCGATAGTGTGTGTGTGCACGATCGAGAGGGCATGTCTCAAGAAGGGAAGAAAAAGCTACATAGATACAAGGAGTGGGAGAGATACATGTATGCGATGGTGGAAGCATGGGTGTGCGGGTGTATAAACCTATCTAGAGGCTAGCTAGTCGATAAATGTTTGTGAGAGAAATACGAGTCGGGGTGCGAAAGCGAGAGTTTTGTGTGTGTGAGAGAGAGACGGTAGTCTGGAAGGGGAGTGGAAGCAGGAGTTGTGTGTGTGTGTCTGAGAGAGAGAGAGGAGATAGTAGTCGGGGTTGTCTGATCGGTAAACAAATGAATAATGTCAGTCTGGGATGGAGACAAAAAGGAGACCGCAACAAATGTTGTGTCTACAAGAGAGAGAGAGAGAGAGAGAGAGTAATTTTAGTGGTATGAGTCATATGTAGAGACATATAGGGTGTGTGAGAGAATCCCATAGAGAGAAAGACAAAGTGAAAGACGAGTGGAGACTATGTGTGTGGCGGTGGAAAAGAAAGCTTAGGTACCGAGTGATACCAGAAGACAGTAGAAACGTGAGAGATAATGAAAACCGCGTAATGTATAATGATAGGGAGAGTGTGACACTTCTTAAGGGAGACGTCGAGAGACCATGTTTGCAAGGATAGGAGAAACATGAAGTGAGCGTGCGGGTGACCTAGAGAAAAGAGAGTGATAGCTACCTGAAGGAGCATGCATGCGAGAGAGATGGGCGTGAAAGGAGTGAACAAAAAAGGGACTCAAAATTTGAATTCGAGATGATGATACATGTAATCCATACTTGAACCAAAATTGAACTATCAAACATGCATACTCATATGAATTCACACACATCTATGTTATTTAATATGTAGAAATTACTGATTCATACATTTTACTAGAACATAATTTGGTTAAATTTTTTCGAATTCAACCTTAAGATTGCGAGATCGTTGTAGTTGTAAATCATATTATACATATAAAGGAGCAGGATTCTTTGTTGTGCTTTTGAAAGTATATATATATAAATGATGTATATAGAATGTAATTCCAATTGAAAATGGATCCCTTGAAAAAATAGAATACAAACGAGATTGAATTGAGTTGGCACGTATGGCGATGCACTCTGCAAAATTTGAACGAAGCGGGGAAAGTCGCGAGAATCGCTTGAAACCAAAATCCGCGAGATGGAAATCACTCGCCTATCCTCGCCACGCAAAGCCTATCTGCTGGATTTCTATAGGTTTCGATAGGGGTAGGTTTGTAATTTCACCCAAACGTGACGTAACCGCCTCTCACCCGGATTCATACACGGTGGGCGCCAAAACACGGTGTGTCCTCGGCCGAAATCGACTCCCTCCCCGATTCATATTCATACACGGTGGGCGCCAAAACAAACTCTCATCGGCAAATATTCGGTGTATGCGATATTACCATCCTATCCCCAACCGACTAATGTTGCTATGATTTAGTAGAAATTTGAAACGGGGGCTAAGTTTGTAAATTTCCTCGCATTTGAGACAAGCACGCCCTGAATACATGGTTCCCCCTTCCTCTCTACCTCCCTTTTCCCCATTCGTACTCCGTGGGCGCCAAAACACCCTCTCCACCCCACCCTCCTCCGTCCGCTGCCGTCCGCCACCCCATCCACCGCCGTCCTCCTCCACCATGTCGGAGCTGATACCCCAACGCCGCCGTCCATTACAAGAGATCGACCTCTCTCATCCACGACTTTGGACAGGGATCCTTGCATCCCGTCCTCTCGCTTTATCCTCGCCATCGTCCACCTTGCCGGCGCCGCTCCTACGACCGTCTTGTCCACCGTGCCCTCCTGCCACCGTCTACCCTCCTAGATCTGCTTCCACGCCGCCGACAGCCATCGCTACCGCAGCACCGTCAAATTCTCAGCAGATGTGTACACGGCGCCGCACCAGAGGTGGTACTCTTTCGTATCTGCTCAACTTATCTATCGCAGCAAGAAAATAGATCGCCACTGCTTTACTCTGATTTCTTGTCTTGGTCATGGTTGCCTTTGTCCGGTTTGCACCTTCAGATCCGCCATGGCACGCTCAACACTATACTCCCAATGCTTATGGTTTTCCCCTTTTATATTCCACACTAGTTAAATCACAGTAGACTAAATTTGAAAATTGGGTCAGTCGATTTTTCAGAGCTCGCCGGAGTTCGCCGATGCGATCGAAGGGGCTCGGCTGGTTGTGGGGTCTCGCCGAACGAAGAAAACTTGATGCGGGTGGGGGTTGGGGCGGGGGTTGGGGGTGGGGGTGGCGGAGGAACAGGCGGTGGGGGCCGGTGGTCCGGCCGGCGGCCCGTGCGGTGTTCTGTATGGGAAGAATCAGAGACGAGGAAGAAGAAGGGTTAGGAGATGTAGGATCTTCATCCAACCGCCTGAAATGGTCGAGAGACAGCTGGGAGTTGCATTCTTAATGCGCTTTGGTTCATCATGTGTGGGCACTGCGCAACCAACATTTTATTATCCAAAATCTGCTTGCTCTTCTTTACCATGTTCCTCTTCTGTTCTTCTTTAATATGTACTCTCTCCATTCCTAAATACAATTCTTTGTATAGATTCCACCATGGACTACATATGGAGCAAAATGAGTGAATCTACACTCTAAAATGTATCTGGATACATCTGTATGTGATCCGTAGTGGAAATCTCTACCAAGTCTTATATTTTGGAACGAAGGGAGTATGATAGTAGTACAGTATGTTCCTTGTACTAAAGATGAGCAGGGAGGTTTGCAGTGTAGAGGTCTATATGGTCGGTTGTGATGGACACTTTGAGCCTCTTTGATTCGTAGGATCTTGTAAACATAGGAATAGGATTTGTAATGGCCTGCCCATTTGAATCCTATAAGAATAGCAAGGAAATGCGGGGAGCTGTGTCGCCTTTGAGAGTTACACTGATATTAACAGTACCACACCTTCACTTGAAGAGAGTTGGTATTCGAAGCCTTTCTAGCCGTACCGGCAATACTAGCACATATATTCCAGCAAGTTCCACTTTGCTGATTTTACTCTGATGCTTAATGTTTCCCCGTTATATCTACATTATGATCTGTGTAGCTGCTTTGTGTCGCACTAGCAGCAGTCCACTCTTGAAGCTAAACACTGCAATGACTTACAAAATTGGCACCAAGGCATCGAGTGCCATTCTGGATGCAATGAAACTCATACGCTCCCCACCTGTTGACTCTTGTTCAGAATATGATCCTAATGACTATTCTAACCTCGAGGAGTCAAAGGCAGAGGGCCTGTCCTGTTCACCCATCATGGTGACTGTTCTAATTTGGCAATGTTTTATTGATTGCGGGTATCTTGCATATGTTGTCTTGCATTTCTTCTACTTTGTTGCACCGCCATCTGCTTAGTTTACTCATCATATATGTCGAGATGCCATGCCCATCCATTATCAATACATATTCCATCTGTCATCATACCATGTTTTTCCACTCAAATGCTGTTCTTGTGCATCAGACATCATAAAGGAAGAGGGTGATTGCCGAACCTAAAGGAACACCAGCACAGTCCTTGAAAAACATGGTGGTGTCGGAAAAATCAGACATCACCCCACTTATATTGGCTGTACAACCAGTGACACAAAACGTAGGACCAACTCCAGCAGACTATACCCATACTTCACTGGCCACACCACTAGCCCCACCACACAGGACCTGCACTCCACCAAAATGTATACCGATTTCATTTGGCATAGCACCAGCTGTACCACAGAAAAATCCAACTCCAGCAAAAAGTACAGCAAGTCCACCGGCCGAAGACCTATCCCAACTGCAGAGATGGCCAATTCCTGCAGATTTGTGGGGACCCCGACTCATAAGTCGTGATCACCGAATGCACGTGTACAGTGATCCCAGAGATCAATGCTCACTGAACACACAGAAGCTGAATAACAAGAGTCTTACATCCATACATACCGTTTTACACAAGTAGGACCATTATGGTCAAGTCTTGAGTATAACATCGCAGCGGAAATCTTCATCGATAACTTGGACCCATGCCATCTGCCTTAACCCTACAGGCATTCTGACCGGGAAACGTCCTAGCTTGCATGTTTGTCGTCGAAGTATTCATCATCATATCCTGTTCTTTCATGCCTGGCCAATAAAATAACCAGTGGCAAGCCAATGAGTACTTTGAATGTACTCGCAAGCAACCCATGTTTTGGTTCAAGATGTAACAATGCATGATATAGGTAAATTTTTGCAGAAAGCTAGTTTTGAGTGCAATGACATGTTCAACAACTTGTAAGACATGCATCAAGAGAATTCAAGTAACCATGAGGACAAGTTACAGATATCAACATAAATAGAGTGGGCACCAACCCATCTCAATCACGTCAAGTCCTTTGACTTGACCCAAGTAGTTGTCCAAACACACACACTGGTTTGTAAACTCTGGACATAGTTTAAGCAGCACCGCCCAACCGTCCTTGACCGTGGACATGGCTATTCGAATAGTTTTACACTCTGTAGAGGTTGCACACTGTACCCACAAGATCCGGGGAACTTCCGTGTCATCGACGACCCGCGATACCTCAAGTACCCGGGGTAAGCACCCGATCACTACCTTTCCCTAGACGACACTAACATGGAGTCCACTCGATTGGTAGTAATCCCCGTGCCTAACATTTCACATCATAAAGTTGTGGAGCCTCGCTCCCATATTCAGCACATACCACAAGCACGGGGTACCAACGGTGTGTCCGGTGCCCTGTAAAAACAGTCATGGCCGCCCTACCTGGCACGACCCCGTCCCGAGAGAGAGCACCAACTCTCCCCCGTCACTAGTAATGCGGGCTCCAAGCTAGTATTGACCTAGGTAATCAATAATGCCCTTTCCCATATAAGGGTAGAGTGGTTGCGCATGTAAGGTTGGGACAGTCATCAAATCTTAAATCTAATCCGTTTTTGAAAACAACACACACACTTGCCTCGGTACGCCACTTCGTCATCAAGTGGTTACCCATCTCATCGTCTCCCTCGGGCATAAGTGGCACCCGACGAGGTTTTCAAAAAGTCTTTTGAAAGTGCTTTGTCTCCTTCACCATGCATAAACCCGTCCCTTTTTGCGAAGCAACTACTTTAGCGTCCTATCTACTCCCACTGGCATAACCCTCATAAGAAGGTAGGGTTATGCACAATGCAAGTATCAATGAGGAAGTAACAGAGGCAACCAACCCACGTGCTTCACCATCTCATCATGATTCAGATGCAACAATAATAAAGAGCTATATGACATGCATAAAAAGGGTTTCATAGACATGGTCAAAGGGCTGCTTGCCTATTTTAACAAAGTCTTTGTGGTCTTCAAATATCTCTGGTCCAACTCCGAGCATTTCGTCTACTTCGTCAACTATCGTCGAATGCAACCATAATAAGCAACACAACAAGGCAGGAAATAAAAGTGCTCTAAAAATATGAGTTGGACTTTTCTAGGATACCTCTGGTCATATGAGGGATGACCAAAGTGGTTTCATTAGGATTTGATCAATGGACATCTCTGAACATTTCAATATGATGGAATCAAGGGGTTTATGGATTTGTAAGAAGTGTACAGAAATATGTTTTTGAAAAATGAGCAAAGGCACCCATTTGACAAAGCATGATTTTAGAAGCACCTAGGAGTTGGTTTCTCTGGATTTGGAGTTCAAATGAATATCCTATGATTTTGCAAAGTTGGCTATACATGAAGGAATGGACAATTATTTGAGGTGATACAGAAAGTATTAGTAAAAATGTTCAAAAACTAAGTTTTGAACTTATAGACATCTAGGAGTTTGAATCATGGCATTTGGATCAATTTTGAGCTCTCTGTGATTTTCTAAAGTTCATCACAGAAATGGAAAAACAAGATTTGATAAATATTTGTGAAGGAAATGATTCTGGAAAAATGTGCAAATAGCACCATGTGATAGATCATGATTTGTGGATCGCCTAGAAATTTGAATCATCAAATTTGAAGTTGATTTAATCTATTTGTGGATTTTTGAAGTTGACTGGAAAAGGAAAAAGACAAAGGATTTACCAAAACGGGCTGGATCTGGGTGGCGGCGGCGCACACTGGGCGAGGTTTAGCAGCAGGGCGCCACTGGGCCTGGCCCAGCCTCTCGCGCGCACCCGCTGGGAGGCCACGTCGAAGGCGTCTTCGCGGGGGCACGCCTTCGCGCAGGGGAGGCGGATCCGGCCGAAGCCGTTTCCACTTAAACGGCGGGGCCCGCCCACCGGGTCGTTGACGAGCAGGGCCCGGTGCTCAGGCCGTCTCCTACCTCCCGCTTCGAACAGGCGAGGCAGGGAGGCGAGGCGGGCGGCGCCGCGCTCTCCCGGGCGGCACGGGCCACCTCCGGCGGTGCCCGGCACACCGGCGGACTCAGCGCGCCGCGGCGCACCCATCCAGGTGCTTCACGCCCGCGGGGGAGCCCGGGAAGAGGAGGAGCTTCGGGTGTGGCGGACCGGGGCTGACGGCGGGGTTCGGCAAGGCGAGGAAGGCACGAGGAGGAGGGGATGAAGTGCGGGGAGAGTCGGTGGTGGTGGTGAGGGGGCACTGGAGTGGCTAGGGAGAGAGGAGAGCCTCGGGATAGCCCGAACTTAGGCAGAGTCCGGCGGTTCGGCTCCGGCCATGGGGAGCGACGGAGGGCTCGGCGAGAGGGTTGTCTTGGTCCAGAGGGTGCAAGTGAGGGCGAGAGAGCCAAAGGAGTAGGGAGGGAGCTCGGGGGTGGCCTTAAATAGCCGGCCCATGGCTCACCATGGACGCGGCGCACGGGTGGCCGCGGCAATGGCTCGGGAGGCCAGGAGGGAGGGAGAGGAGCTGTCTACGGCGTTTGTGGGAGTCGAGTAGGGTGCTAGGAAGAGAAAGAGGGAGCGGGGCGAGGCTCTGGTGCTCGCGCGTGCGAGGCCGGGCATTGGCCGAGCCGGGCGGCTCTGGGCACGCGCCGCAGGAGGTGAGAGAAAGGGAGAGACGAGGGGGCCTGCACGGTGGCGTGTTGCGGACGTCGAGGCACCTCGACTGGCGCGAGGGAGAGGCCCGAGGTGGTCGGGGGACGCGGCGTCAACGGTCGGGAGCACGCTGACGTGCTCCAGAGCGCGCAAATGGCCGGCATCCGCGGCTTTTCCGCGCGCACTCGCGTGTGCACTTGTGTCTGGGGTCTGGAGGGTGAATAAACAAGAGGGTTTCAGGCTTTGGATGCTCTGGAACTTGCCAGGAGTGAGAGAGTGATGAGAAAGGGAGGAAAAAGTGGCTGTCCAGAGAAGAAAAATGGATCCCTGCCCCCCTTCATCATTGCCTCTCGGGCAGGGAAGCACACCAGAGGTAGAGGGGGACTAGAAGGGGCTGTGGTAAAAAGTATAACTCTTGGAGATTAGTGGAAGGGGTTAAAACATGAATTTTGAGATTCTGCCAGAAGGTGTTTGATGTTGGTTTGGGCAAGAAGATGATTTCCATTTGTCATGAGGCTCCACAGGGTGCAATGGCACATATAATTAGGGCCGTCCACCCATTTTGAACTCATTTGGGCAAAGTTGCCAATGCAACTTTTGTAAACCCTAGAAATCAGTAGAAATGGACTCTCCAAGATTTGGTCATGCAAATCTGTTATCCTTGAGGCACCACTTGGTGTAGTGTCATCATTTGAGGTTTTGAACATGTCCACAAAAGTTTAGATCAAAAGGAGAAACTTGGCAGTGTAAAGTTGCTCAAACTTGGTTCTGGACACGAATGGTTTTGGGGCACTTTGATCAAGTTAACTTGTTCTCCAACTTGTGCCACTTGGTCTAGATGCATAATTAGAACATTTGAGAATTTTCACAAGGTTTGAGAACATTTGGAAATGTTTGGCAATGTAAAGTTGCTCAAACTTCAAAATAGACAGAAATGGTTTTGAGGGGATTTGATGATGTTATATTGTTCTCCAAGTCACGAGACTTGGCAAGATCATCTAATATGTCATATGTGACATGCTAGAATTTTCTTGGAATTTTTGGAGAATATTTCCTTTGTAAATATTTCAAAAGCTTGAAATATCCAGAAAGGGTTTTTGAGGGATTTGACCAATATTTTGAACATGACCATGTGTTGAAACTCTTATATATGGACAATATATGTCCACTGAGTTTCCATAGGTTTTTGTCAAACATTTTTGAAACAATAAAATAATTTTTCCCTATTAAAGACCATTTCTGGCCTTAAGAAAAAGCTTTTAAATAAAATAGGAAAAGAACTTTTAAAATTATATTTTTGTGGTTTATGGGTATCCTAGATCTAATAGGAGTCAAATATATTTTTGGAAAGATTTTTACTGCCCTTAATTAATTACTTGCATTGCAAACCTCAATTCAGGGGTTTTTGAAAAACTAATTTTTGAAAATACTATTTGGCCAAATTATTTTTGCAAGAAATTATTTTTATGTCCTATACAGATGGCATGATCATTGGGAAAGGTTTTTGGAGCAAGGGGATGAAGTATAGAAGTTGGAGGATTTATTTGATTTTTAGAGCACTTGTAAACAGCAAACAAAAATCCAATCAAGCAAAGTCGAAAACACTCAAAAGTTTTTGTCAAAACTCATTTTTTTCATGATTTATTAGCTTAAGTGTTGTGGCATGAAAATCAGGGTGTGACAAGATTGGAACCCCATTCCATTTATTCCCAGTTTAGAAGACAATGCTTTCAATGTTGTTAGGGACTACGTGCATATATTCCCATCATGGGAAGATTATTGTGAAGACAAACACCATTTTCACATCTTCCTGTCCAACTTACATGTAAGTGCTATTATTCATGGTTATTATTTTATTGTTTTCTGCTGATTGAACACATCAGTGATTTACATTACATTGTTGTAACTAGGCGAGGGTCAATATGGATAGTCATGACGAGCAAAGCTATCGGTGTTACCTGAGGAAGCATTGCAGCATTGTGATAGTCAGGTAACTTTGCTTGTGCTTTTCAAGGAAGCATTGCAGCAGTATCGGTGTTACCTGAGGAAATCACACTTTGATGGCAAGTCTATAAACGAATTTCCGGTGAAGTCTCCTGTGCTAAATTTAGAAGACATTGAATGGAAAAACCTTGTTATGCACTGGTCTCGTTCCCAGGATGAGGTACTGTCTATGAAATCACATGACAATTTGAACTTCTACTTTTCCGCATGTGCCTTACAGATCTTTTTTGCAGGTTCGAAGAAGAATTCCGGTTTGAAAAGAACGATAGGATATCGCAAATATGCTGCCCGCTACTTTGCTCTTGTTAGTACCTGTTGTCCTGTATCACTGTACTTGCATACATACCTGGTTCATTATGTGACAGCAGTATGCATGATAGCTTGCTTATCAATTTTTTGCTCCAAATTATCTGATCTGTATGAATGGTTACATTGGTGTGGAATATATCCAATGCCAATTTTTTTAGCTCTGCATTGTTCTTGTAAGTACATGCTGTCCTTTACCAGTGTACTTATAATGACAGGTAGTTGTTTATGTACCATCACTCTGGAGCTTATTTTCCTTTGCCCTCCATTTTCTACACATCAGATCTATATTTACTCTTACCATAAGGTTGGTACTGAAGAAGTTTAGCTGTGCATTGCTCTTGGCTGTACCTTTTTTGTCATCGCTGCACTTACATTTATAGCTACTTGGTTATGTAGCATCACTCTTCATCTTATCTTAAATATTCTCCATTTTTTGGTATATTATCACATCTATATTTACTCTTAACAAAATGTAGAATAAAGGCAATGCTTATGAAGAAGATTCTGTGGTAAACTTCTTGAATTGCCCCCCCATCGGCATGGACAAGGCCTTTATAGA
Organism: Aegilops speltoides; assembly: GCA_021437245.1. Classification (NCBI taxonomy): domain Eukaryota; kingdom Viridiplantae; phylum Streptophyta; class Magnoliopsida; order Poales; family Poaceae; genus Aegilops; species Aegilops speltoides. The sequence continues at coordinate 190,426,862 of CM038146.1, read as the reverse complement.
GCCTGTCTTCACCAATAATGTAAGTTTGTCCATCTCAAGCCTTCAAACTTTGTTGTATATATTTGGTTAGGCATGACTGCAACAGCTGTTTATTTTTGGTGTTTGCATCAAATTGCATGTTTAAAGTTTATTATGTAGTTCATAAACAAAAGTTTGTCCTTTCTTAATTTATGTTTTCAGTTGTACAACCAAGTTCCTCCTTCATACCATGTAAATTAAACTATAAAGAGCAAGTGATCTTCTTTTGCACTGCATGTATGCTTCTGTTCTTCATCCGTAATCCAGTGGTGTGGTGAACCTACCCATTATAGCACAATGTCATATTTAGCAATGTCTTAACTATGAACAATGTCATATCATTCTACTACTCCCTCCGTCCGAAAATACTTTTCATTGAAATGGATGTATCTAGATGTATTTTAGTTCTAGACACATCCATTTTGCTGACAAGTAATTTCGGACAGAGGGAGTATTATTTAAACCGTCTCTTTATTTGCCAATCTGAAATGGGATAAATTGACAGCACACTAACCATTGATACTTATGAGTTCTTGATCTGTAATCCAGTGGTGTCGTGAAGCTGCCAACTCCTTCACAATGCCATTTCCGCCATGTCTTGACCTGAACAATACCATATTGTGTTAATGCAATTTTAAACTATGTCACTTTATTAAATCAAGAAGAAATGTAATGAATTGTCAAGATCGATACTTTTATGTGCAAAACCTATCATCCTCTTCGCTTGTTTATCTTTCGAGGCGAGGAAGATATAAGTGTTGAACAAGCGCCGTCTCATCATCTTGCTCATTTGCTTATGCATGTGCTCCCAAATAGGCTAACCTTTCTTGAACTCTATTGAAGTGTTGTCGGTTTTGTATATTATTTTGTCGGCGTGTTGATTTGCACTCGTGGCGATCTTTGATGCCCAGTGTATGTAATCTGCTGTGTGCTTGTGCTTTATTATCATAGTGGCAAATTTGATGCCCAGTGGATGTAATATGCTGTAATTTATTTATTGTATAGTCTAGTTTTTTCTTATTCGCAATGTTGCAGTTATTTTACTATATATATCCTGTCTTCATAGTAAACCGGCCAAACCGTAAAATTACGGTACATAATCGGGCCATCATGCAATCACGATGTAGGTTGGGGCTGAAACATGCCGAACAGCTAACGGGCCGACAGCAGCCCGAAATGAACCCCGGCCCATGATTGTGCAAATCAAATCACGGGCTTTTAACAGGCCAAAATTGTCTTGGTCCTTGTTTGGCCCAATCAGATATCGGCTGCGAGCAGGCCCGATGCAAACCGGGCCGTAGTTAGGCCCAACTATATGACGGGCTTTTAACAGGGCAAAATTAATATATGGCCAAAAATTTAAACAAGCCCTCAACAGGCCAAAACTAATATCAGGCCGAATTACTAAGTGGACCTTTAGCAAGTGGGCCCAAAAGCATAGTGTCCAGTTGATGGGCCGAATCTGATATGGGCCATAATTAAGCCCAAAGCCTCTTAAAGGGCCGGACCTGATCTGGGCCGTAATTTGGCTGTCGGGGTTGGGTGCGACATATGCCAAAGGATGGCTTATCATGGTGGGAGCGAGTAGAAAGTCGCCGGTGCCTGGAAGCGGGATGAGGCGTAGACACGTACACCGACGAACTTTACCCAGGTTGGGGGCTCTCCGTGGAGATAATATCCCTACTCCTGCTCTGCGGGGTCTCTGCATGATCACTAAGGCACTAGTGATACAAGGTGCTCCTTGAGCTGTGTCTAGAGGTAGGAGAAGGCAAGGCTAGCTCTTCCCTTCCCTAGGAAACTGGCTAGTTCTATCAGGATTGGAACCGTTTGCATTGGTGGCCTGGGGGGCTTATATAGGCCTGCCCCCAGGGATACAATGGTAATCGGGCCGGCTACTGGGGCCCGTATGTCAGCGTCTCCAGCCTCCGGCTTCTCCGCCGACTACTGGGGCCTGCCGCCTGGTTGATGGCTGCTTACGGTTGGCGTGCCATCTATGACGAGGGCTTGATCATCTTATCGTGGCTACAGTCCTGCCGGCTGGCGGGAGGTTACTGTAGCCATGCCTGGTCTCATGAGGTTAATGGCGCGCTTGCCTCGGGGCGAGGGATGGCCTCCTGCTGGAGGCCGGCCCTTCCTGAGTCCGACTGATCGGGCGTCTGCCACCTTCGGCGGTGTCACTGCCCAGCGGGGCTTGCGGCTGGCCGGCCGTACCGACAGGCCATCGTGGGGAACAGGGTTCCGCCTACTTGGAGCGACATTAGGGGGGACATGGCACAGTGCCCTACCGTGCGGAGATCTCTGCTTGTACTGAGCACTGTAGCCATGCCCGTCCGTACGTCGGGGACGACGTGCTTCACTGTAGCCATGCTCTGGCTTGTACTCTTGATAGGGGCTCAGTTGCATCGAGGCTGCGAGCTGGCCGCCTGCCTGGTGCCACCCTCTCTGGAGGCCGGCCGGCTGGAGCCGGCCACTTGTAGTGCCGTAGTCTTGGTTGGCCGCCCTCTGGCAGCCAGCCGTTGAGCCAGCTGGCCCCCAGAGGGCGGAGCTTCAGCTTGGGGTCCAGCTAGGCGGAGCTGGCCCAAAGTCTTGATAAATTCAGTGACCCGGGTGAGCCTACCCGTGGCCCATTACTCCGACAGTAGTCCCCGAAGCCGGTGAGGCGTTGTGGTCGAGGGGCTGCGAAGTCTCCGTGGCTTTCCCCCTCACCGGGCTCCGGGAGAACGTCGGTCCGTCTTGTGGCTAGCCGACTACTGAGGTCGGTCTCGCCCAGGCGGAGCTGCGCGGTTGATTTTGAACTTCAAGGTGAGAAGCAGGTGGCGTGCCTGCTAAGCTTCCCAGACCGCCGCCCGCCACAGACGCACCACGCGGCACACGTCAGCCCGGCCAGCCTGCCACCCCACGCCCCTGATGGGACGTGACAATGGGCCGGGCCCGCCACTACCGCGCCTCGGCAAACGAGCAGATCCGCTGCGCCGAGGGGGGCGGTTGCCATTCCCACGACCGTTTACGGCATGGTGAATGCGCGCGATAAATGAGGGTTGCGGGGTCGTGGGCGCAGTTAATCCCACGACCCACATCCCGCCCCCTCGGCTTCATAGCCCGAGGGCTATAAGTAGGGGGATGGGAGGGGTGCGGCAAAGCTCTCGCGCCCCCTTCCACTCTTCTTCTTCCTCTGCTCCCTCCTCCATAGCCGTTGCTGCTGCTCTACGCTGTCGTGGAGCTGCTGCCGTCGCCCACCGCCGACGCACTTCTCCTCCTCACGCAGCCAGCCGGAAGCCATGGCGCGCGAGAAGGGCGGCGACTGGGACGGGTCGACCGTGATCGAGGACCACATCTCCTTCCTCCGCGACACACCCCGGATGCCCAGCGCGGCCTTTGTCAAGGCGCGGGTGCCGCCGGAGGAGGAAATCTCGCCGGCGCCACGGGGAGACAAGCGGGTCGTCTTTCGCTCGCGCTTTCTCCGCGGCTTCGGCCTCCCGGTGAGCGGCTTCTTCCGCTCTTTCCTCGACTTCTACCATCTTCAGCCTTACCACCTCACGCCCAACACTGTGACTCTACTCTCTGCCTTCGTCACGACGTGCGAGGGCTATATTGGCGTCCTCCCCACACTCGAGCTGTGGGGAGCGTTCTTCTATGGGAAGCTCGGCACCTCCGCTAGGGAGACGGTGGCCGAGTGCGGCGGCTTCATCGCCATGTGCCGACCGGCGAAACGAAATGCCTTCCCCGTCATCAAGATGGCGCAGTCGGTGAAGATGTGGCAGCAGTCCTACTTCTACGTCTAGAATGTAGATCCGACTGCCGACTTCCTCAAGCTGCCGCCTTATGAAGCCGGCCCCCCACCGGGACTCAACCCACCTGGGGGTACAAGACGAAGCCGGTATCGGCGGACGCGGCAGCCGCCATCGGCCGACTCCGAGTGCTCCAGGAGTCGGAGGGCCTCGTGGCCTCTGTCCTCCTCGTTGCCTTCGTCGAGCACCGGGTCCTCCCGCTCCAGAGCCGCCCTCATCCGATCTTCCAGATGGGCGGGCACCGCGATCCGTGCCGGCTGTGCACGAAGGGGATGCCGCCTGACGAGGTTGCATGGATGATGAACGAGATCTCCGACCTCAAGGTGTCATAGGAAGATTGGCGGTACGGGAAGCGGCCGTACTCCCGCCACAATCCGCAGCCTGCCGTAAGTTTCTTCATCTTGTCATTTGATCTGTTTTCTTCAGCCTCGTTTTTGTCGTGATGCAACTCCTTTCTGGTTACAGATATACATGTCCGCGGCGACGGCCGCCCTCCTGGGGCCCGACGATGACCTCTAGCCAGACAGGGCGGTGAGTGACCTGGACGACCCCGATTTGGGGGCGGCCGCCCTGGCGGACGATGCAACAGGCGGCGGCGGAGCAGGCGGCTCCGAGGAAGGCGGTGGCGTGGGGACTTGGCCCGACGACGACGACGATGAAGACGAACCGCGCCTCGCCCGGAGCTCTGCTACTACCGGCGCCGGCCCCTCTTCCGGGCTGCCCGCTCGCGGCAGCAAGCGCAAGCGGAAGCAGGCCGCTGCATTGTTTGGCAGTGCCCCGAAGAAGCCCACGAACCCGGCCGCGGCGACCAGGCAGAAAGAAGCCGCGTCCAAGGAGGCCAAGTATCAGAGGCAGCCGAAGGTGCCCATCATGGTGTCGGCGTAAGTATCTTTTGCTTGCTTCCTGTCTTCTTGTCAATCGGGCGTGAGAGCCTTCTGACTGTCTTCTTATTTCAGGGCCCCGCTAACCCTCGAGAAGTCGAGCGTCGCCTCGGTCCTCAGGTCGGCGGCGACCTCCTCGACTAGCCGGTGGATCAACCCGTCCGCCGACCTCCGGGAGGCGACAGAGCAGAACGCTCAGGAGGCGTGTGAGGAAGAGGCCGACCGCCTGGCCAAGGAGCAGGCGGACAAGGCCACCGCGTCTGCCGAAAGGGCACAAGCGCAGGCGGAAGCCCAAGCCGCAGAGAGGGAGCGGCTCGTGGAGGCCATACACCGCCAGGAGCCACTGCTCGTGGCGCCCCTGAACACCGCGCCGCCTCCGCCTGAATTCATGGCGACGGCCGGAGGAGCCGGCGACGATCACCCAATCCGGGAGCGGGAGGGCGGCGACGTGGCTATGCCGGACGTCTTCGTGCCACCGCCGACGCCTCCGCCACCGCCACCAGCTAGCGAGCCGCGGGACGAGCAGCCGGCTGCGCCGCCGGTGCCACCGGTCGAAAACACGGTGGTTACGGACCTGATTCCTATGGTCCACACACCCATGCGCCACCGTCTTGAGAAGGCGGCCTCAGCACCGCGGCCGCAGGAGGTCGGCGCCCCGAGCTCGTCGGTCCCCGACACCGAGGCGACCAACACCGCGCCCGTGGGTTGGATACACGGGGGAGGGACGGGCGCCCTGAATCAGGCGTCCCTCGACGTCTAGGCCAAGCTCCGGCAAAATCAGAGGCCCTCAAGCGCTGCAACGAGGCCTTCTTGGAGTCACGAACCGCCATCCACGTAAGTTATCTTTGGCTCTCTTCTTTGGATGATCCTCTTGCTTCTCTCATGGGGGCGCGCAAGCGCACCCACTGGGTGTAGTCCCCAAGTTCCGGGCCGGCTGCTGAGTAGGCGGACCGAAACTTTATCTTGCGATTGTCGACTGCTGACTTCATCTAGTGTTCCTTCTGCAGGACTACCACAATCTCCGCGCAACTGCCTACAACTCCAGGGTCCAGCAGCTGGAGACGCAGACTGCCCATCTGACCAAGAGCCAGAGTAAGCTTCTATCTTCCTTTCTTGGGCGCGGGCGCTGGCCTTGGCAGTTGTAGTCCCGAGTTGGGCCGATTCTTTGGCGATCGGGCTGAATCTCCTCGTCTTCTTTCTTCGCTAGTTACTTATTGTGCTCGTAGCGCGGAGGCGCGCACCGCCGGCTGTAGTCCCTGAGGTTCGGGCCGACTGCTGAGCAGTCGGGCCGAATCTCCTTAGTGTTTCCTTTTTTGTTAGTTACTTCCTCATGGGCGCTGATCACGCCTTCATGGCTGTAGTCCCCGAGGTTGGGTGGCTGCTGGCGATCGGGCGAATCTCTCGGTGCTTCTTTCTTCGTTTTGTCTTCTTGACTGATGCTTTTTTCTTCTTTCCCTTTTTCCAGAGGCCAACACCGCCTTGCAGGAGCAGCTGGGCCAGGCCAACACCGCTCTGTGTGGCAAGGAAGCGGAGTGTAGCAAGCTGGCCGAGGAGCGAGATCGCCTGGTCACCCAGCTTGCCGAACAGGCGGATGCCCTCAAGGCGGCCCAGCTGAAGGTGAAGACGACGGAGACCAAGCTCTTCGCCGAGTTTGAGATCGAGCGCTCTGCTTGTGCCGACAAGGAGGCCCAGATGACGGCCTGCTTCGGCAGCATCGAAGACTTGGTCGATGGTAAGCTTGATTCTCTTGATTTCTTGTTCTGAACTGTTGGCCCTTGCCCATGCGGTCCCGTGCTTATAGCCTTGGTCTTTTTCTCCTTCCGCCCGAACAGACTTCTTCTCGGGCCATTCTGTAGCCGCAATCCAGATGATCGAGGCCCAGCGCGAGGAGCGAAGGGCGGAGGGTGCGCAAATCGCTGCTGACGCTCCCCGGACTCTTGGCGAACAGGTCCTCAGCATTCAGACCCGTCTTCGGCCTGCTCATCGCATGCTGTGCCGCCTCCAGCGCATCGGAGCTCAGGCGGTCTCCGCCCTCTGGCCAGGTTTGCCGGCTCCGCGCACCCCAAGTCGGACTGCCGACTGGCTGGAGGTGGCGGCCAGCCGCCTGGAAGCGTGGAAGGGCTCCGCAGCCCGGGCAGGAGCGCGCCGGGCCTTGGAGTTCGCCAAGGCGTGGTATAGCCCAGTTGGCCACGTTCTAGCTGGAAGTGCAAGGGGAGCTGGTGGCCGTGGAGGCCGAGCTTGTCAACAGGGCGGCGGCGTTCGCCGACTTCACCGACACCAGCATCTTCGTTCCGGAGGTGGTCGAGGAAGGCGGTGAAGCTCCGCAAGAGTGGCTCGGGCTGAACCCGGAGGACAGCGAAGATTCAGCTGAAGTCATCGACTCCAGCAATGAAGGGGAAGACGAGGATGAGGAAGAGGAGGAGGAGGAGGAGGAAGATGAGGAGAGCAACGTTGACCTGCCGGAGGTCGGGGCGGACGGTCAGCCCCAACCTGACCGAGCCTCAAGCAACGAGCCGCGCACCAAGGTGCCGGCTGCTACTGGAGACGGCCAGGCGGGAACAGACCAGCCACCCATTCCTCCGATGGATGCCACCGACTCCGTCCTCCAGCCCCCCGCCGCCCCTCCTGCTGCTGGCGATTCTTCTGCCCAGACGGAGCCGCCTGCCGTGTCAGGCGGTGCGGCCAACCCCAGCATCCAGCCAGAGCCTTCTGCCGTGCCAACCGGCACCGCTCAGTCGGAGCCTTCTGCTGTGCCAACCGACACCGCCCAACTAGAGTCTTCTGCCGCTCCTTAGGATTTTATCTGCTTTCTGCTTGCTACTCTGAACACTTTGTTAAATTCGCACAATTCCACCCGCGGGGTGTATATCAAAACTTTGTTTGAATGCTGGCCAGAAGGCCTTTATCCATGTAAATATTTTATCACAACTTTATGCTTTGCTTTGCCGACTTCTACCTTTCTTTGCCTTTTACCCCTTGGTTTTTTCCTTTGCCGCCCTCCCCTGCCTATCCTCTTGCCAGCCAAGCAGCCGCTCTGCGGACTGCGGCTAGGTTGAGTACTTAGTCATTTGGGGGAGGGCTAGTACTTAGCCATTCGGGGTGTTGGCAATGAAAGTAGGAGCCGACCGGCCGGCTGCTCAGCAGCCGGACGAAAAAGGTGAGATGCCGGCCCTCGCTATATGGATTCTGTCCTGAGTCATTTTTCGTGTAGGCGCTGGTTTGGGACCCCTGCCCGCCATACAGTCGCACTGCGAGCTGCAGCTTCTGGCAAGGGAAGCGTCTGGTGCCAACACACTACTTGTCCGGCTACAGGAGGAGGCATATAGCAGAAGGCAGCGTGCCTCCAGGCCGACTGGTCGAATCCGGTGCCAGGCAGAAAAAACTATACATACTCATGGCATAATTCTTATCTCATAGATAAAGGAGGGTAGTCCCCGAGTTCGCCTCGGGGGACCCGATGTCTTTGTAAATGATACAAAAGGTAGCATGATACATACTGCTTTTCAACTGTAAAATCTTCGGAGGAGGTTTGCATTCCATGGCCTCTCCGTCTCCTTGCCTGATTCATCTCTCTTGCGTGCTCTGGGCTTCTCAGCGTCGATCAGATAGTAGGAGTCGTTGCCGAGCACCTTGCTGATGATGAAGGGGCCTTCCCAAGGCGACGAGAGCTTGTGGTGGCCGGCTGTACGCTGGATCAGCCGGAGCACAAGGTCTCCATCTTGGAAGGTTCATGGCTTCACCTTGCGGTTGTAGTATCGGCGCAGACTCTGCTAGTAGATGGCGGACCGGCTGAGTGCCAACAGCTGGCCCTCTTCTAGCAGGTCGATGCCGTCTTCTCGCGACTCTTTGGCATCCGCCTCGGTGTACATGGTGACTCGCAGGGATTCAAATTCTATGTCCGTCGGGATGACGGCTTCAGCACCGTAGACGAGGAAGAACGGCGTAAAGCCGGTCGACTTGTTCGGAGTTGTGCGCGGGCTCCAGAGGACGGCCGGCAGCTCGGCGAGCCAGCAGCTAGCCAAACGCTCAAGAGGCTCGACCAGTCGGGGCTTGATGCCGGACAAGATGAGGCCGTTTGCTCGTTCAACCTGGCCGTTTGACTGCGGGTGGGCAACGGACGCTAAGTCCAGTCGGATGACCTGTGTCGCGCTAGAAACGAGCCAAGGCTCCTTTGGCAAAGTTTGTGCCATTGTCGGTGATGATGCTATGTGGTATGCCATACCAAGTGGTGATGTCGGTGATGAAGGTCACGGCAGTCGGCCCATTCAGTTTCTTGATTTGCCTGGCCTCTATCCACTTGGTAAACTTGTCCACAGTGACAAGCAGATGAGTCATGCCGCCGCGGGCTATCTTGAATGGCCCCACCATATCCAAACCCCAAACAGCAAATGGCCAAGCAATCGGAATAGTCTTGAGTGCAGAAGCTGGCAAATGCGGTTTGGAGCGGAATCTTTGGCACCCTTGACATTTCGGGACCAACTCTTTGGCCTCTTCAAGAGCAGTCGGCCAGAAAAAACCATGGTGAAAGGCTTTGGCCACAAGGGCTCTTGAGGCTGCGTGGTGGCCACATTCACCCTGGTGAATGTCTCCAAGGATTGCTTGGCCCTGGTCCGGCTCCACACAGCGCTGGTACACACCAGTGACACTGTGCCGAACCAACTCTCTGTTGACTATGGTATATGCTGCTGCTCGCTGTTGCACCTGCCTAGCTGAGATCTCATCAGTCGGGAGCTCTTTGTTCACCAGAAATCTGAGGATTGGACGAGCCCAGGAAGGTGCTGCTATTTCTTCCACTGCCAAAACTGCAACTTGTATGAGGGTGGTTGGGCCGAGAGGTGGCCGGTTGGCAATTGCTTCCGCCTGCTGTCTTGAAGAAGTCCCCGGGCCGACTGCTGCAGTCCCCGGGCCGGGCTCTGGAATTGTCGGGCCGGGTGCGATGGCTATATCCCGGGCCGCTTCTTTGAAGTCAGCGCCGCTTCAGGACCCTCAAGTCGGATCCTACTGCTTCAGGAGGGGCCGGCACAAAGATGGAATCTGATTCTGGGGACGACTTGACGGACGGTTTGAGAAGGCGGCGTAAGGCGACGCCGGCTGGTATTGCTTGTCGGGTTGAGCCAATCCATGCCAAAGCATCTGCTTGCTCATTGTCGTTTCTTGGCAGGTGGAGAAACTCGCACCCATCAAAGTATCCACTGAGTTGCTGCACAAGGAAGCGGTAGCTTGCCATATTTGCATCCTTGGCGTCCCAGTCGCCTGAGGACTGCTGGACCACCAAGTCGGAGTCACCATAGCACAAGATCCAGCGAATGTTGAGTTCCTTGGCAAGCCGGAGTCCGTGTATGAGTGCCTCATATTCTGCTACGTTGTTGGAGGCGGCAAAATGGAGTTGCAACACATATTTGAGCTTGTCACCTTTGGGAGAAGTGAGGATAATGCCGGATCCCAGACCAGTGCGCATCTTCGATCCATCAAAATGCATCCGCCAATGGATAGAGTCTGGTGCTGGCGGTAAGTACTGGGTCTCGGCCCAGTCGACGAGGAAGTCAGCCAACACTTGCGACTTGATGGCGGTGCGAGGTTGGTAGTAGATGGTGTAAGGTGCCAGATCGATGGCCCACTTGGCCACTCGGCCAGAAGCATCCCGGCTTCCCAAAATCTCTGCAAGCGGAGCCGTGCAGACGACGGTTATTGGGTGCTCTTGAAAGTAGGGCTTCAGCTTCTTGGTGGCAAAGTGTACACCATAGCACATCTTCTGATAATGCGGGTAGTTTTGCTTGGAGGCGGACAGTACTTCACTCAAGTAATATACCGGTCTTTGGACTGGCAATGCCCTGCCCTCCTCCTTGCGCTCTACCACAATGACTGTACTGACGACCCGACTGGTGGCAGCAATGTAGAGGAGCATGGGCTCCTTCTCAGTCAGAGCTGCCAAGATAGGCAGGGTCGCCAACATCTTCTTGAGCCGGGAAAAAGCTTCGTCCGCCTTGTCGTTCCACTCGAAAAAAGTGGTCTTCTTCATGAGTTGGTAGACAGGGAGAGCCTTCTCACCCAGCCAACTGATGAAACGGATGATTGATGCCAGGCAGCCGGTGAACTTTTGCACGTCCAATAGTCGGGTGGGCACCTCCATCTTCTCAATGGCCTTGCTCTTCACCGGGTTGCACTCTATGCCGCATTCTGAGACCAGAAAAAACCAAGGAGCTGGCCGGCTGGTACTCCAAAGACACATTTCTCCGGGTTGAGCTTGATCTGGAATCAGTGCAAATTCTCAAAAGTCTCCTTGAGGTCTTCTAGCAGCATGCCACGCTTCTCCGTCTTCACCACCACACCATCCACATATACATGGGCATTGTCGTGGTTCTAAGTCTGACAGTAGAGTGGGGGGTAGGTAAGGAGAGGCAAGGTCCTAGCTATGGAGAAGTTGTGAAGACAAGCGATGTACGAGTTCAGGCCCTTCTCGGAAGAAGTAACAGCCCTACATCTCGGAGCCCTGAGGTGGTCGAGTGGATTATGAATGTAGATATTACAAGAGTGCGAACCCCTCTATCTGTGGAGGGAGGTGGCTTATATAGAGTGCGCCAGGACCCCAGCCAGCCCACATAATGGAGAGGTTAAAGTACATTAAGCCTGGGGCGTTACTGGTAAAGCCCCTCATAAAGTGCCTTAACTATCATTAAGTCTATTCAATAGCAAGCCGTTGCGTTGCAGAGTGCCTTCTGACCTTCTGGTGGTCGAGTGAGTCTTCATGGACGAGTGGGTCTTCCATGGTCGAGTCCTTCCAGTCCAGTCGAGTGGGCCCCTCTCTGGTCGACTGGAAGATGATCTCTTCTAAGAGTGTCCTTGGGTAGGACGTTTAGGTCAGGCCTATGACCCTACCCTAGGTACATGAATCCATCATTAGCCCCCGAATGGATTGAGGCTTGAGTGAAGGAGGAGTTGACGTTGTTTCCGATTGCCTTTTGCATACTGGCTACGTGATGTCTTGGATCAAGATCTTCTCTGTTGATAACAAGCGACTTTTCTTCAGTCGACTCCATCCATTCTTGTTCTTTAGTCGAGTGACCTTCTTTTACTTTGCTATTTCGAGCGACGGATCGCAGGAAATCTCGTGACTTGACAGACCGATCATCGCTCATGGATCTCGCGGGATACGAAATTTGGGGAAGCCTTGAAGCGGAACGGATCGCGGCCTTCGGATGGGACATAACAGAACGCCTCGATCTCCGCGCCGCTTTTTCCGCCACGATCGCTACTGTGCAACTGTTTCGGGATATGATTAGATTGTTCGGGTCCACCTGTCATCCACTCGGAAGGATGCTATAAATGCGACTCATGGGGCTTAGACAAGACTGCCCGTTCTTCCTCCTCTGCTCTCTTCGTCTCCGCCCTCTGCAACTGCTGCCGCTCCTGCTACTTTCTCTCTTGCGCATTCCGCCGGCGGCCATGGGCAAAGAGAAGACGGCGGTGCTGGAGCGTGCGAAGAAGGCGTCGGCGGCGGAGAAGGCGTCGGCGGCCGAGAAGGCGAAGGGGAGATCTACCAGCCGCGGCGGTTCCTCGTCGAGATCTCGCTTGCCGAAGGGCTGGGTCTAGGGAGATTGGATCCAGTCGACCATCAGGGAGAAGGATCTCCTCGATATGGCCAACGACGGGTTGATCCCCCACGGCGCCGCGAGGCTTCCTGGCCAAGAGTGGCAGCCTCAGCCGGAAGAGGGTGAGTGTGTGCTCCTGGCCACCCATGTCGACCGAGTGTTTTCTTTCGGGGTTTTCTGAATTTCTTCGGAGCCCAGCTCCACCATTTTACTCCAAACTCCATCGCGTATCTTGCTACATTTGTGTCTATGTGCGAAAACTTCCTGGGCTGTCGACCGCACTGGGGTTTGTTCAAGTATATCTTCACATGTCGCTCTCAGACTGTGAAGAAGGCAAGCCCTGGTGACGAGAAGACCCAAGTAGTTCAGATGTGCGGTGGCTTAGGAATCCAATTGAGGAATAAGAGCACCTTCCCAGCTATGTCTTTTCCCGAGTCGGTCAGAGGCTGGCAGTCGACTTGGTTCTACTGCCAGAATGAGTCGACGCCAGGACAGTCAGTGGTCTTCCTCCTTTCACCATGAGTCGAGTGAACAGACCCTCCTCCCTGAAGGTGGTTCCAGAGGAGAGAGCTGAAGTGAAGATGTTGATGGATCGTGTGGTACAGCTGGTTCGGGACGGTGTGACTGGCATGGATCTCTTGGAGGTTTTTCTTCGGAGGCGAATCCAGCCTCTCCAGTTCCGGAGCCACTGCATGTGGCTGTACCGCGGCACCGAAGACGAGACTCGCGTCAACCCGGAGGCAGTCGACGACGCCATAGTGGAAAGATGGATGGCCGCGATCACTGGGAACAAGGACAACCCTCGCGGATCCCGGAGGATTTCTCCACTTGACCACAACAGCGTTCCAGACAAGGTACATTTGCTCTGCTTTCCATTGCATATCCGTTGAATGTGTTTCTGTGATTTGGTCGATTGAGCTCTGCTTTGATGTTTCCAGGCCCTTACCGAGCTATACTCAATGCCCAATGGTGCTCAGACTCCGGCTGAGGAGGGGGAAGCCAGTGGGGGCGAGAGCCAGGAAGAGTGGGATTCAGACGCTGCTGAGGATGACGACGACGACGATGATGATGATGACGAGGATGAAGAGGAGGAGGAAGAGGAGGAGGTTGCACCACCGTGCTCGCAAAGGCGGTCAAAACTCGTGCACGACCCTTCGACTGAACGTGGTAAGGGAGTTGCGACTGCCTCGCAGTCGACCAAACGCCCTCGGACCGCGTCTCCGGTGCCGACTGAGAAGGCGCCGAAGCAGTCGAAGGTAGCTCCGTCGAGGCCAACCAAACCTTTGCCAAAAATGAAAGTGTCCATCCCCACCATATCAGGGTAAACCAATTACTTAAGTCTTCTTGCTCTGTACAAGTTCTGTCTCTGGTTGATACTTGAATCGGTCAACTGATTCTTTGCAACTTCAGTGATGCGACTTCTGAAACCTCAGGCAAGGCCGAGGACCATGAGATGGAGGACGCGGCGACCTCAAATCCCGGTATCGCATCTTTAATTCTGTTCTTTAGTCGACTGACTCATAATTTCTGACTTTGACTCTTTTCTGAAGCTCCAACCAACGACATTATCACCCTTCCCGACGACGATGATGAGGACGAGGAACCATTGAAGCATAGGAGGAGCAGGAAGGCCTCTACTGGCAGAGCATCCCAAGATGTGACGACGCCCGAGACTGCTGCGACGGAAAGGGAGGGCAGCACTCGACACACCGTGTCCTTCGTGATGCCGTTGCCGAGTGCTCGACCCACTTCGTCGAGTGCTGGGCAGCCTTCGCTCTTCGCCACGCACCACGTCCCGGAGGACCAAGCTAGTGCCGCTAAGGAGGCGATCCGTCAAGCAGGGATTATGATGGAGCAGGTGAAGATCGTTCGGGATGCAAGCCAAGCAGCTTACGACGCCAGCTCTGCCCTTTAAAGCAATGTTCAGGTCAGTCGACCACCGCCTGTTCTGTTAGGATATGCTATCAAAACTTTTCTTCTCGAATTCATAGCGTCACCCACTAGGTGTGTTGGTAAAAACTCCAGACAGCGGGGCACGCTGAGTGTACCCGCTGGGTGTAGTCCCCAGGCTAAGGTCGATCACTGGCGAATGGTCTTAGGCTTTATAAGTAAATATTGATCATCACTCGAATGAAACAAATGGGTTTCAAACCGGTGGGGGCACGCTGAGTGCACCCACCGGTGTAGTCCCCGAGAGGCGTGGTCGATGCCGCGATTGATTCTGATCAAGAATTTTTGGTCGATGAGGTCGACTTTTTTTTTTGGTCGATCGGTCGACTCGTTTGAATAAGACCGGTGGGGGCACGCTGAGTGCACCCACCGGTGTAGTCCCCGAGACTACGGTCGAATGCTTGCATTCGACTGTAGTCTTAGAAACGCATCATTTTTCTTTATTCACTCGGAAGTGAATCATCTTTGACATTTTGTCGATTGACTCTTCGAGAAATCCTGCGATCTTGCAACGCGCTTCTATGAAGCTGGAGCGAAGCATATTCAGCTCGAGTTGGACTTGAAGCTAGTGCGGGAGAATCGACGAAGGCAAAGGAGGAGACCAAAGGTATGTTTGGTGAGACTTGACGACTCTTTTCTCCCTCATTTGTTTCAAACCTGACTTTGCTGTAATTTCTGAGGCAAGGTGAAGGAGGCCCAGAGGAAGAAGGAGCTTGAGCTGTGCGAGAAGATCAAGCTCGCTGATGAAAAGCTAGCCTCGGTCACCAAGCTTGAACAGACAACACCAATCAAGGCTGCTCTCGCCATTGCCACCAAGGATGTTGATCGTTGAAAGTCGACAAGACTACTCGACTAAGAGGATCAACCAGTTGACCGGGAAGAAGAATGACCCGAAGGCTTCTTGGGTGGTCTTGCTAAAAATTGTTCCTTATGCTCAAGGTAATCTTCTTCACTCGACCAATTCTTCCAACTGTTATATTCCCATTCGACTATTTTCTTGATTCGGGTTTTGTCTTTGCGAGTTCTCGCAGAACTTTGAAGAAGAAACCAGCCACCGAGACGAACCTTGACCTGTCAATTCTCCGTGAATGATGAAACTGCCATGAACATCTTCCGATGGAGTCCCGTGTTGCGGCTGTCGTGGATTACCTCGCAAGGCTGAAGGTTGCTACGCCCCGCATCGACTCGGACGCCCGCCCAGTGGAGACACTCCAAAATGACCTCGAGTCGTTGATGGCTCGACCGAACGCCGTCCCGACCGAGTGCAAGAGTGGAAGAAGTCTTGACTTGGTGTGGCGCAGATGTCGCCTACGTGTCCGGCGCGAGTCCATTGCAAGGATGCCCGAGAAGATAAGTGGCGGCTCGAGTGGCCAACACCAAGAAACACGACTTCAGTCCTTCATGGAGACTTTCATCGCTGCTGCTACACGGATTGCAGATGGGATTGACCTTGACGAGTTCGTTGCTCCATCCAGCCCTCCACAGGAGGGGTAAAAAACTTTCCTTGACTTTAAATTTGCCTCGGTATGCCGAGTGGAGTTGTAACCGATAAAACCATAACAGGCTTAGTGCCTGAGCACTCTCGGTTCTTTTAGGTATCGACCTAAATTTGGATTGGATGTTTGGATATGATTGCTCTTGGCTTGAATTGCCCTTTGCAGGTTAACAGCGAGATGCCGACTGCATCGACTTATTCCTTAGGCGAGCACTGGCTGCAGCTAAGCCCCAGTGAGAGGTTTGCTCTTCACTCGGTAGGATTTCTTATACCTTAAGCTTGAGCACTGGGCTGCAGCTAAGCCCCCGAGTGAGAGGTTTGCTCTACACGCGGTAGGATTTTTATACCTTAGGCGAGCACTGGCTGCAGCTAAGCCTCAGTGAGAGGTTTGCTCTACACCGGTAGGATTTTTATATCTTAGGCGAGCAGGCTGCAGCTAAGCCCCGAGTGAGAGGTTTGCTCTTCACTCGGTAGGATTTTTATACCTTAGGCGAGCACTGGGCTGCAGCTAAGCCTCCAGTGAGAGGTTTGCTCTTCACTCGGTAGGATTTCCGTTGTATTTGTGGTGGCTTTCGGAGGAGAGGGTCATGATCGACCTGCACCTCGTCTTCCTTGCGAACGCACATCATCCTTATGGTGTAGCTCGGAGGAGAGGGTCGCAGTCGACCTGCACCTCGTCCTCCTTGCGGACGCACATCATCCTTATGGTGTAGCTCGGAGGAGAGGGTCGCAGTCGACCTACACCTCGTCCTCCTTGCGGGTACACACGTTACTTATGGTGTAGCTCGGAGGAGAGGGTCGCAGTCGACCTGCGCCTCGTCCTCCTTGCTAGCGTACATTGTACTTAGGCGAGTACTTGGACTGCAGCTAAGCCTCCGAGTGGAAGTCTGGCTTACCACTCGGTAGGATTTTTAATACCTTAGGCGAGCACTGGGCTGCAGCTAAGCCCCCGAGTGGAAGTCTGGCTTGCCACTCGGTAGGATTTTTAATACCTTAGGCGAGCACTGGGCTGCAGCTAAGCCCCCGAGTGGAAGTCTGGCTTACCACTCGGTAGGATTTCTTATACCTTAGGCGAGCACTGGGCTGCAGCTAAGCCTCCGAGTGGAAGTCTGGCTTACCACTCGGTAGGATTTCTTATACCTTAGGCGAGCACTGGGCTGCAGCTAAGCCTCCGAGTGGAAGTCTGGCTTACCACTCGGTAGGATTTTTATAACTTAGGCAAAGCGGATTCGCAGCCAAGCCTCCGAGTGGAAGTCTGGCTTACCACTCGGTAGGATTTGTACAAACTTAGGCGAAACGGATTCGCGACTAAGCCACCCACTGGGGGAAAATTTTACTGGACAAAAATAAAAAGTGACAAAAATTATGAAGGAATTATGACACTATTATTTCAAAGCCCATGAACTACAGAACTATTTTATTACAACTCTTCCGAGTGAAAAACTTTAAGTGTAAAACGGGCGGAGCAGATCCGCATTCCAAGCTCGGGGCTCGTCGATTTTGTGTTCGACGTTGTAGAGACGATATGCCCCATTGTGGAGAACCTTTGTGACGATGAAGGGCCCTTCCCAGGAGGGAGCGAGCTTATGTTGTTTCTGCTGATCCACTCGAAGGACCAGATCCCCTTCCTGGAAGGCTCGACCTCTCACATTTCGGCGTAAAAGGCGACGCAAGTCTTCTTTGGTAGATGGTCGAGCGGATCGAGCCATCTCCTTTCCTCTTCTAGGAGGTCGACTGCATCTTGACGTGCTTGCTCAGCTTCTGCTTCATTGTAAAGTTCAATTCGGGGAGCATTGTGAAGGAGATCACTCGGTAAGACTGCTTCTGCTCCATAGACCAGGAAGAAGGGAGTTCTTCCGGTCGACCGATTAGGCGTGGTCCGCAAACCCCAAAGCACTGAAGGAAGTTCGTCAACCCAAGCTCCAGCCGCATGCTTGAGATCTCGCATCAGTCGGGGCTTCAGACCCTTGAGGATTAATCCGTTGGCTCGTTCTGCCTGTCCATTCATTCGTGGATGGGCGATCAGCGTAGTCGACTCGTGTGCCTTGGGCGTTGCGTAAATCCTTGAATTCTTCCGAGTCAAAATTTGACCCATTGTCCGTGATAATACTGTGCGGGACCCCATATCTGAACGTCAGCCCTCTGATGAAGGAAACAGCAGTACCGGCGTCAAGTTTTTTGATTGGTTTAGCTTCAATCCACTTGGTGAACTTGTCAACTGCTACCAGTACATGCGTGAAACCGCTCCGACCTGTTCGCAAGGGACCGATCATGTCCAACCCCCATACTGCGAAAGGCCAGACGAGTGGAATGGTCTTCAGGGCTGACGCCGGCTTGTGTGACATATTGGAGTAGAACTGGCATCCTTCGCACTTGTCCACTATTTCCTTCGCCATCTCATTTGCCCTTGGCCAGTAAAATCCGGCTCGGTATGCTTTGGCCACAATGGTCCGAGAGGACGCATGGTGACCACAGGTCCCCGAGTGGATGTCATTGAGTATGACTCGACCTTCTTCCGGCGTTATGCATTTTTGTCCGACTCCGCCGGCTTTCTATACAACTGCCCATTGATAACGGTAAAGGCTTTGGATCGACGGACGATCCGCCGAGCCTCTTCCTCATCCTCCGGGAGTTCCTTTCTCGTAATATCGCTGATGTATGGAATTGTCCAATCGGGAGTGACCACTAAAACTTCCATGACCAAGTCGACCACTACCGGGACCTCAACCTCAGTCGAGTCCGTGGCACTCTTGGGCTGTGGAGCTTCCTCTGTGAAGGGATCTTCTTTGACTGACGGAGTGTGTATATGCTCCAAAAAT
This sequence comes from Aegilops speltoides, assembly GCA_021437245.1. Taxonomy (NCBI): domain Eukaryota; kingdom Viridiplantae; phylum Streptophyta; class Magnoliopsida; order Poales; family Poaceae; genus Aegilops; species Aegilops speltoides. The sequence continues at coordinate 190,408,322 of CM038146.1, read as the reverse complement.
ACACCACTCGGAATGGCTTCTCTTTTGGAGCCTATCTTCGCCAGATCATCTGCTGCTTGATTTTTTAGTCGGGGGATGTGATGGAGTTCCAACCCCTCGAACTTCTTTTCCAGCTTCCTCACTGCATCGCGATATCCGATCATATTTGGGCTTCTCACGCCCCACTCCTTCATCACTTGATTGACCACTAGATCTGAGTCGCCATAGACCATCAGGCGACGGACGCCGAATGAGATGGCCATTTGCAATCCATATAGGAGGGCCTCGTACTCTGCCTCATTGTTGGAGGAATCAAAGTGAATCTGGAGCACATACCTAAGCTTATATCCTCTGGGGGAAACCAGAACAACCCCAGCACCAGAACCATTCAGCATCTTGGAGCCGTCAAAGAACATGGTCCAATGCTCCGAGTGAACTTCAATCGGTTGTTGTTGTTCAATCCACTCGGCGAGGAAATCCGCTATAGCCTGGGACTTAATGGCTTTCTTTGCCTCGAATTTGATATCAAGGGAAGAAGTTCAATCGCCCATTTCGCCACTCGACCGGTTCGCGTCTACATTATGCAAGATCTCTCGATAAAGGGCGTCACGACGAGTGTGATAGAATGATCGAGAAATAATGAGCAACCTTCTTTGTGGTCATGTATATACCATACACAAGCTTCGATAATGAGGATATCTCTCGCTTGGATGGAGTCAAGACTTGAGACAAATAATACACCGGCATTGAACTTTGAAGGCCTTTCCTTCCTCTTCCCGCTCGACCGTAAGCACAAGATCGACAACTTGTCCGATGGCTGCAATGTAAAGCAACAGAGGCTCTTTGCTGATTGGAGCAGCAAGCACCGGCTGGGTGGAGAGCAGAGCTTTAGCTCGGCAAACGCTGCATCAGCCTTCGGAGTCCACTCAATTTGTTAGCCTTCTTCATCACCGGTAAAGAGGTAATGCCTTTTCACCGAGTCGGAGATGAATCGACTTAAAGCGCCAAGCATCCAAGAAGCTTCGACGCCGTGCACTCGCAGTATGTTTCATTCGGAGAATAGTGCCGATCTTTTCGTGGTTAGCATCGATCCTCGCTCGGATACGAAAGCCGAGTAATTTTCCACCAGAACTCCGAATGTGCACTTCGACGGATTGAGCTTGATATCGTACCTTCCGAGGTTGGCAAATGTTTCGCGAGGTCGCAAGCAGGTCGGAACCTTTTCGCGACTTAACGGCGATATCATCCATATACGCTTCCACATTCCGACGATTTGGTGAGAAGACATTTCTGAATCATTTGCATAAATGTGGCTCCGGCATTCTTGAGGCCGAACGGCATGGTGATATAGCAGAAGCACCCGAATGGAGTGATGAAAGCTGTTTTTATTTCATCGGGCCCATACAGACGGATCTGATGATATCCGGAATATGCATCTAGAAAAGACAATCTCTCACATCCCGCGGTCGAGTCAACAATTTGATCTATGCGGGAGAGAGGAAAATGATCCTTCGGGCAGGCCCGATTGATGTGCTTAAAATCAATGCACATGCGGAGTGAGTTGTCCTTCTTGGGAACCATAACGACATTGGCAAGCCACTCGGAGTGATATATCTCTCGGATGAATCCCGCTGCCAACAGTCGAGCCACTTCTTCACCAATAGCTTTTCTCTTCTCGACGGCGGACCGCCGAAGATGCTTTTGACTGGTTTTCTTGACTTGTCGACTCGAGGCGATGCTCACCAGTTCCGAACACGGCATGTCGGTGGCTTCCATGCGAAATGTCCCGTTCTCACGGAGGAACCGGATGAGCGCTTCTTCCTATTTCGGTCGAGTGTTGTGGAGATGTGGGTCGGGCTGCATTGGGATCATCGGGTGAATATGGGTAGCCGTCTCTCGGATGACTGAAATGCAGACTCTGTGGCTGGCTTCTTGGATCGTAACAAATCACTCGGATCTGCGTTTTGCTTGTATTCGTCGAATTCGACCGCTGTCACTTGGGAGTCGGCAATCTTCGAGCCCTTCTGAAAGCACTCTTCTGCCTTCTTCCGATCGCCGGTGACAGTGATCACTCCTTTGGGCCCTGGCATTTTCAGTTTGAGGTACACGTAGCATGGTCGAGCCATGAATCGTGCGTAGGCAGGCCTCCCCAAAATGGCGTGGTATGCACTCTGAAAATCCACAACCTCAAAGGTCAACTTTTCCTTGCGAAAGTGCTTGGAATCACCAAAAACCACGTCCAGGGCGATTTGGCCGAGTGAGTTGGCCTTCTTCCCTGGTATGACTCCGTGGAAACTCATATTGCTGGTGCTCAATCGGGACATCGGAATGCCCATCCCTTTCAATGTATCCGCATATAACAAATTCAGCCCACTACCACCATCCATCAGCACTTTCGTCGATCGAGTGCCTTCGACAATTGATCGACCACCAACGCTTGCCGCCAGAGTGGCAACGTGAGTCGGGTGATCAGATTGGTCGAATGTGATGGGTGTTTGGGACCACTTCACATAACTTGGCTTTCTTGGGCAACCATGTTCACCTCACGGTTAATGACTTTCGATCGACTCTTGCTTTCCACATCCGCGAAGATCATCGAGTGGAGTTGACATGCGGATATTCTTCCTCCCGTCCTCTTTGTCTCGGCCTTGTGCGGCTCCTTCTCCTTGTCCTTAGACTGTTTTCCTCAAACCGCTGGATCAGAGTCGATAATTGGCAGTGGTGTGCTTTGGGTAAATGATGTTGCCCTCTTCATCCTTTTTCGTGTGAATATGGCATGGCATATCCATCACGTCATTGCCTTCTTTATCTTTTACTTTCTTAGGATTCTAGGATCCTTGGCTTCCCTTGAACTTCCCACAGGTCACGGCGTGGCCTCTCAGAGCTGCTGGCTCGGCTTTCGTTCTGCTTCGACCGAGTTTCCCTTCTCCGATCGACTTGGCTTGTATTTGCCGCTCGAGTCGGTCCTCTTCCTCGCCGTTGGCATACTTGGTAGCAATCTCCATCATTCGACTCGTGGTCATGTCACCGTTCGACCAAACTTCAGACTCAATTCTCTGCTTTTGACGCCATCTTTGAAAGGCAAACCGCTCGATGGTCGGACACATTTTCCACAAGATGGTGCAAAGTAATCCACCTCTGAATGTACTCTCGGAGAGTTTCATTGGTTTTCGCACACAAACTTGCAGCTCTGTCAAACCAGCCGGTCTCTTACAAGTCCCTTCAAAAGTCGACAAACACTGGGACAAATCTTCCCAAGTATATATATCGCTAGGAGGTGGCGATTCAGCCATGCTCGCGTAACCTTCCAACATGAGGGGCAATGCTTCATGGCCACCTCATCATTCCCACCCGATCTGAACAGCCACTCGGTAATCTTCAAGCCAAGTTTGTGCTTGGATTCCCAAAGGAACTTGTCGACTCTGCTGCCAATCTGAAATTGGGGGAATTATCGCGGCTCGATAGCCCTGCTAAAACATTCGGACCGAGATGTGCACTGATCGCTGGTGGGTGCATCTCTCTCGGTCCACCTCGATGGGCTCTGTTCGGTCGACCAAGCCTTGCACGATAATGGATCGCGTCAATGCTGGTTCCACAGGGTCGTTGGAACTCTTCGCCTGCATCGAATCGTCGTCTGTCATCTTGCCGCCGAGGAGCGTATGACCTTCCTCGAGGGGAAAGGGCACTCGGCGCTGTCATCCCGTCTCCATATCTCTCGCCGGTTGTCGCGCCCTTCTCGCCAAGGAGGCGATATGGGGCTATGAGTCGATCGACAAGATTCGCAGCGACGGATCGACCGTGAATCTGCTGCGCGATCGCGACACGGCTGAGTTCTGGTCTCCGCTGCTCGGAGTAAATCTACGATCGCTGCAAGCCTCTCCCAGCTTCCGATCGACGGCTGGATAGACTCGCTATACTGAGTTGCGGTGCTAAATTCTGAATTGGCGGCGGTATACCCGAGTCGGTGGGAAGAGTCGACGCCGATTGGATTCAGGATTCATTGCGCGCGACGCTTCGCCGAAAGTGCTCGCTGAAGATTCTCCAAGCGAAGCGTTCAGCCACGTTACAAACGTGCTTCCTCCAAGGCGCGAGCCTCGGGTTTCTCCGGCGATGGGAGTATGCGGGGCATCCATGTTCTGCGGCGGCTCTTCTCTCTGAGAGTCGAGTGTCTCGGGCTGGTACTCTTCGTGCTTTGCACGGGTCTCCCCCGGCGGCTCCACCGCCATGGGGCGGCCGAGGATCGCGAGGGCCGCTGACCATGAGGATCTCCGCCGCTGGATCATCGCTATCACACTCGGATGCGCTCTCACGAGCCGGTCGGACGATCGAACAGCCGTAGAGGGACTCGTCGGACTCGATGGCCGCGACCTGGGCGGTGGCTGTCTGGCGAGCCACCGCGTGCTTCACCCACCGCTGGAGTCTCGACCGACCAGAGCGCTTGCGCTGGTGGGAAACGGGTGGGCGATCGATAAAGGAGTCGACCGACACGGGTCGACGGCCGCCGCAGCAGTAACGCCGCGAACACATGCGCGAAGCGTCGCCTCGCGGACGGGAGCGCTCGATGTCAAGTGGAGCCTCCACGAGCCACGCTGGAGTCGTCGGCGACAAAGGTGAGAGCACCGAGACGGATCTTGCGCCCCTCAACCAAAACTCCAGCAGTCATCATGATGAAGGTACTCGGAAGTACTGCAACTCCTCCACAAATCGCTAAAACACCTGCCCCACGGTGGGCGCCAACTGTCGTGGTTCTAAGTCTGACAGTAGAGTGGGGGGTAGGTAAGGAGAGGCAAGGTCCTAGCTATGGAGAAGTTGTGAAGACAAGCGATGTACGAGTTCAGGCCCTTCTCGGAAGAAGTAACAGCCCTACGTCTCGGAGCCCTGAGGCGGTCGAGTGGATTATGAATGTAGATATTACAGGAGTGCGAACCCCTCTATCTGTGGAGGGAGGTGGCTTATATAGAGTGCGCCAGGACCCCAGCCAGCCCACATAATGGAGAGGTTAAAGTACATTAAGTTCGGGCGCATCGTAACGCCTCATAAAGTGCCTTAACTATCATTAAGTCTATTCAATAGCAAGCCGTTGCGTTGCAGAGTGCCTTCTGACCTTCTGGTGGTCGAGTGAGTCTTCATGGTCGAGTGGGTCTTCCATGGTCGAGTCCTTCCAGTCCAGTCGAGTGGGTCCCTCTCTGGTCGACTGGAAGATGATCTCTTCTAAGAGTGTCCTTGGGTAGGACGTTTAGGTCAGGCCTATGACCCTACCCTAGGTACATGAATCCATCAGGCATTTCTGCCGAGTTGCTTGAGGAGACACTTCTGCATGCAACACTAAAACGTGGCGCCAACATTTCTCAAGCCGAATGTCATGGTCAGGTAGCAGAAGGCTCCGAATGGCGTGATGAAGGCGGTCTTCAGCCTGTCAGCTGGGTTCAGCTTTATCTGGTGATACCCTGAGTAAGCATCAAAAAAGCTTAACAACTCGCATCCGGCTGTGGAGTCTATCACTTGATCAATCCTTGGCAGAGCAAAGGGATCTTTGGGGCAGGCTTTGTTGAGGCTAGTATAGTCAATGCACATGCGCCACTGCTTGTTTTTCTTCAACACTAGGACTGGGTTGGCCAGCCACTCTGGAAAGAACACTTCCATAATGAATCCGGCTGCTAGAAGCCGGGCAATCTCTTCTCCGATAACTCTTCTCTTCTCTTCCGACAGGCGGTGCAAGGGCTGCCTGACCGGCTTGGCGTCAGGACGGACATGTAGCTTGTGCTCGGCGAAATCCGTCGGAACACCCGGCATGTCTTTGGGAGACCATGCGAAGATGTCCCGATTCTCATGGAGGAAATCGACAAGCTCGCTTTCCTATTTGCTGTCAAGGCCCGTGCCTACGACAACGTGCCTCTCCGGATGCTCCGGGTCCAGGGGTATCTTCTTTGTTTCCTTAGCTGGCTTGAACGAGCTCTCAACCTCCGACTCCTGGGGGATGGGTGACATTTCCGGCTTCTTGCCTGCTAACGCCACCACCCGGTCAAAGAGCCGCTTCTCGGCTGCGATCACGAGGGACTCGGCCAGCCGGCTGCTATCTGCGGCGCAAGCGATCGACTTCTTGTAGTCTCCGACTACTGTTAGGATCCCCTTGGTACTCGGCATCTTCATCTTGAGGTTGGCATAGTGGGGGACTGCCATGAATTTGGCCAGAGCTGGTCGGCCAAGCAGCGCATGGTAGGGGCTTTCGAGGTCCACCACTTCAAACCAGACTGGCTCTCGGCGGAAATGATTCTTGTCCCCAAAGAGGACATCAATCTGGGTCTTGCCGATTGGAGAGCAGGAAAGGCCAGGGACTATGCCATGGAATACAGTCCGACTGGGGATGAGCTGCTTCTGCTTGATTCCCAACATCTCCATTGTGTCACGGTACAGGATATTGATGCTGCTGCCGCCATCTATCAAGATTCTGGAGAAACAGGCTACCCGCCTCTCCGTTGCAAGTGTTGCTTCTAGGACCAGGGCGTATGAAGCAGGGGAATGCATCACTTCCGGGTGGTCGGCCCTGCTCCAACTGATAGGCCTCTCGGACCAATGCATGAATTCTGGAATGTTGGAGGCCATCGCCGCACTTCTTCGTTGTTGTTGCTCGTGCTGCTCTGCTGTCGCCACGCTGGTGAACACAACATAGGCTCTGTGTTCCTCTGGGTACTCGTCTTGTATGGTGCCGACTGGTCGGGCCGCCGGCTGCTGGGGTTGAGGAGGCGGCGGTCCGGTAGGCAGAGAGGCAGGAGTCCATCTCCCTTGGCGATTCTGGTAAGCCAGTGACACTTCCGAGTGGTGTGGTTGGATGGCTTCACGCCACTATAGAACTTGCAGGGTGCATCTAAGGTTTGCTCGTAAAAGAAAGTGGGCAACCAATTGGACTTGCCGCCCTTCTGCCGCTTGGGTGCCGGCTACCCTTCTGGCTGCTGATCCTCGACCGTTGCCACCTGCCGGCTGGTGGAAGCCGGCTGGGTGGCCTTCTGCTTGTTGTCGCCTGGTTGCAGTCGCCGACTGGTGTCACCAGCCGGAGTCCGAGGGGCCTGAGGTGCCACCTTGCCGGATGCATCAACAAGAATTTCCCCCTTCATGGAGGAGTCGGCCGTGGCGTGCTTGTCGGCGATGACCAGCAGCTCGTCGAGTGTCTCAGGCTTGTCACAGAGGAGTCGATGCTTGAGGAGGGTGCCCTCTCGGCACCCGGTGGTGAAGTACCGGATTTCCTGCACCTCGTGCATGCCTTCACAGGAATTGCACAGCTCGATCCAGCGCGTGAGGTAGTCGCAAGTCGACTCTATGGGCCATTCAACGCACAAGGAGAGCTATCGGGGCTTGGGAGCCTGCTTGTAGGTGCTGGTGAAGTTGCGGATGAAGGCCTCGGTGAAATCAACCCAACTATTGATGCTGCGGGGCTTCAGGCTATTGAGCCATGTTCAGACAGTGCCTTGTAGCATGAGTGGAACGTACTTCACGGCAACATGCTTGTTGCCGTTTGCTATGCTAACGGCCGAAGAGTAGTCGACCAGTGAGTCCTCCGGCTTCACGGAGCCGGTGTACTTGGGCGTATCTCGAGGGAGGGTGAACCCTTTGGGAAAGGGCTCATCCCGAATTCGTGGGCCGAAACAAGGCGGACCCAGCGCATCTTCTTCTTCTAGCGCCAAGGATCGGTTGAGGCGGTCGATCCGATGGCGGGCGTCATTCTCTTCGACCCCCTCCCGGCGGCCAAGGCGGTCGCCGAGTGTTGGGTGCATGACAGGCGGCGGAGTGGGATATCTTGCTCCGCGAGGCGGGGGAGGTGGGGGATCTCCTCGGCGCTCCACCGCTTGAGGGCGGCCGTCTGCATCACGCTCGATGGAGAGGCGAGTCCGGCTCCAGCTGGCCGCCGGCTCGTTGCCTCGTTTTCCATGTGCACCGCCAGTCGGCGTCCGGGAGGTCGTGCCGTGTTCTTGGAGAAGGGGCAGCTCTTCATTCCGCAGGGCAGGCTCTTCAGCGCGGCAGCCGGCTTCGTGCAACGCGGTAGCCGCGTCTAGGAGCTGCTGGATTCGCTCCATCATGTGGCGACGCCCGTCGCCCTCGTATTTGTCTAGCTCGTCCGTCACTGCCTGGGCAGCCCGGACATTCTCCGCAGGAGTAGCATATATGGGGCGTTCTGCCCCGAACATGCTGGCGATGGTCCCGCCACGCTGCCATCTGAGGCCACGCGGTTAGGCCCTCGGGAGCCGGCGCATCACCAATCGCTTCGTCCATCATCGCGCCGTTAGGCGTCCGAGAGGCGCCGCATGCTGGCAAGCCGACCAGCGCTCTCAAGAAGCTGTACGCGGCGTGCCTCCAGCATCTCGCCATCTGCGTCTTCTGGGATGGGCGCTGTCAAGTCCCACAGCGCCGCATCGAGTGGGTATCGAGTTTCTCCGTTCGAGCGCTCGCCACTGTTAATGATGAGCACCTCCGTGACGGTTCTCCCGCCGCTGTGCTCGCAAGGAGGCGGCTCGTCGTAGATCACCATGTTGGTGGGGAACGCGTCAAGCGACATCGTGTCGGAGTCGACAATCATCGGGTCGGTGGAGCCGACAGACTCTAGGTCCACAGCAGGCTCGCTTGTGATGTGAAGCTGGTCGAGGAGGCTGACGAGGCAGCTCTTGGGGCAGCCGGTGCCTGCGTTCGAGGCCGGCTCATCGGAGAGGTGAATCTCGCCAACGAGGTCGGCGAGGCAGCTCGCCGCGCAGGCGATCTCCGCGCCATGTAGGGCGTCGAGGCTGACGCCGTCGGGCGTGCTGTGTTGGCTTCGCTCGCCAGGAAGGAACAGGGTTCCCGTCCAGAGCAGGTCTCCGGGAGATAGTGCAGCTCGCCCCATGGTGGGCGCCAAATGTCAGGGGTCGGGTGCGGCATATGCCAAAGGATTGCTTATCATGGTGGGAGTGAGTAGAACGTTGCCGGTGCCTGGAAGCGGGATGAGGCATAGACACGTACGCCGACGAACTTTACCCAGGTTGGGGGCTCTCCGTGGATATAATACCCCTACTCTTGCTTTGCGGGGTCTCCGCATGATCACTAAGGCACTAGTGATACAAGGTGCTCCTTGAGCTGTGTCTAGAGGTAGGAGAAGGCAAGGCTAGCACTTCCCTGCCCTAGGAAACTGGCTAGTTCTATCAGGATTGGAACCGTTTGCATGGGTGGTCTAGGGGGCTTATATAGGCCTGCCCCCCAGGGTTACAATGGTAATTGGGCCGGCTGCTGGGGCCCGTCTGTCAGCGTCTCCAGCCTCCAGCTTCTCCGCCGACTACTGGGGCTTGCCGCCTGGTGGGCCCCGCCGGCTGGTTGATGGCTACTTACTATAGCCATGCCGTCTATGATGAGGGCTTGGTCATCTTATCGTGGCTACAGTCCTGCCGGCTGGCGGGAGGTTACTAGCCATGCTTGGTCTCATCAGGTTAATGGCGCACTTGCCTCGGGGCAAGGGACGGTCGCCTGCTGGAGGCCGGCCCTTCCCAAGCCCGACTGATCGGGCGTCTGCCGCCTTCGGCGGTGTCACTGCCCAGCGAGGCCTGTGGCTGGCAGGACGTACCGACAGGCCATCGTGGGGAATAGGGTTCCGCCTGCTTGGGGCGACGTCAGGGGGACATGGCACAGTGCCCTGCCGTGCGGAGATCTCCGCTTGTACGGAGCATTGTAGCCATGCCCGTCCCGTACGTCGGGGATGACGTGCTTCACTGTAGCCATGCTCTGGCTTGTACTCTTGATAGGGGCTCAGTTGCATCAAGGCCGCGAGGTTGCTGCCTGCCTGGTGCCGCCCTCTCTGGAGGCCGGCCGGCTGGAGCCGGCCACTCGTAGTGCCATAGTCTTGGGTTGGCCGCCCTCTGGCAGCCGACCGTTGAGCTAGCCGGCCCCCAGAGGGCGGAGCTTCAGCTTGGGGTCCAGCTAGGCAGAGCTGGCCCAAAGTCTTGGTAAATTCAGGGACCCGGGTGAGCCTACCCGTGGCCCATTACTCCAACATTGGCCCAGAACGTGGTAGGCTTTTAACGGGCCGGATCTCATATGGGCCACTATTAGGCCCGGAACGTGGCAGGCCATTAATGGACCGGATCAAATATGGGCCGGCATTTGGCCCAAAACATGGCAGCCAGTTAATGGGTCGTCCTACTAGGGTCCTCAAAATCTTGTTGGCCTACAGCTGGGCCGGCCCATTAATGTCGGCAATATCTCGCGGGCCTTTAGCCGGGCCGGCCCATTATGATCTGCAAGTATCTTGTGGGCCTTTACCTGGGCCTGCCCATTATGGCACACAAAAATCTTATGGGCCTTTACCAGGGCCGTCGCATTATGGCCCGCAAAATCTTGTGGGCCTTTAGCTGGGCCAGCCCATTATGGTCCACAAAATCTCATGGGCCTTTAGCTGGGCCGGCCCATTATGGTCTGCAAAATCTTGTGGGCCTTTAGTTGGGCCAGCCCATTTAAACTTGATGGGCCGGTCCACGTGTCAACATATCATAGGCGCATCTCGCCCATTGGCTGAGTGACACCTGTGCCAGCGCGGACCTGACACGTGTCTTCTCCAGCCAATGATGATTTTACACGTGGAAAATCCCCATTGGTCGGGGCTGTTAACGGGTTATTGGATCCAAAACCCGACCCGATAGCTTAACGACGTTTCGTTACGGTGGATACCATGTGTCGGTCACCCTTGACGAAAGCACTTCTGTGACGCGCGATTTATCGTCATGGAAGTGGACACTTCCGTGATGATAATTTTGGTAATGTCATGGAACACTTCTGCGACAGCACAGGCATGACTATCTTGATTCTGTCATAAATTTGTCATGGATGTACATGCATGACAAAAAACACGACCTACTGTGACAAACACGTATCATCACGGAAGTGTATTTTTTTTGTAGTGAAAGGGGATGGCTAAATTAAAGAAGGAAAGGGGAAGAAGGAAAGGAAAAAAGGGAATAGGTTTCCCCCTTCCCCCTCGCCCCTTCCCACTCCGAATAGGAATAGGAAAGTGGGAGGCCGAATTGGGAGGACCCCAAGTAGGATTCCTCCTACTTTGGGCGCCCCCTTGGCTGCCTCTCCTCCCCTCCAACCATATATATATGTGGGGGGCACCGCTAGAACACACACCAACAATTGTTAGCCGTGTGCCGCTCCCCATCCATAGTTTACGCCTCCGGTCATATTATCGTAGTGCTTAGGCAAAGCCCTGCGCGGATCACTTCACCATCACTGCCACCATGCCATCGTCCTGACGAAACTCATCTACTCCCTCGACACTTTGCTGGATCAAGAGTTTGAGGGATGTCATCAAGCTGAACGTGTGCAGAACTCGAAGGTGTCGTACGTTCGGTGCTTGATCGGTCAAAACAAGAAGAGGTTTGACTACATCAACCGCGTTGTCAAACGCTTCCGCTTTCAGTCTATGAGGGTACGTGGACACACTCTCCCCTCTCATTGCTATGCATCTCCTACATAGATCTTGCATGAGCGTAGGATTTTTTAATTGCATGCTACATTTCCCAACATCATATACTACCATATAGTACAATTGCCGGCACAATGGTTCAACAAGGAATCCATAAGTAAAATTGTCAGTACAATATGTTCAGTAATTACAGGATTAGACAGCGATTAACTATGATGAACCACAATATTTATAGGTTGTAAAGGTGAAGAGACAAGTGTAAATCATTTTGGCTGTCGATGGTGTTGAAGAAGCAGAATGCCCATAATGTGCCCTCCTACATGCCATATGCACGAACAACTTATGTCCAACCCCTTGTGAAGATCGCCCGCCTATCCTTCACCGCCTTCAGGAAGACTTCTAGAGCATTATCATGGTAGCATGAATTATATACTTTAACCTTAGTTTCCTCCACTCCATTCATGTAGTTTGCAAGGTAATCATCAGTAAATAGGTTCGGAAAACACTGAAAAGAGAAAAAATTCAAACACTGAGGTCTAATGGAGTAACTTGTTGTTGGCAGGGGGAAAGGCAACAAATTACTTACCATCCTAAAGTTCACTATTGTCTTGGACAAAGTGTAAATAAAGATCTTAATTCCCATCACCCATTTATTTCGCCTAACTATCTTTCTTAGTTTCCTCACTTGACTCTTGTTCATGAATATCTCATTGCCCTGTACGCAAAAGGGATCGAAGCGTGGATCAATACCGCTCATATATGTACCTACAAGCAACCAGTAAATGTTAGAAGCTAAACCGAGATTGCACAAATTATGTAAAATACAACTACCTACGTTCCTAAGTACAAGTATTTTTAGAGATTTCAATATGAACTACATACAGATATATATAGAATTATAGATATAGTTTAGATTAGAATCTAGATTCACTCATTTTGCTCCATATGTAGGCTATATTGGAATCTATAAAAATACTTATATTTGGGAACAGATGGTGTATAAGACACGGGATGCAGCTAACCTCGACGGCAAACAATAGCATCACCCATAGTAGCCATGTGTAAGTACATGGAAAGCCAATGTTAACTACAACAGGGTTAACATCCACCAAAAATATCAAATGGTAATAAAACGGTAGCATCTGTAATGATATCTTCATTGCGAAAGAGTAGCATGGTAGCAAAGGGATGGATTAAAAAATGATTAGAATTGTTTACTGCAACATAAAACCTAGTATAGCCATTGAAACTGGTACTAATAGAAATGAGACTGTCAAGTTAAACATCGCAAGGCAGGTGCTACTAGAGCAGAGAGTGGCCCTGTTGTGTATTGAAAGGTAGGGAAAATAGATAAGATGGGCTAGGCGTGTTTACTACAACATGCTTAATACATGGACCATACAAAACATGGCCATTGCAACTGGTATTGGTAAGATTCAACTGATGAGTTCTGATAACCCACAAGTATATGGGATCGTAACCATTTTCGAGGGTAGAGTATTCAACCCAAATTTGTAGATTTGACACAAGGGGAGCCAAAGAATATTTGAAGGTATTAGCAGCCGAGTTGTTAATTCAACCGCACCTGGAGATTAATTATCTACAGCAAAGTGATCAGTAGCATAGTAGTGTGATAGTTTTGATGATAGCAACAATAGCAATAGTAACGGTAACAATGATAACAGTGATATTGTAGCAGTAACGATAGCAGTAGCAATAGAATCTTAGCAGAAACAATATAAGACAAATTCATAGGCATTGGATCAGTGACTCATTGGATAATATTCATCATGAGATTGTTATAACCTAGGGCGATACGGCACTAGCTCCAGCTCATAAATGTAATGTAGGCATGTATTGTGTAAATAGTCATACATGCTTATGGAAAGAACTTGCATGGCATCTTTTGCCCTAACCTCCCCTGGCAGCGGGGTCCGATTGAAAACTAAGGTATATTAAGGCCTCCTTTTAATAGAGAACCGGAACAAAGCATTGGCACATGGTGAATACATGAACTCCTCAAACTACGGCCATCATCGGGAGTGGTCCTGATTGTTGTCACTCCGGGGTTGCCGGATCATAACACGTAGTAGGTGACTATAACTTGCAAGTTTGGATCTAGAACATGGATATAATGGTGATAACAGAAACAGTTCAGATATGAAATTATGGCACCCGGGCCAAAAGTGACAAGCATTAAGCGTGGCAAAGTCATAGCAACATCAATCTCAGAACATACTGGATACTAGGGATTAGGCCCTAACAAAACTAACTCGATTACATGATGAATCTCATCCAACTCCTCACTGACCAACGAGCGCATGAAGGAATTACTCACTCCCGGTGGGGAGCATCATGGAATTGGCGATGGAGAGGTGTTGGTGATGACGAAGATCAAAGATCCCCCTCTCCGGAGCCCCAAACAGACTCCAGATCTGGCCTCCCAATGAAGAACAGGAGACGGCGGCGGCTCCGTCTCGTGAAACATGATAATTCTTTCTCCCTGAATTTTTTCTGGAATAATGTGATTTTATAGCATTGGTTTCAGGGTCAGCAGGGCCACCAGGTGGGTAGCACCCACCTAGGCGTGCCTGGGGGGGGGGGGGGGCAGGCGCGCTCTAGTCGGTAGTGCCCACCCAGGTGCCCCCTTAGGTATCTCTGCGCTCCAGAAATTCTCTTTATTGATATAAAAATTCCTCGCAAAGTTTCTTTCCATTCCGATCTTCACAAAAACAACACCATGGTAGTTCTGCTGAAAACAGCGTCAGTCTGGGGTTAGTTCCATTCAAATCATGCAAATTAGAGTCCAAAAGAAGAGGAAAAGCGTTAGAAAATGTAGATACCTTGGAGACGTATCAACTCTCCCAAGCTTAAACCTTTGCTTGTCCTCAAGAAATTCAGTTGATAAACTGAAAGTGAAAAATAAAAAAAATTACAAACTCTTTTGCTCTTGTTTCATAAATAAGCTTAAACAGCACCCAGGTTTTCAGCAAGGCTTATAACTAACCATGTTGACAATAACTCTTAAAAAATATATTAACTCATATCAATGAGATAAACAACTAGAGATCAATAATAACATATCTCAAATAGCAACACGTTGTCAAAACAACCATGATATAATATGACAATAGCGGTATCTCGCTAGCCCTTTCTGAGACCGCAAAACATAAATGCAGAGCACCCCCAAAGTTCAAGCAGTGACTAAACATTGTAATTCATGGTAGAAAAGATCCAGTCATGATGCACCCAACATTAGCTACACACAATGCATCAGCATGACAGCAGTGCTCTCAGGTTCTGGCGCTTATTTGAGAAGGTGATGACACAAAATAATAGTAAATAGATAGTCCCTTCACAGAGGGAAGCAGTGATTTGCAGAGGTGCCAGAGCTCAAGTTTTTAAAACAGAGGTAAATGAAATTTTGAGACATGCACCCTTCTCATTTACTTCACAACTATCAATTGTCAATATCTTCCATGCTAAACGTGCTAGTGGCGGTTCCCAAGAGGAAATGTAAAGGTTATGACTCCATTGGGAGTTTTTATTTTATTATTTGTAAGCTCTTTTCTTTTTGCAGTTTGGGACTGGGCATCCCTATCACCACCCTTTTCTCGTGCGATGGCAAGTGAATAAACACTCGACCTGAGAATAACCCGCTTAGCATGGAAGGTACCAACTACCTCATGTCATTCCATGAACGATCCATGCACACAAAAAGGATATTTATTTGAAGTTTTTAGAGATGGCACATGCAAATTTACTTAGGGCGGCAAGGTAATACCGCTTATAGGTAGGTATGGTGGACTCATCTGGAATAACTTGGGTTTCATGTTTTTGATGTACAAGCAGAGTTCCCACTTAGTACAGGTGAAGGCTAGCAAATAGGTTGAGAAGCGGCCAGCTAGAGAGCAACAATGGACATGAACATGCATTATGCATAAGTAACATTGGATACTAGCATGAGTAGGATATGAACACCATGAACATAAATATCGTAGAGGCTATGTTGGTTTTGATTCAACTACATGCATGAACATGTGCCAAGTCAAGCCACTCGAACATTCAGAGGAGGATACCATATCATCATACTACATCACAATCATTTTAACGCAATGTTGATATCTAAGATAAAACATTATTCACTCCTAGCTACTTATACATGGCATAAGAAACTATAATCTCTAATTGTCATTGCAAACATGTTTGATCATAATAGGCTGAATCATGGATACTAGGTTAAACATATTTACAAAAACAAAACAAGTCGAGTTCATACCTGTTTCTCTCTGCCACGGCCAGTTCATCTAATATCGTCATTGTTTCCTTTCACTTGCCCGACCGAACGATTTGAAATAACAATAGTGCAAGAGTGTCGTGGACTAAGCTGGAATCTGCAAACATTTTGTTCAACAGAAGACAAGGTAATATGGGCTCTTTGTTAGATCAACAATGCAAATGAGAGCCACTCAACATTTTCATCGTGGTCTTCTCCTCGGTATGACTCAATAAATGAAAAAGAAATTCAGAGAAACACACTGAAATATTTTTGGAGTTTTCGGTTTTTTCAAAAGCAAGAAAATGAAAAGAGAAAAACAAAAACGAGAAAAACTATTTACACAGGAAAGCCCCCAACAAGTAAAAGAAGAACAAAGAAATCTTTTTGGGTTTTCTTTTTAGTACTACAACAATTTAAACTAGGAAGAAAAATCAAAAAGAAGCAAGAAACATATTTTTGATTTCCTCAAAGTTTTCAAATAGACAAGAATAAAGCGAGAAAAATAATTTAAGCAAGGATGATACAATGAAAAAGTGTGGACACCGACAACTGGAATGAAATGTGTGAACATAAATGTAATGTCGGTGGGAATATGTACTCCCCCAAGCTTAGGCTTTTGGCCTAACTTGGTAATCACCAGTCGTAGAAGCAATGAGGTCCAATGTTGAAGTGCTGGGGAGCAGGCACCATAGGGTCCCGCTGCTGACGCTCCGCCTGTGCCGCAACTAGGTTGTTCCGGTAAGCGACAATGTCCTCAGGCATAATCCTATATCCATTCCTAGAAACATGATCAAAAAAAGCAGGTGCAGGGAAGGGAATAATATCACGAGTTTGCTCACTGAAAACTAAGTTCTAAGGCAAGTCAATATCAGGGTAATCAGCAGCAATAAGCTGGTGGTCCTTCATAGCTGCTCTATCTAGGTAAACCTTAGTCAAGGGGTGATAATGTTGGCGTATCTGCACATTCAAGTGAGTCGCCAAGCGAGTAGCGTAAATGCCCCCTTGTATTTTACCCTTGAATGTGTTAAGGTGAAGGCGACATGCCACAATAGCTCCCAAGCTATGAGTGTTGTCGCCATAAAGTGCGCGAGGCAAAACAGCAAAGTCTGGGGGTGCTAAGTGAACCCACCTTCTCTCTTGCTAGCAAGCACTTTGCAATAAATAAGGCAAAATAATGCACAACAGGAACTGCAAGCTAACAACAGTGGTGCCCGATACTCCTCTCTCATCCCCCATTGTCAGAGTACGGTAAAAACCGTCAAGCTCTAAGGGCTTAGGCTCTACCAGATGCCCATCAGAAGGAAACATGCATATGTCACAAAATTCAGTAAGTGGGATCTGGCGGTTTTTAGCATATAAATTAAATGACACCTCGGGGGATTATTCCTAGAATGGAAATGAAAATTTTGCACAAAGGAATTTGTGAGGAGATGATACTGTTCGCATTCAGCTGTGATGAAGTTGGTGAGGCCGGCATTAGCGGCATATTGGTTGAACTCTTGGAGGATTCCGGCCTCTTCAATGAACGCATTATGCGGCCACTCGCACGGCCGTAGCTCCGCCAACCTCGGGGTATGGAGATCATTGTCAGATGACTGCCCAATAACCCCCTTGGAGTTCTTCCTGGAAGCAAACTTCCTAAAGAAACTCATCCTTTTCCTATGAACAAAATTATAAAATTTTTAGTCCACAAAAATTTTCTCAACAAAACTTCACAAAATTGATAGCAGCTACTCATAGAGATGTATAGAGGCCATAGCAAGCATTCAAACTACTTAGAACTCTAAGAATTCAACATGCAAGCTCATCTACAGTAGCACCAAGAGTAGCTAATTATTGTAAATATAAACCACTAAAACAAAAAGTAATTAGACACATGGAGGAGTCACATACAAAGCAACAAATCCCCGAAACGGAGCTTCGAGCAAAGAGATCGAAATCCTCGGTTTTGGGAGCAAGAACATGAGAGAGAGAGAGAGAGAGAGAGAGAGAGAGAGAGAGAGAGAGAGAGAGAGAGAGAGAGAGAGTGGTAGTGATTTTTTTCCGGGTGAATGGAGTGATGTGGGAAGAAGAAGTAAGTGAGGGGCCCACGTGGGGACCACAACCCACCCGGGCGCGCGTGGGGTCTTGGCGCGCCTAGGTGGGTTGTGCCCAACCGTTGCACCTCCCTTTGATATTATTTGCACCAGAAATTCAGAAATATTCAGAAAAAAATAGTATCAGATTTTCAAAGCATTCTAAGAACTTTTATTTTTGGGTCATTTTTTTATTGCAGGGAAAACTCAGAAAATAGACAAAGCATGGCATTTTATTTTATCTAACTAAGAAAAACAGAAAACAAAAGGTAGGAACAGAAGGTAGTGCTCACTAAATTCATCAACTTCATACCTCTAAAAAATGATCCATTAATAAGCTTGATCAAGTCTTATTAACAACCACTTTCGATTAGCATGAAACCGAAGAACTTTCGTAAATCACTAAGTTACCTCAATGGGGATATGAATGTCCCCTACAATAAGCATTTGATATTTATTTTTAACAGTAGGTAGAGGTAGTTGAAAACTTCCAATAGTGATTGTCGGAGATTTTTCAATAACATTAATACCATTCACTTGGAACTGTTTGTTCGAAAAGTTATGCTCATTACCATTGATATGAAAAGTGACCTTGCTTTTATTGCAATCAATAACAGCCCCTGCAGTATTCAAGAAGGGTCTACCAAGGATAATCGACATGTTGTCATCCTCAGGCATCTCAAGTATAACAAAGTCAGTCAAAATAGTAACATTAACAACAACAACGGGCACATCCTCACAAATACCGATAGGTATGGCAGTTGATTTGTCAGCCATTTGCAAAGATATTTTTAGTAGGTGTGAGTTTATTCAATTCAAGTCTTTTATATAAATAGAAAGGCATAACACTAACACCAGCTCCCAAATCACATAAAGCAGTTGTCACATAATTTCTTTTAATGGAGCAAGGTATAGTTGGTATTCCCGGATCTCCAAGTTTTAATGTACTCCATCTTTAAAAGTGTAATTAGCAAGCATAGTGGAGATTCAGCTTTCGGTATTTTTCTCTTATTGGTGATGATGTCTTTCATATACTTTGCATAAGGAGGCATTTTTAAGATATCAGTTAAGCAAGTTCGCAGAAAGACTGACCTCAGCATTTCAGCAAAGCGTTCAAACTCTTCATCATCTTTCTTTTTAGTTGAATTAGGTGGAAAGGGCATAGGCTTTTGAACCCATGGTTCTCTTTCCTTACCGTGTTTTCTAGCAATAAAGTCTCTTTTGTCATATCTTTTATTCTTAGGTTGTGGGTTATCAAGATCAACAGCTTGTTCTATCTCAACATCATTATTTGGTTCTTTATCATTTTGTTGAGTGTCTTCATGAACCTCATCATTATCTTTTTCATTATCAACAGGTGAGTGTTCATTACCAGATTGAGTTTCAGCATCAGAGATAGAAACTTCATTATCATTATCAGGAGGTTTTTCTATTTCAGGTTCACTGGAGGCAGGCAATGTCCTTTTATTTTTCTTCTTATTTTTCTTTTACAAGGACTAGGTACATGAATGTTAACTATTTGAGAGTCTTGTTCAATTCTCTTTGGGTGTCCCTCAGGATAAAGTGGTTCCTGAGTCATTTTGCCTCCTCTAGTTGCTACTCTAACAGCAAAGTCACTTATATTATTGTTCATTTCATCAAGTAACTCTCTCTGAGATTTAGCAACTTGTTCTAATTGAGTTTGAACCATAGAGGCATGCTTTCCTACACCTCTAACATAATTTGATATTTTAAATAACAAGGCACTTAAGCGAGCAATCATATCAGAGTTGTATTTCAGTTGTTTAACACTTGCATTGAAATGATCTTGCTTTCTAATGTAATTATCAAACTCATAAAGGCATTGACTAGGATGTTTATTACGAGGATCGTCACTATCATTGAATTTCATTAAATATTTTACCTCTACCACCTTAGGTGGTGGTGGTGCTTCAAGCCCATGTATTTCTTCGATAGGTGGTAAATTTTTAACATCCTCGGCCTTAATACTTTTTTCCTTCATAGATTTCTTTGCCTCTTTCATATGTTCAAGACTGAGATATAAGACACCCCTCTTCTTCGGAGTGGGTTTAATAGGTGTTTCAGGAGGAGTCCAATCATCATAATTTTCCAATATGTTATTCAATAATTCTTTAGCTTGCCCTATAGTTCTTTCCCTGCAACACAACCAGTACAACTATCTAGGAAATCCCTAGAAGCACCGGTTAGTCCATTATAGAAGATATCAAGTATTTTATTTTTCTTAATAGGATGATTAGGCAAAGCATTAAGCAAGTGGAGAAGCCTCCCCCAAGCTTGTGGGAGACTCTCTTCTTCAATTTGCACAAAGTTAAATATTTCCTGCAAGGCAGCTTGTTTCTTATGAGCAGGGAAATATTTTTCAAAGAAGTAATAAATCATATCCTGGGGACTACACACACAACTAGGAGCAAGATTATTGTACCAAACTTTAGCATCACCCTTTAATGAGAACGGAAATAACTTGAGAATATAGTAATAGCGAATCTTCTCATCATGAGCAAAAAAGGTGGCTATATCATTCAACTTAGTAAGATGTGCCACAACAGTTTCAGTTTCATAAACATGGAAAGGATCAGATTCAACCAAAGTGATTAACTCTGGGTCGACAGAGAATTCATAATCCTTATCATCAATCACAATAGGTGAAGTAGCAAACTCAGGATCACATTTCATTTTAGCATTCAGAGATCTTTCTTTATACTTGCATAATAATTTCTCTTGATCATCTCTATCCTTACAAGCAAGAATATCTCTGGTTGCCTCCTCACTCATAGTATAACCTTCCGGTACCTTTGGCAAGTCATGTCTAGGAGGACTAGTTCTAGTAGGTGTTTCAAGATTTTCAGTTTCAAGTTCATCGTCGGATTCAACAATATCATGTTGTCTTACTCTAGCAATTTGTTCATCAAGATTTTCACCTAGTGGCACATCATCTTCAAGCAAGGTACTAGCATCATCCTGAGTAGCATTCATAGCAGAAGTAGCATCATCAATAACTTGTGACATATCAGAATTAATATCATGTTGTGGTGTTGCAAGTTTACTTAAAACAAAAGGTGAATCTAAAGCGGAGCTTGATGGCAATTCATTACCTCCCCTCGTCTTTGAGGGAAAAATCTTAGTCTTAGCATCCTTCATATTCTTCATAGTGATAATATGATAATAATCCCAAGTGACTCAACAAATATAGCTATGCTCCCCGGCAACGGCGCTAGAAAAAGGTCTTGATAACCCACAAGTATATGGGATCGCAACAGTTTTCGAGGGTAGAGTATTCAACCCAAATTTATAAATTCGACACAAGGGGAGCCAAAGAATATTTGAAGGCATTAGCAGCTGAGTTGTCAATTCAACCGCACCTGGATATTAATTATCTGCAGCAAAGTGATCAGTAGCACAGTAGTGTGATAGTTTTGATGATAGCAGCAATAGCAACGGTAGCGTAACAATGATAACAGTGATATTGTAGCAGTAACGATAGCAGTAGCAATAGTAACTTAGCAGAAACAATATAAGATAAATTCGTAGGCATTGGATCGGTGACTCGTTGGATGATATTCATCATGAGACAGTTATAACCTAGGGCGATATGGCACTAGCACCAGTTCATAAATGTATTGTAGGCATGTATTCAGTAAATAGTCATACGTGCTTATGGAAAGAACTTGCATGACATCTTTTGCCCTACCCTCTCGTGGCAGCGGAGTCCTATTGGAAACTAAGGTATTAAGGCCTCCTTTTAATAGAGAATCAGAACAAAGCATTAGCACATGGTGAATACATGAACTCCTCAAACTACGGTCATCACCGGGAGTGGTCCCGATTGTTGTCACTCCGGGGTTGCCGGATCATAACACGTAGTAGGTGACTATAACTTGCAAGATCGAATCTAGAACATGAATATAAAGGTGATAACATAAACAGTTCAGATATGAAATCATGGAACCCGGGCCCAAAGTGACAAGCATTAAGCATGGCAAAGTCATGGCAACATCAATCTCAGAACAAGGCTCGAACAAAACTAACTCGATTACATGGTGAATCTCATCCAACTCCTCACTGACAACGAGCCTACGCGGGAATTACTCACTCCCGGTGGAGAGCATCATGGAATTGGCGATGGAGAGGTGTTGGTGATGACGAAGATCGAAGATCCCCGTCTCCGGAGCCCCAAACAGACTCCAGATCTGGCCTCCCGATGAAGAACAGGAGAAGGCGGCAGCTCCGTCTCGTGAAACGCGATAATTCTTTCTCCCTATTTTTTTGGAATAATGCGATTTTATAGCATCGGTTTCAGGGTCAGCGGGGCCACCAGGTGGGCCACACCCACCTAGGCATGCCTGGGGGGCAGGCGCGCCCTGGTGGGTAGTGCCCACCTAGGTGCCCCCCTCAGGTATCTCTTGGCTCCATAAATTCTCTTTATTGATATAAAAATTCCTCGCAAAGTTTCGTTCCATTCTGAGAACTTTTATTTCTTCACAAAAACAACACCATGGTAGTTCTGCTGAAAACAGCGTCAGTCTAGGGTTAGTTCCATTCAAATCATGCAAATTAGAGTCCAAAACAAGAGGAAAAGCATTAGGAAAAGTAGATACCTTGGAGACGTATCAACTCTCCCAAGCTTAAACCTTTGCTTGTCCTCAAGCAATTCAGTTGATAAACTGAAAGTGAAAAAGAAAAACTTTTACGAACTCTTTTGCTCTTGTTTCATAAATAAGCTTAAACAGCACCCAGGTTTTCAGCAAGGCTTATAACTAACCATGTCGACAATAACTCTTTAAAATTATATTAGCTCATATCAATGACATAAACAACTAGAGAGCAATAATAAGATATCTCAAATAGCAACACGTTGTCAAACAACCATGATATAATATGACAATAGTGGTATCTCGCTAGCCCTTTCTGATTCCGCAAAACATAAATGCAGAGCACCCCCAAAGTTCAAGCAGCGACTAAACATTGTAATTCATGGTAGAAAAGATCCAGTCATGATGCACCCAACATTAGCTAAACACAATGCATCAGCATGACAACAGTGCTCTCAGGTTCTGGCGCTTATTTGAGAAGGTGATGACACAACATAAAAAGTAAAGATATAGTCCCTTCGCAGAGGGAAGCAGTGATTTGTAGAGATGCCAGTGCTCAATTTTTTAAAACAAAGGTAAATGAAATTTTGAGACATGCACCCTTCTCATTTACTTCACGACTATCGGTTATCAATATCTTCCATGCTAAACACGCTACTGGCGGTTCCCAAGTGGAAATGTAAAGGTTATAACTCCATTGGGAGTTTTTGTTTGGTTATTGTAAGCCTTTTTTTTGCAGTTTGGGACTGGACATTCCTATTACCGCCCTTTTATCCTGCGATGGCAAGTGAATAAACACTCAACCTGAGAATAACCCGCTTAGCATGGAAGCTACCGGCTACCTCCTGTCGTTCCATGAACGATCCAGACACACAAAAATGATATCTATTTGAAGTTTTTAGAGATGGTACATGCAAATTTACTTATGGCGGTGGCGAGGTGTTCATCCGGGTCGAAGAGTGGATCAGTGTCGCCGACATGTGTACCTACAAGAAGCAAGTAAATGTTAGAAGCCAAACTGCAATTGCACAAATGATGTAAAATACTGTAAGACATGGGATGTAGCTAACCTCGATGGCAAACAACAACATCGCCCGTTATGGCCCTACATAAGTACATGGAAATGCATATTAAGTACAACATGGTTAGCATCCACTAAAAATAGAAAATGGGCAGCATCTCTAGTATATCTTCATTGCAGAGAGTAGCACTACAAAAAAATACACTTCCGTGATGATACATGTTTGTCACACTAGGTCACATTTTCTGTCATGCTTGTACATTCATGACTATTTTATGACAGAATCGAGATAGTCATACCTGTGCAGTCGTAGAAGTGTTCCATGAAAATACCAAAATTATCATCACGGAAGTGTTCACTTCCATGATGATAAATGACGCGTCATGGAAGTGCTTTCGTCAAGGGTAACCAACACGTGGCATCCACCATAACGGGTCAACGTTAAGCTATCGGGTCCGGTTTTGGTTCCGATAGCTTGTTAACAGCAACGACTAATAGCGATTTTCCACGTGTAAAATTCTCATTGGCCAGAGGAAACACATGTCCTCTCGTCATTGGGTCAGATAGGCGCCTATGATATGTTGACACGTGCGATGGCCCAACACTAGCCCATTTAGCTTACAAAGGCCAGCCCGTTTGACTTGGTCAAAGGCTAGCAGGCTGGCCCATGAAAAGCCTGTTAACTATGTGTTCGCATATAGCCTACTTTACGGCCCTGTAACTCATGACCCGGGCGTTCCGGAAATCGGCCCAACAACGTCATTTGGGCCGTCCTGTATAATACCGCTCATTTCATTTTCGACCCATGTATGGCCCACGACGTCTTTCAGCCCATACGAGGCCTTTCATATTTTTGGGCCCTTTAATGGGCCCTAGTGACTCTGGCCCATAATAAACAGTAAATTTCTTTATGCCCAGTAATGGCCCATGATTCACATAGTCCGTTTCCAGACCGTGTGATGCGGAGCATCCCTCGACTACTCGCACCGGCACTCCATTACCAACGCAAGCTCCAAGTGGACCAATGACACGAGCACGTGCACGCGCCATCGAGAATGAGGTTGATTCTCTCCTCTTCTAGTTTCGCTCGGTTTCACATGAGAGTTGGATTCTACCGTCATCGGAAACATTGTGCATGCTTAGGTACCAAGAAGACAATGGTGAGAAGGAGAGGACGGAGACTCAAGTGACCTCAAGGCAAGGAAAGGAAGAGAAGGAAGAAGAGAACGAGAAGGATGAAGTAGAAGGAGAAGGGGCAAACCCCCTGGACGCACCGGGTGCCCGGCCCCTGCAGCCCCCGGGTGCCCGGCCCTCGCCACCATACCGCGCCCGGGTTCCTCGGCCTAGGCTGGCGGGTGTCCGGACCTTCGCCCCAACCGCTAGGCTCTGCCGAGTGCCGGGCTTGAGGCCACAGGTGCCCGCCGCCACCCGGCCATTTCAGCCCCGGGTGCCGGGACTTGGGCCCCGGTGCCCACCGCCTTTGCTCGCCATCTCCGCCACCTTGTGCCGGGACTTGGGCCCCGGGTGCCCGGCCACATGCCAGCCGGCCCCTGAGCAGCCCGGGTGCCCGGCCCAAGTTGCCCAGGTGCCCGGCCCCCTTCGTCCAACCGCACGTTGATGGCCTTTTTGGCCTTGTATCCCCCTCTTTTTGCCTTGTTTCACCCCTAGATTATATAAGGACACCTCCTAGGTCATTTGTAGGGTTAGCAAAGATTAGACTAAGCATTGTGAGCCTTTGCTCCTTGTATCCCCTCCTGTTAGGAGATCAAGCCCCCACCTAGGGAAGAATCCATTGGATTATCAAGGCCTCCTCTTGGAGAAGATCATCAAGACCTCACATAGTGGGAAGAATTTACCAAGTGCCACTCTCCTTGTATTGATCTTGTAATCTTGTGGATCTCATGTGTGCTACTCTAGTGGATGTGACACTTGGGTTTGTTTGAGAGATTTGTTCTTGGTGTTCTTGGTGTTCTTGAGTTTTTCCTCCTTTTCCCCCTCCAAGTGTGAAAAGATCCTTCCTAGGGTTTGACCCTACAACACCGTGTTAGCTCAGCCTACTGACAACCCATACATTCTTGGGCTCCTTTCCGGCCCTCGATTACCTCCGGCTCATTACTGGCCTGTTTCCCTAATGGGCCAAATTTGGCCCGTGGTTAGAATTGTCCCATTTGTGGCATGTTAACCCGTTGCGTCGTTTCCAGCCCGTCCTATATTTGGCCCATTAACGACCCATTATGCCTGTGACAGAATTAAGCCTTTGATGTCTTCTGGCCTATTAACGGCATGTTACCATGCTGGCCCGATACCAATTACGCCCGTTTACGGCCCATGTGGTCCCACTGATCTGACGGACTGAGGCCCACTGAATCTACATCCTGTTGGAGGCCCATTTATCCGACGGTCCGTAGGAGGCCCATGGATCCTACGACCCGTAGCAGGCTCACGAAGGTCCGTATATGGCCCCTGGTTGTTGCGGCCACTAGCAAACCAAGGAAAAAGAAGACTAGGGAAATAAATAAGCGAGAAACTAATGCTAGGCTATTAAGGGGATTGCACAAATTGCATGCACTGGGCATCAAAGTTCGCCACCAGTGCAAATATAGGGAACACCCTACAGTATACAAAAATGGCTTCTATTTCTTCAGTCGGTGGCTTCACGTTAAGAACAAATTTTGTATCGCAACAATACGAATTACAAGCATAAAACAAAAGTAAGGTTGGCATAAAAGTTAATAGCCCAGCAGATAAATGCACCACCAAAAATTCAGAAGCTCGGTTCATTTGATCTAAGTGTTATGTTTTCATGTCGTACTGTCCGATGGAGCACCATAACCTTCGCCTTAATTTCTCCTAGGCTCCTGAACAACATAGCAAATGTCTGATAGTCTGGTTTCAAAACCATACATATCTTGACGACATCAAACAATGGTTGTCCTTGTTTCACAAAGGGTCTCTGATGCTTGCTTGAACTACATCGGTATTTCCCCAAAGAGGAAGGGATGATGCAGCACAACAACGGTAGGTATTTCCCTCATTGAGGGACCAAGTTTATCGAACCAGTAGGACAACCACACAACACTACGTGAACGGCACCTGCACACAATTAATAAATACTCACAACCCGACGTATTAAAGGGGTTGTCAATCCCTTTCGGGCAACGACGCCAGAAATTAGCAAACGGACGTGAGAGAGTTGTAATAAATTGATAGATCGAACGCCAAAATAGAATAAAGTGCAGCAAGGTATTTTTGTATTTTTGGTTTAATAGATCTGAAAATAAAAGCAAATAAAAATAGATCACGAAGGCAAATATAATAAAGCAGACACCCGGGTGCCGTTGGTTTCACTAGTGGCTTCTCTCGAGAAAAATAGCAAACGGTGGGTAAACAAATTACTGTTGGGCAATTAATAGAACTTCAAATAATCATGATGATATCCAAGCAATGATCATTATATAGGCATAACATCCAAGATTAGTAGACTGACTCCTCCCTGCATCTACTACTATTACTCCACACATCGACCGCTATCCAGCATGCATCTAGTGTATTAAGTTCATGGAGAAACGGAGTAATGCAATAAGAACGATGACACGATGTAGACAAGATCTATTTATGTAGAAATAGACCCCATCTTGTTATCCTTAATGGCAACGATACATATGTGTCGGTTCCCCTTCTGTCAGTGGGATCAAGCACCATAAGATCGAACCCATCACAAAGCACCTCTTCCCATTGCAAGATAAATAGATCAAGTTGGCCAAACAAAACCCAAATATCGGAGAATAAATATGAGGCTATAAGCAATCATGCATAGAAGAGATCAAAGAAGACTCAAATAACTTTCATGGATAAAAATATAGATCTGATCATAAACTCAAAGTTCATCGGATCCCAACAAACACACCACAAAAAGAGTTACATCATATGGATCTCCAAGAGACCATTGTATAGAGAATCAAAGAGAGAGAGAGAGAGAGAGAGAGAGAGAGAGAGAGAGAGAGAGAGGAAGCCATCTAGCTACTAACTACGGACCCTTAGGTCTCCGAAGACTACTCACGCATCATCGGAGAGGCACCAATGAGGATGATGAACCCCTCCGTGATGGTGTCTACATTGGATCTGGTGGTTCTGGAACTTGCGACGGCTAGAATAGAATTTCGTCGACTCCCATAGGGTTTCTGGAATATTGGGGTATTTATAGAGGAAAGAGGCAGTGCAGGAGTCCACCGAGGTGTGTGCAACACACTAGGGCGCGCCTGGGCCTCCAAGCATGCCCTGTTGGGTTGTGCTCCGCTCAGAGCACCCCCGGGTGCTTCTCCAGCCCATTGGATGTCTTCTGGTCCCAAAAATCCACAGAAGTTTTGCTGCGTTTGGAATCCATTTGGTATTGATTTCCTGCAATGCAAAAAACATGCATAACAACAACTGGCACTTGGCACTATGTCAATAGGTTATTACCAAAAAATGATATAAAATGACTATAAAATAATTGTAAAACATCCAATTATGATAATATAACAGCAGGGGACATTCAAAAGTTATAGATACGTTGGAGACGTATCAACATCCCTAAGCTTAATTCCTGCTCGTCCTCGAGTGGGTAAATGATAAAAACAGAATTTTTGATGTGGAATGCTGCCTAACATGATCATCACATATTCTTTTCTTTTCAAAGCAATAGTATAGTTTTGACATGAGACTTAAATACTCAAGCATATCAACAAGCAACCATGTCTTTGAAAAATATCAACGCTAAAATAAGTTATCCCAAGCCCATTATGCTCAATCATTGATCCATTCATCAAACACACTCGCATATTAGCTACACCCAATGCTCAAGTATGATAGTGCCCCTTATATGGTGCTTTATAAGAAAAGATGGAGACTCAAATTAAAAATAAAAATTGCATAAAGTAAAAGAAGGGTCCTTCGTAGAGGGAAGTAGGGATTTGTAGAGGTGCCAGAGCTCAAAGTGAAAAAGATAGAGATAAAAACATTTTGGGAGGCATGCCTTTCCTGTCAACGAGAACGATCGAGTAGTTCCCAATACTTTCCATGCTACTTATATCATAGGCGGTTCCCAAACAGAAATTAAAGTTTATTCCTTTTTCAACCATACTTTCACTTTCCATGTCTAACCGTATCCACGGGTGCCTTCCATACCAACACTTTCCAAGGAATTTATTATTTGACAACATAAAGTAAATTCATTTTACATTTCGGGACTGGGCATCCCTAATACCTTTGATGTACTCTCGGGCAATGACAAGTGAATAAACACTCATCGTGAGAATACCATATCTAGCATGGAAATATATTAGCCACTCCCTACCGTTTCATAAGCGGTATGCGCACACAAAAGAGAAATTTGTTTTGAAAATTAGAGATGGCACATACAAATTTGCTTAGAATGGCAGGAAATGCCGCATATAGGTAGGTATGGTGGACTCATGTGGCAAAACTGGTTTAAATTATTTTGGATGCACAAGTAGTGATCATACTTAGTGCAAAATGAAGGCTAGCAAAATATTGAGAAGCGACCAACCAAGAAACGAAAAATCTCATAAGTGAGCATTAAGCATAATTAACACCAAATAATCCACCACAAGTAGGATGTAATTTCATTGCATAAGTATTGACTTTCCTGCTTGCATAGGGAATCACAAACCTTAACACCAATATTCTTACTAAAGCATAATTACTCATCAACATGACTCACATATCACATCATCATATCTCAAAACTATTACAGGGAATCAAGTTTATTTAGTCCAATGATCTTCATGAAAGTTTTTATTATATCCTCCTTGGATATATATCACTTTGGAACTATTTTTCATGTGTTGCTTTTGATAAGCTCAAACAAATATAAGTGAAGATCATGAGCATAATATTTCTTTCTCTCAAAATAGTTTAAGTGAAGCAAGAGAGAATTTCTGAAAAAATTTACTAACTCTCAAATAAATCTAAGTGAAGCATGAGAGCATTTCTTCAAAAATAACAAAGCACACCATGCTCAAAAAGACATAAGTGAAGCACTAGAGCAATTCCATAGCTCACAAAGATTTATGTGAACCATAGAGAGCAATTCTAACAAGTCATGGCATAATTCTGGCTCTCTCAAATAGGTGTGTCCAGTAAGGATTCAAGACTTAAAACAAAAAGCAAAACAAGCAAAGACTCACATCATACAAGACGCTCCAAGCAAAACTCATTGTATGTGACGAATAAAAATATAGTTTCAAGTAAAATACCGATGGCCATTAGAAGAAAGAGGGGATTCCACTCGGGCATCACCAAGGTTAGTTGCTTGCTTCTCTTTGGATAATAGCTGGGATGCCATGGGCATCCCTAAGCTTAGGCTCTTCTTACTCCTTATTCCTTCATCCATTGTAATATCACCGAAAACTTGAAAACTTCAATCACACAAAACTCAACAAAACCTTCGTGCGATCCGTTAGTATAAGAAAACAAATCACAACTATAAGTACTTTTGCAAAACCATTCATATTTTATTCTTGAATTATATCTATTGTATTCCAACTTTTCTATGGCAAAAACTCTTCAAAAAAAAACATAGAATCATCAAAACCAGCACATAACGTAAAGAAAACAGAACAGTCTATAGCAATCTGGATATTTTGAATACTTATGAAACTCCAAAATTTCTGAAAAATTAGGACCGCGTGAACAATTTGTATATTAATCTTCTGCAAAAAGAATTGGTACTTTATCGCACTCCTGTTAAAAATGAACATTATTTTCGTGAGCACAAAAGTTTCTATTTTTCAGCAACATCAAATCAACTATCACCCAACACGATCCCAGAGGCTTTACTTGGCACAAGCACTAACTAAAACACAAAAACACAATCATAACAATATCATAATTGTGCAAACACTCTAGAACAGAAAGCAAAAGACAAAAATAAATTTTATTCATTGGGTTGCCACCCTACAAGCGCTATCGTTTAACGCCCCTAGCTGGGCATAAAGCAAGGATCTAAGTATTGTCATGTTTGTTTCTAGATTGATAAGATGCCCTCATGATTGATTCATATGGTGGCCTAATTCTTGTTCTAGGGAAGTGTTCCATACCCTTCCTTAGTGGAAATTGAAATTTAATATTGCCTTCTTTCATATCAATCACGACACCAATAGTACATAAGAACGGTCTACCAAGAATAATTGGACAAGGCGGATTTTAATCAATATCAAGAACAATAAAATCTATGTGAACATAATTCCTATTTGCAAAAATAAGAACATCATTAATTCTTCCCATAGGCTTTTTAATAGTAGAATCCACCAAGTGCAAATTTAAAGAGCATTCTTCAATATCGGTAAGACCAAGCACATCACATAAAGATTTCAAAATTGTAGAAACACTAGCACCCAAGTCACATAAAGCAAAACACTCATAATTTTTCATCTTGAGTTTGTTAGTAGGTTCCCATTCATCATGTAATTTTCTAGGAATCGAAACCTCTAATTCCAATTTTTCTTCCAAAGCTTGCATCAACGCATCAACAATATGTTTCGTAAAAGCTTTATTTTGTTCATAAGCATGGGGTGAATTTATCATGGATTGCAACAAAGAAATACAATCAATCAAAGAGCAACTATCATAATTAAAGTCTTTGTAATCCAAAAGAGCGGGCACATAACTAGTTAAAGTTTTGACCTGTTCAAACCCACTTTTATCAATTTTCTCAAAAAGAT
This sequence comes from Aegilops speltoides, assembly GCA_021437245.1. Classification (NCBI taxonomy): domain Eukaryota; kingdom Viridiplantae; phylum Streptophyta; class Magnoliopsida; order Poales; family Poaceae; genus Aegilops; species Aegilops speltoides. The sequence continues at coordinate 190,377,197 of CM038146.1, read as the reverse complement.
TTTCACCCTATGAATTATCGGGACGCCTTGTAGATAAAGTTGACTCTTCTCCAGTCCCTTTTTCATCAATTTTAATTTTACTAAACAAGGAATAAATATAAGAAACACCAATCATTTTAATATCTTCATCATTTTTATGAAAGCAATCACTAGAGAACGCTTTTTCTAAGAATTATGTTCTAGCTCTAAGAATAGCGGTTCTTTTCTTACTTTCATCCATAGAAACATAAAGAGCTTTAATTGATTCCTCAACCTTAGGCACAAAAATTTTCATCTTGAGATTCTCTACATCAATAGAAATTCTATCAACACTTCTAGACAAATCATCAATCTTATTCAATTTTTCTTCCATTGTAGCATTGAAAACTTTTTAAGTGTTGATAAATTCGTTAATATTATTCTCAAGATCAGAGGTGTTCATATTATTATTATTATAAGAAGGATTAACATAGGAATTACCATAATTTTTAAAGGAATTAATAGGAAAAGGCCTAGGATTAAAATTACCTCTATAAGCATTGTTATTGAAATTATTTCGCGAGATAAAATTCACATCTATGGCATCGCTATTTTGCTCAATCAAAGTAGACAAAGGCACATAATTAAAATCAATAGGAGAGCTTTTATTAGCAACCAATTTCATAAGAGCATCAACTTTTTCACGCAAAGAAGAAATTTCTTCTACCGAATTAACTTTTTTACTAGTAGGGGCTCTTTTGGTATGCCATTGCGAATAATTTGCCATAATATTGTCTAATAATTTAGTAGCTTCACCCAAAGTAATTTCCATGAAAGTACCACCCGCGGCAGAACCTAAATGATTATGAGAAACAAAATTCAACCCCGCATAAAAATTTGTATGATCATCCAAAGATTTAACCCATGAGTTGGGCAATTCCTTAGCATCAATTTCATCCTTTCCCAAGTTTGTGCAAAATGCTCATGTTCAAGTTGCTTGAAATTCATGATCTGGGTTCTAAGGGAAATAATTTTCATGGGCGCAAAATACTTAGTAAATAAAAGCGTCTTTGCACTTATCCCAAGAATCGATACTATTGTGAGGCAAGGAAGAAAACCAAATTTTTAAACGATCTCGCAAAGAAAACGGAAATAATTTCAACTTCACAAAATCATTGTCGACATATTTTTTCTTTTGCATATCGCAAAATTCCACAAATGTGTTAAGATGGGACGCGGCATCCTCATTAAGAGTACTGGAAAATTGATCTTTCATAACAAGATTCAGCAGGAGTATTAATATCACAAGACTCCGCACTAGTGGAGGGAGGAGCAATCGGTGTGCTGATAAAATCATTGTTGTTGGTTTTGGAGAATTCACACATCTTGGTTCTCTTGAGTCATTGTGACTATGCAACAAGATTGCACTCAAAAATAGATCTGACGAGAAAACGGCGAATGAAAAAGAGGGCGAATAAAATGGCAATTTTTTGTGAAGTGGGGGAAAGGAAAATGAGAGGCAGATGGCAAATAATGTAAATTGCAAGTAGATGAGATTTGTGATTAGGAACCTGGTAGATGTTTATGATGTATCCCCGGCAACGGCGCTAGAAATTCATTTTGATGCTTGCTTGAACTACGTCGGTATTTCCCCAAAGAGGAAGGGATGATGCAGCACAACAACGGTAGGAATTTCCCTTAGTGATGAGACCAATGTTATCGAACCAATAGGAGAACCACGCAGCACTACATGAATGGCACCTACACACAAATAACAAATACTCGCAACCCGACGTATTAAAGGGGTTGTCAATCCCTTTCGGGCAACAACACCAGAAATTAGCAAATGGACGTGAGAGAGTTGTAATAAATTGATAGATCGAACGCCAAAATAAAATAAAGTGCAGCAAGGTATTTTTGTATTTTTGGTTTAATAGATCTGAAAATAAAAGCAAATAAAAATAGATCACGAAGGCAAATATAATAAAGAAGAGACCCGGGTGCCGTAGGTTTCACTAGTGGCTTCTCTCGAGAAAAATAGCAAACGGTGGGTAAAAAAATTACTGTTGGGAAATTAATAGAACTTCAAATAATCATGACGATATCCAGGCAATGATCATTATATAGGCATCACGTCCAAGATTAGTAGACCGACTCCTGCCTGCATCTACTACTATTACTCCACACGTCGACCGCTATCCAGCATGCATCTAGTGTATTAACTTCATGGAGAAACGGAGTAATGCAATAAGAACGGTGACATGATCTAGACAAGATCTATTTATGTAGAAATAGACTCCATCTTGTTATCCTTAATGGCAATGATACATACATGTTGGTTCCCCTTCTATCATTGGGATCAAGCACCGTAAGATCAAACCCATCACAAAGCACCTCTTCCCATTGCAAGATTAATAGATCAAGTTGGCCAAACAAGACCCAAATATCGGAGAAGAAATACGAGGCTATAAGCAATCATGCATATAAGAGATCAAAGGAGACTCAAATAACTTTCATGGATAAAAAGATAGATATGATCATAAACTCAAAGTTCATCGGACCCCAACAAACACGCCGCAAAAAGAGTTACATCATATGGATCTCCAAGAGACCATTGTGTTGAGAATCAAAAGAGAGAGAGAGAGAGGAAGCCATTTAGCTACTAACTACGGACTCGTAGGTCTACAAAAGACTACTCACGCAACATCGGAGAGGCACCAATGAGGATGATGAACCCCTCTATGATGGTGTCTAGATTGGATCTGGTGGTTCTGGAACTTGCGGCGGCTGGAATAGAATTTCGTCGACTCCCCTAGGGTTTCGGGAATATTGGGGTATTTATAGAGCAAGGAGGTGGTGCGGGAGGCCACCAAGGTGGGCACAACCCACCAGGGCGCGCGTGGGCCTCCAAGCGTGCCCTGGTGGGTTGTGCTCCCCTCAGAGCACCCCAGGTGCTTTCTCCGGCACACTGGATGTCTTTTGGTCCAAAAAAATCCATAAATAGTTTCACTGCATTTGGACTCCGTTTGGTATTTATTTCCTTTGATGTAAAAACATGCAGAAAACAGCAACTGGCACTTGGCACTACGTTAATAAGTTAGTGCCAAAAAATGATATAAAATGATTGTAAAACATCCAAGAATGATAATATAACAGCATGGAACAATCCAAAATTGTAGATACGTTGGAGACATATCAGTCTCTGTTAGGGAATGGACTTGTGTCTAGAGTGCAGATATTACATTGTTTTGAGCTTGCATATCTTGATCATGAGGCAGTTTGGACGAGATTGCCTTAACAACCAACCTATTATTACGCAGGAACGTGCTTTTGGCACTGTTAATGGACAGGTACTGACCCACTGCAGCAAGAGGTGACATTGCGGTTATAGTTGCCTTGTCACCTTCAGAAGGTGGCGGTTCCACCATTTGTTCCATAGCTTGCTGAAAAGTTTAGTTTTTACATTAGTAGTACCAAAGTAGAAGATCTCAAGGAGGCAGCAAAACCAAACAAAATAGCTTTGGTCTATATACAGAACTTATTCTGGTGAACCCGTGTAAAATATTAGTTGTATTTTACTACAAAGTACATAATAAAACCAGGTTCCAAACATATGACCATGTACCATGGCTAATGTATTGTCTATTTATTCACATTGTATTGACAACTAAGGATAAAGTGACAAAGTTTATAATACGGTAAGCATAGTATGACATCATTCATGTCGCAAAACAACTGAGAACAAACAAACAGGCAATTGTAACATTGTGTAGACAAGTCCAGCACGGAACTAGATTACAGATCAAGATCAAAGGAACATCACTACTCTCTTTTAAACCTTGTAAGGTGCAATGATACGCTAAGACAATTGTGTATAAAATTGAAAAGAGTAATAGACATTGGCTGCAAACCGTGTAGTTCAATGCACAAGTCAGAGTAAGTAGTAGTTCAAAGGCGTGAGGATTAAGGACTTACAACAGCGGCTTTGACTGGTGTAGTCACGCCCTTTGTCTTTTTGGTCCTTGCGAGATTTCCTTTGCATTTGGAGCAAGTCCATATAGATATGATAATATGGCACAGTGAAAAGAGTGAAACAACAGCTAATTACAAGAGCCTCGCAGTGTGCAATATAGCCACGAGATCATGTCATCTGTTGGACACTTTCGTATGGCTGGCCTTGTTCTTTGAACAGTTCACCTAAAAGAAGATAGATTTGTGAGGCACATGCGTAAATAGGAGTTCAACATGTGATCTGGTCACATATATATAACGTACTTGATACTTTGGATCAGACCAGTGTTTAGCGAGGCCTCTCCAATCTTCATCCGATATATTTTCCACTGGAGATGTTTGGGCAAGTTCATTGTTAGCCTTGCCTTCAAAGTGAGTTTTCCTCAAGTTATACCAATATTGTCGCAGAGTAGACTTGAAAACATGGGTGCATGCTTGTCTAGTTTCATCATCTTGGCTATCCAACTTGAACCTCATCTGTTGAAAACTATGGGAGTCTCATTACCAGCAACCTAGAAAGTAAGGGACAGAGCAAGACGATATTATTAATTTCCATACTTAGCCATACTTACACATAAATGGTCGAGGAAGGTGTTGAATTGGGTTTCGTCCTTGTCAATCCTATATTGAATCCATGTTGGGAGGATACATGCATGACACCTAATGGCAACCGATGCCTCTGATACTAACTTGGCTCACTCTGTAGCATCACATGGCCTTTTTGAACCTGCCTCAAAATGGATCTCCATTCTTCCTCCTCTAGATTTAGTTAACCTATCATGCATTATCCCTAGTGTATGTTTCCTCTTGCGCCTAGGTGCTAGTCTAACAACGTACATATGAAGTGTTAGTGTACAACAAACTGTGAGACTACATATAAAGAAGCATGCAACTGTAACTTGACTGCAGCAACTACCTTCTTACTGTTGAAGCTCACAAGGTTCATTTGATCTTGCCAACTCGTCTTGTGTCAAGAGTGCTTCGAAAGTAGTGTCAGGTGGCAACGGAGCTTGGAAACATTATGCTAGCTGAGTTGACAAACGAGTAACTTGTGCAGTTGGTAGTACTGTGGAAGGTGTTGCAACAACTAGGGCTATCGCTGCTTGTTTGGTGGAAGCTATTAGTTTCTATTTGGATTGTTTTGCAGCTGGTGTAGCACGGGATACCGTGTTTGTATGATTTTCCGGTGGACTTTGACCTTCTATTGCACCATCAGTACCAGCAAAATCTGCATAATTCTTCCACTTCCATTTCCGTGCATCCTGAGTACTAACACCATCCCCTACCATTCTATATTCCTTCCTCTTTCTCTGTGCCATGTCAAGTCAAGCCGACAAGAAAAAGGAATAAAAATTTAGTTTTTCAGAACAAATTGATGTGTGATGTAGACGAACTGAACTTTGATATTAGACAACCGCATGATAGGAGTATGTAATATGTATGAAAAACAGGACGGCATGAGTTGATCAGAACTATGATGTGTACACTAAGCAGAAGGCATTTCAATAAATTAGAAGCAATGCAATGGAAGGTAGACACCATATGAAAGATGCTACAAATATCGCTCTACCAAGTTAATAGTGTCTCGTCATAACTGGCATTTAAACAAATGTGAAGCAGTACAAGAAATAAATCATATGCAAGATGCAAACAACATCACACTACCAAGTTAAAGGTCTCTCGTCATTAGTGCCATTGCATATTCACAGTTATGATGTGTAAACTAAGCAGAAGGCATTTCAACAAATTAGAAGCAATGAAAGCTAGACACCATATGTAAGACGCAACAAATATCACACTACCAAGTTAAAAGTGTCTCATCGTTAGTGCCATTTCAACAAATCAGTAGTACAAGCTAGAAAATAATGCGAGATGTAAACTATATCAGACTCCCAAGTTAAACGTGTCGTGTGGAAGTGATTGTTGCAGGTTACGCAACAGTAAGAACATGGTGTGATAGACAGATATTGTATATTCTAGAAACAGGAACGTGTGTCTTATTCACAAGTATAATGTGCAAATTAAGTAGATGGAATTCAACAAAATTAGAAGCAATACAAGCTAGAAATCATACATAACATGCAACCACATATAACAGTGCCAAGATAGAGGGAGCACCTGTGATGGTGGACTAGGGGAGACGTGCTCATCATCAACAAAGCAACGTTGAGTGCCTATGCATGTGTTGTCTTACAAATCTTCTTGGGGGATGGTGGAGTAGAATCTGTAGAGGCCTTCCATTTCAGTTGTTTGGAAGGAGCACCTTTATCCACTGCCTTGCTAATTTCCTTCCGCTTTATTGCATTGTCAAGTAAAACCGACAAGAAAAAGCAATAAAGTTTCACTCTTCAGAACTCATTCATGCATGATACTGACAATCACTACTTTGATGTAAGGCAAACACATGATACGAGGATGGAATATGTACGAAATCAGGACGACATGGCATATTCATAACTATTTGTGTAAACTAAGAAGAAGCCATTTCAACAAATTAGAAGCAATGCAAGCTAGACACCACATGAAAGATGTAACCAATATGACTGCCAAGTTAAAAGCGTCCCATCATAAATGGCATTTGAACAAATTAGAAGCAGTGCACGCTATAAATCATATGAAAGATGCAACCAATATCACTCTGCATATACTAAAGGTGTCTCGTCATAATTGATTGATGCGGGATACAAAAACAGTAGTTTTATGTAAGGACATGCTTAATAGACAGATGTACTATGTACCAAAAATAGGAAGGCATGTCACATTAACAGATGTAATGTATAAACTTAGCAGAATAGCACATGCAATTTAACCAGATTGGAAGAATTACAATCTAGACACTATATGCAACATGCAACCACATATCATGCTGCCAAGTTAGAGCAAGCACATGTGATGGTGATGTAGGGGAAATGCGGTCATCAACTATAGAGCTACGTTGACTATTTTCATCTAGCATTCCTGTTTCTTGAGAATCATGTGGGGAGGCTGACACTACACTCTTTAAAAGAGGATCTTTTCTCACAGTAATCCATCGGCCTGACTGTCTCATCATAAGTGATTGATGAGGGATACACAAGAACATTAGTTTGATGTAATAACATGGTTAATAGACAGATGTAGTAGTATGTACCAAAAACAGGAAGGCATGTCATATTCAAAGGTAAAATGTGTAAGCTAAGCAGATGCAATTTAACCAAACTGGAAGCAATACAAGCTAGAGACCCGACTGGAGTGGTGAGCATGATCATTGAGGACCTGAGAGCCTGGTGGGAGGCGGGCTGCTTCGCCACCATCGTGGCTTTTTAGTTGGCTTGCAGGTGATGCCTATCTGTGCTGGGCTTGTCACTGGCTCGATCAGCGCCCTGACTAGCTATTTGGCTTCTGGTGCTCCCGGGATGGTTGTTCATGTAAAAAATATCTTTCCTTATCTTAATAAAGACCGACTCCGGCCTTTCGAATACAAGCTACACACCGTATGCAACATGCAACCACATATGACACTGTAAAGTTAAAGCAAGCACCTGGGATGGTGGTTCATGGTGAGCGAGTTCATCAACTCCACAGCTACGTTTACCGTCTCCATCTGTTGAACATGCAACCTTTAAAGTGCCGAGTATCTTTCTTGCCCACGAAGAAAGCAGGAGCGACTTCTCTATTTTATTTCATGCTTATATCAACAGTTTGGCAGAGGCTGAAATACCCACGCATAAAAAACAATAGTGAGAGTATGGGTGCAGTGTGTACAGAACTAGTGCACTATAAAAGTAGCAGATAGCAGGTGGCTGAAAAATAAATGACAGGAGATATATGATAGCTCCACAACATTGCATGGCAAACAAAATTAGATTCTACTTCATATGATTTTGTAATATATGAGCACATGGATGGCTGGGAAATGCAGGTACTCCTCCAGCACAGCACCACATGTGGTCCTATCAAAATAACAGTCGACTGAAAATAAATAGGTCAGTCGATTTTTTATGAACTGTCCGATCTACAAGGAACGGGCAGATGGCCTTCGCCTACCTCCGGCTAGTCACTGTTGACGATTTTTCTCAAACCGCCGGCGACCATTGGCCTAGACCCCTGCCTCCGCCGCCCCGCCCTCGGTTCGGCCTCACACCACCGCCGTGTTTAGCAGCGCCCCTCGGCCATCCCTTTAAGCTTGGCCGACCTCCAGATTGGGCGCTAGCAGCTCCTAGGCCCCACACACCCCTAAGATAAACACCGAGGCGCTGCTTCCCCGGCGTAATAGGTGGACTAGTGGCTATTACGCCGGGGAATGCTTCCTGTAATTGGGAATCAGCTTACCAGGAATTGAAATCCAGGGGGCGACAGACCTCTAGGTAAGGTGAAATAGTATATGAGGAGAAACCTTGTGCATCGCGAGTTACTAGGAACATCTAATATCAGGAAGGTGTAGGAAGAAGCGGTCAACTAGTGTCTTCTGTGGGATGAATACCGTGCAAGCATACACGTAAGATTTGCACGGATAAGGGAAGAGGAGCACCAGTTCTGGTTGCCAGTGTTGTGTCCTCCCGATATCGCGGTGATGTTGTTCTTTTTACCGTGGGGATCGATGTTTTGGAGGAGGGTGGAGCCTTGGATGAACCCATGGCCAAATTGTTGACTATGCTATGATGGCCGTCTATCGGTGGAGGGGAAGCAGATCCGAGGCGGCGAAGGACGGCGTAGCGGGAATAGCTCCGGTGGGTGGACGGTGGCGACGTTGGAACGACAGCAATGAGGCATAGGATGGCATGGTTGAACTGCCTCGGGTACGGCACACGTCGGCGTCCTAGAGGTAGCTCGGCGACGGCTTCAACTACTAGTTGTGGAGGGCGTTGCGGTTGCGGTTGCGGTGGACGATGACGTCGGGGTATCGGCTCCGGCGTGATGGAGGAGGGCGGCGGTTGATAGGTGGGGTGGGGTGGCGGACGGAGGACGTCGGGGTTTCGCGGCTGATGGTGAGGTAGTTTCGGCGCCCACGGAGTACAAATGGGGTATCAGACGGGGGGCAGGGGGAGCTAAGGGGGAACCATGTTTCGGTCTGGGATACGCTTGTTTTTGTTTTTTGTTTTGAACAGATGGGATGCGCTTTTGAAATTTGGGGAAAGTATAGACTTTGTCCCCCTATTAAATTTCAGACCTACTGCTGGTCGGGGGTAGGACGGTAATCCCAGCTGTCCCAAATAATGGGCTGGAGCATTTCGGCCGAGCGAATGTGCGTTTAGGCGGCCACCGTGTATGCATGTTTTTCGGAGGCAGATGCGTGGCGTCTAGATGAAGTTACAAACATACCCTGGTTTAGACATATAGATGCCGGGCCGGTAGGCTTCACGGGTCGGAGTTAGAAAAGTAGTTTCCTTCTACCAAACATTGGTCTCATGCGGTTTTGGGCGACTAGAGGCTCTTTTGGCGCTTCATTCGAAATTTTGAAACAGAAGCATTCACGTTTAGAGTACTCTTGAACTTTGAGGATTGACCTAAATAGACAACGTTAAATTTCACCTTGTATGTTTGAAAACCTCATTAAATTATGCGCTTCTTTTTGAAATATTGACACTTGAAAATCCTATAACTACGATTATTTTGGAATGGAGGAGGTAAATTTGAATCTATTTTGTACACGGATATATATGCTATTATGTACAAAAGCAGAGCAAAGATAGGTGCCCCCATTATTTAGGTATGATTTACAAATGCCATGATCTCGAATTCAAGTAAGTGAATGGACTTCATGTTGAATTCAATTTTTTTTAACCACCTTAAGTTGAATTCCGATGTATGCTAGTTCATAGATAGCTATTTATAATGTTCATTGTGTAACTTTTGTATGTATTTTGTGCTTCACACACACACAATGAACTATATATACTCACGTTTATATTCGAATTGCTAAAGCGATGCATTGTCTGGAGTTCAAAATACTGACTCTATGGATCAATTATGTCGAATAATAACATAAACATGCTCAAATTCGATAGAATATAGATGTCTGATGGATCAATGACCGTTCCTTACGCGAATTGCAAATATCATGATCCCATCCTAATATTTGGATACAATTTATATTTTAATCAATGTGTACATCAGTCTTTTATGTGTAGTTTCACTCTCCATAGGCCCCTCCTCACACACGCGCTAACTTTCTCTCACATACATACGCGCACACGGTGTATATCCAATGGTGGTCTCTCACACATGCTCACACACTCTCTCTCGAGGTGTCTTTCTGACACACACATGCTCTCGCTATCACCCTCCCTCCCTCTCGTAACCATTTACGACTGTTTTCACTAACTTTTACCACAAGCACTCTTCCTCTCACATGCATACGCACACACAATCCCCATCGACCCTTTCTCTATACATATACCCGCCTATGTGTCTCCCGCATGCACATTATCTTTAGGCCTGTCTCGCACGCATTGTCTCCACCTCTCTTCCTAATTGACGAATATGACTCCAGCAGAGCATTCTGTAGGATGCCCCTTAAAGTTAGGTGGATGAATGGTAATATCAGAGATAAGGGGTTACCTTAGTCTGAGGACCTAGGGTCACAAATCCTAGCTGGCTTTGTCAATGGACACAGAGTCCTTCATGACTTGGTATCTATGTCTTGTACAACTAGTCCTCCATGGGTCTCCCTGAATGCGTAACGGGCCGGCCAATGTGGCGCAGGACAAAACTGAACCAAGGGCCTCACTGATAACCCACAAGTGTAGGGGATCACAACAGTTTTCGATAAGTAAGAGTGTCGAACCCAACGAGGAGATAAAGGTAGAATAAATATTCCCTCAAGTTCTATCGACCACCGATACAACTCTACGCACGCTTGACGTTCGCTTTACCTAGAACAAGTATGAAACTACAAGTACTTTGTAGGTGTTGTTGGATAGTTTTGCAAGAAAGTAAAGAACGCGTAAATAGAAAATAGGGGCTTCTTAGATAAATAAACAATAAAGTAAATATAGCGAGTGTGGAAAAGTGGTGGTAGGAGTTGCGGAATTGTCCCTAAGCAATTGACTACTTTACTAGACCGATAGCAAGTTTTATGTGGGAGAGGCCACTGCTAGCATGTCATCCCTGACTTGGAATTCTATGCACTTATGATTGGAACTATTAGCAAGCATCCACAACTACTAACGTTCGTTAAGGTAAAACCCAACCATATCATTAAGATATATTGGTCCCCCTTCAATCCCGTATGCAACAATTTCTATGCTAGGTTGAAGCTTCTGTCACTCTTGCCCTCCAATACATAGTCCTATCAACATACAACTAACCCTATGGTGTGATCCACACGCGCGCTCATATGATGAGCACCAAAGACAACAACATAACCACAAGCAAATTAAATCAATTATAGCAATTCATCAACCACCAATAGGACAACGAAAATCTACTCAAACATCATAGGATGGCAACACATCATTGGATAATAATATGAAGCATGAAGCACCATGTTCAAGTAGAGGGTACAGCGGGTTGTGGGAGAGTCGACCATTGTAGATAGAGGGAAGCACCATGTTCAAGTAGAGGGTACAGCGGGTTGCGGGAGAGCCGACCGTTGTAGATAGAGGGGGGAAGGTGATGGAGATGTTGGTGAAGATGGCGGACGTGTTGGTGAAGATCGCAGTGATGATGATGCCCCTGGCGGCGTTCCGGCGCCACCAGAAGTAAGGGGGAGAGAGCCCCCCTTCTTCTTCTTCTTCCTTGACCTTCCACCTAGATGGGAGAAGGGTTTCCCCTCTGGTCCTTGGCTCCCATGGCGTGGGAGGGGCGAGAGCCCCTCCGAGATTGGATCTGTCTCTCTGTCTCTCTCTGTTTCTGCGTTCCCTGATTCTGCCCCTTCACTGTTTCTTTTATATCCGGAGATTCGTAACTCCGATTGGGCTGAATCTTTCGCCCAGATTTTTCTCATAAAATTAGCTTTCTTGCGGCAAAAGAAGAGCGTCAACCGCATTACGGGTGGCCCACGAGGGTGTCAGGCGTGCCCAGGGGGGAGGGCGCGCCCCCCTGTCTCGTGGCCACCTCGGGCACCGTTTCGCGTTGATTCTTCCTCCGGAAAATCCCAAATATTCCAAAATAATTCTTCTTCCGTTTTTATCCCGTTTGGATTCCGTTTGATATTGGGTTTCTGCGAAACATAAAACATGCAACAAACAGGAACTGGCACTGGGCACTGGATCAATATGTTAGTCCCAAAAATAGTATAAAAAGTTGCCAAAAGTATATGAAAGTTGAAGAATATTGGCATGGAAAAATCAAAAATGATAGATACGATGGAGACGTATCAGCATCCCCAAGCTTAATTCCTGCTCGTCCTCGAGTAGGTAAATGATAAAAAAGATAATTTTTGATGTGGAATGCTACCTAGCATAATCTTGATCATATGTCTAATCATGGCATGAATATTAGGATACGAGTGATTCAAAGCAATAGTCTATCATTTGACATAAAAACAATAATACTTCGAGCGTACCAATAAGGTAATCATGTCTTTTCAAAACAACATGGCCAAAGCAAGCTTATCCCTACAAAATCATATAGTTTGGCCATGCTTCATTTTCGTCACACAAAATGCTCCCATCATGCACAACCCCGATGACAAGCCGAGCAATTGGTTCATACTTTTTAACGCGCTTCAGCTTTTTCAACCCTCACACAATATATGAGTGCAAGCCATGGATATAGCACTATAGGTGGAATAGAATATGATGGTGGGGTTTATGTGGAGAAGACAAAAAGGGAGAATCTCACATCGACGCGGCTAATCAACGGGCTATGGAGATGCCCATCAATTGATGTCAATGCGAGGAGTAGGGATTGCCATGCAACGGATGCACTAGAGCTATAAGTGTATGAAAGCTCAAACTGAAAACTAAGTGGGTGCGTATCCAACTTTCTTGCTCATGAAGACCTAGGGCATTTGAGGAAGCCCATTGTAGGATTATACAAGCCAAGTTCTATAATGAAAAATTCCCACTAGTATATGAAAGTGACAACATATGAGACTCTCTATATGAAGAACATGGTGCTACTCTGAAGCACAAGTGTGGTAAAAGGACAGTAACATTGCCCCCCTTTTTTATTTTATTTTCTCTTTTTTTCCTTTTCCTTTTTTTGGGTGGGCTTCTTTGGCCCCCTTTTTTATTTTGGCTTCTTTGGCCTTTCCTTTTTTTTGTTTTTTTTCTTTTCCTTTTTTTCATGGGGCAATGCTCTATAATGATGATCATCACACTTTTTTTACTTACAACCCAGTATTACAACTCCATATCTAGAACAAAGATATGACTCTATATGAATGCCTCCGGCGGTGTACCGGGATGTGCAATGATCTAGCATAGCAATGACATCAAAAAGACGGACAAGCCATGAAAACATCATGCTAGATATCCTACGATCATGCAAAGCAATATGACAACGAATGCTCAAGTCATGTATATGATGATGATGGAAGTTGCATGGCAATATATCTCGGAATGGCTATGGAAATGCCATGATAGGTAGGTATGGTGGCTGTTTTGAGGAAGATATAAGGAGGTTTATGTGTGATAGAGCGTATCGTATCACGGGTTTTGGATGCACCGGCGAAGTTTGCACCAACTCTCACGGTGAGAAAGGGCAATGCACGGTACCGAAGAGGCTAGCAATGATGGAAAGTAAAAGTGTGTATAATCCATGGACTCACATTAGTCATAAAGAACTCATATACTTATTGCAAAAGTTTATTAGCCCTCAAAGCAAAGTACTACTACACATGCCCCTAGGGGGATAGATTGGTAGGAAAATACCATCGCTCGTCCCCGACCGCCACTCATAAGGAAGAAAATCAAAGAAACATCCCGTGCTTCAAATTTGTCACACAACGGTTACCATACGTGCATGCTACAGGACTTGCAAACCTCAACACAAGTGTCTCTACAATCCACAACCACCCACTAGCATGACTCTAATATCACCCTCTTTATATCGCAAATCTATTTCAAGGAATCAAACATATCATATTCAGCGATCTACAAGTTTTATGTAGGATTTTATGACTAACCATGTGAATGACCGATTCCTGTCACCTCTCTAAATAGATATAAGTGAAGCAAGAGAGTTTAATTCTTTCTACAAAAGATATGCCCACCTCTAACAAATATAAGTGAAGCAAAAGAGCATTCTACAAATGGCGGTTTTCTATGTGAAGAGAAACAAGCAATCCAAACTTCAAATGATATAAGTGAAGCACATAAAGCATTCTATAAAGCCATACTCAAAAGATTTAAGTGAAGTGCAATGAGCATTCTATAAATCAACCAAGGACTATCTCATAACAGCATTGTGCATAAAATAAAAGTGAAAACTAAATGCAAAAGACGCTCCAAGACCTGCACATATCGCATGAACGAAACAAATCCGAAAACATACTGATACTTGTTGAAGAAAGAGGGGACGCCTTCTGGGGCATCCCCAAGCTTAGACGCTTGAGTCTCCTTGAATATTTACTTGGGGTGCCTCGGGCATCCCCAAGCTTGAGCTCTTGCCTATCTTCCTTTTCCTCATATCGAGACATCCTCGATTAGACACTTCATCCACACAAAACTTCAACAGAAAACTCGGTAAGATCCGTTAGTATAATAAAGCAAATCACTACTCTAAGTACTATTGCAAACCAATTCATATTTTGTTTTTGCATTGTTTCTACTGTAATATAACTTTTTCATGGATTAAATCCACGGATGTAAATTGATAGATTCATCAAAACAAGCAAACTATGCATCAAAAACAGAATCTGTCAAAAACAGAACAGTATGTAGCAATCTGAACATTCACCATACTTCTGGTACCCCAAAACTTCTACCAAAATTAGGAAAAATAAAAAATTTGTATAGCAAGACAGTGCAAAAAGAATCAGAACCGTTTACGTTCCAGTTAAAAATGTAAAATCGTGCACTACAGACAAAGTTTTTGTCCTGCACCGTACAAACCAACAAGCATTGTAAACATCCTAAAGGCAAACCTTGGCACATTATTTTTATAATACAATGGAATTGTACAAGGGGATAATTATTTTTGATGAAAAGTTTCTGTAGTCAAGATTCACAAAGTTTCCGTGAGCATGGAGAAAGTTCAAGGCTAGCTCCCACTTCAACAATGCTTGTCTTTCTCACTTTCACTTTCCTTTTTGAAAATTTTTAGGTTCCCCTTTTTTTAAACTATATAAAAGCACTCAACAGAAATAAATGACTCTCTAAAACTTCCGGGTTGTCTCCCTGGCAGCGCTTTCTTTAAAGCCATTAAGCTAATCATTTAGTGCTCAAGTAATGAATCCACCCGGATCCCAAGGTATATCAAAGCCAATTTTAATTAACAATGATTTGTGATTTAGTAGTGAGCACAAAGTAACATATATCATGCAACAACGAAGTCTAACTCTCTTCCTATGCATCGGCATGTCATAAAAGAACAATTCATGCACACATAGTAAAGGCCAATGCATAGTATAAGCAGTTTCTTGCAATTCTATCGTGTTAGAGACATAAATAGGCGGAGATATAGTTACTCTCTCATAATAATTGCAAGTAGGAGCAGCAAGCACATGCATATTATATCTATCAAAATTATCATGTGCAACAGTAAAAGGCAACCCATCAATATAATCCTTAATAAGCACAAACTTCTCCGATATAGTGTAGTTTGGAGGATTCAAAAAGATAATAGGACTATCATATGTGGGTGCAATAGCAATAATTTCATGTTTAACATAAGGAACTATAGCAAGTTCATCTCCATAAGCATAATTCATATTGGCATCTTGGCCACAAGCATAGCAAGCATCATCAAAAAGGGATATTTCAGTAGAATCAACGGGATCATAGCAATCATCCTTCGGTAAGCATGAAGGGGCATTAAACAATGTATGAGTTGAAGAGTTACTTTCATTAGAAGGTGGGCACGGGTGATCAATCCGCTCTTCCTCCTTTTGTTCTTCGCTCTCCTCATCATCTTTTTCATCCAATGAGTTCACAGTTTCATTAATTTCTTCTTCCATAGCTTCATGCAAAATATTAGTCTCTTCTTGGACAGCGGAGACTTTCTCAATAAAAGCGCCAATATCGGAATTATATTCATAATTCTAATAGCAATATTTCAATATAGCAAAAAATTTAGGCCTATAAACATCATCATCAAAAGCTTCATACTTTTCAAACAAAGATTCAATTTCATAAGCATCCTTAAAAGCAACAAATTCTTCAATTTGTTCAACATCATAGTAATCATATATACCATTAGCATAAGAAGCTAAGGTTTTATTATCATTAAATTTGCATCAAAAGGGAAGGTGTGGATCCTTCATCCTAGAGCAACAATTATAATCATATCTCAAGCATAGATCCTGAGCATACCAACGCAACATATAAATTTGATCCCATAATAGTTTCCCTTTTTGTGTCAAGCGATAATCCCTAAAGTATTCATGTTGATCCAACGTTACTCCCATTATAAAGTTGAATGGGTTTTTCTCAGGATTATCAAAGTAGTACATAATATCTTGAACATAATGAGCATCGAGGGTTTTAAGAGGTTCCTCATCTCCATGAGTAGCAAGTACACCTAATTTTTTTGGTATTTCATGTTCCATATCCATAACTAAAGATGGAGAACAACTTAGAACAGCAAATAAAAATTACTTAGTGATAAAGCAAACAAGCACACACGAGAATATTCACCCCACGCCATGACTCCCCGACAACGGCGCCAGAAAAAGGTCTTGATAACCCACAAGTGTAGGGGATTGCAACAGTTTTCGATAAGTAAGAGTGTTGAACCCAACGAGGAGCTAAAGGTAGAATAAATATTCCCTCAAGTTCTATCGACCACCGATACAACTCTATGCACGCTTGACGTTCGCTTTACCTAGAACGAGTATGAAACTAGAAGTACTTTGTACGTGTTGTTGGATAGTTTTGCAAGAAAGTAAAGAATGCGTAAATAGAAAATAGGGGTTGTTTAGATAAATAAACAATAAAGTAAATATAGCAAGTGTGGAAAAGTGGTGGTAGGAGTTGTGGAATTGTCCCTAAGCAATTGACTACTTTACTAGACCGATAGCAAGTTTTATGTGGGAGAGGCCACTGCTAGCATGTCATCCCTGACTTGGAATTCTATGCACTTATGATTGGAACTATTAGCAAGCATCCGCAACTACTAACGTTCATGAAGGTAAAACCCACCCATAGCATTAAGAAATATTGGTCCCCCTTCAATCCCGTATGCATCAATTTCTATGCTAGGTTGAAGCTTCTGTCACTCTTGCCACCAATACAAAGTCCTATCAACATACAACTAACCCTATGGTGTGATCCACGCACGCGCTCATATGATGGGCACCAAAGGATAGCAACATAACCACAAGCAAATTAAATCAATCATAGCAATTCATCAACCACCAATAGGACAACGAAAATCTACTCAAACATCATAGGATGGCAACACATCATTGGATAATAATATGAAGCATAAAGCACCATGTTCAAGTAGAGGGTACAACGAGTTGCGGGAGAGTGGACTGCTGTAGATAGAGGGGGGACGTGATGGAGATGTTGGTGAAGATGGCGGACGTGTTGGTGAAGATCGCGGTGATGATGATGGCCCCCGGCGGCGTTCCGGCGCCACCAGAAGCAAGGGGGAGAGAGCCCCCTTCTTCTTCTTCTTCCTTGACCTTCTCCCTAGATGGGAGAAGGGTTTCCCCTCTGGTCCTTGGCTCCCATGGCATGGGAGGGGCGAGAGTCCCTCCGAGATTGGGTCCGTCTCTCTTTGTTTCTATGTTCCCTGATTCTGCCCCTTCACCATTTCTTTTATATCCGGAGATCCGTAACTCCGATTGGGGTGAATCTTTCGCCCAGATTTTTCTCATAAAATTAGCTTTCTTGCGGCAAAAGAAGGGCGTCAACCGCCTTACAGGTAGCCCACAAGGGTGCCAGTCGTGCCCAGGGGGGAGGGCGCGCCCCCTGTCTCATGGCCACCTCGGGCACCGTTTTGTGTTGATTCTTCCTCCGGAAAATCCCAAATATTCCAAAATAATTCTCCGTCCGTTTTTATCCCGTTTGGATTCCGTTTGATATTGGGTTTCTACAAAACATAAAACATGCAACAAATAGGAACTGGCATTGGGCACTGGATCAATATGTTAGTCCCAAAAATAGTATAAAAAGTTGCCAAAAGTATATGAAAGTTGAAGAATATTGGCATGGAACAATAAAAAATGATAGATACAACGGAGACGTATCACTCACCTCGGCCCGCCGGACCTCACGCGGTGACACACCCTCTGCCCCTAGGTCTCGTTATCTTCTTACACCCACACATACCAACACAGAACCACACAAAATATTTTATCCTCATGCCTCTATCCGCTCCTCCCTTGCATGTACACACTCAAGGGCATCTCTCGCCAAGACATCCTATTCGTCTCTCTCTAGACCTATCTCATTTCTTGTGCTATCTCTCCCACGTCCCCCAACCCCCCGCTGGCCCCTCTATCCATGCCTTTCTCGAATACTTAATATGTACACATACCCTCTCTAGGCCCTACCGAATACGTCAACTACATATTCGCACATGTTACTTCACATACCCCATTGATCTAAAAAGCCCTCTCTTCACGTTTATTTCGCATAGAACATTCCTATTGAATAAAACCACACAAAGTGTGGCCAAAAAATTATTTTAGAATTCCTACATATATACAACATTACATAGTTATATGGAGGAGTATGAACGTTAATTTGCATTGCATGGTGCACCCAATGATATTTATTCCACACTGTGAATTTTTTATTTTTACACTATATATAAAGTTAGTCATAATAAGAGAAACGAAGAGAATCTCTCTCTCCATTGCACACACCCTCTACGCCCCTTTCATGTACGCACACAAACTATCTCTAGGTCCTCATTTGGTTGTTGGTCAATGAGCTGATCCCACCAGCATCAGGCGTGGTGAGGAATTTCCAAAAGAATGGTGAAGCACCAAGCAAAGCTTCCGAAAGTTGTTGCAGAAGAAGTGAGGAAATTCAATGAGGACTCTCAAGTTGCTGCTGCTGCTGAGGCCTCTACAAGTAAATCTGCACGAAAGAAGGCCACCCTGAAGAAGTCTATTGTGAAGAAATCTTCAAGTTCAGTGCCCTCACTGCCAAGTTCCTCAGCTGCAAAGCCCTCAAGGCAAATTACTCAAGCAACTTCTTCAAGGGCAGTGCCAATTCCCTCAGTTGCTACAAAATCCTCAGCTGCTGCCACAAAGTCCTCAACACCCATGCACCTTGCAACGTGTCAGCGAACTACTGGTTTTTCAATTGCTTTAGGGGCATGTCCAGCTTCCTCAGCTCAACCACAACCCTCAACTGGTCCATCTTTGTTGAAGGTCAAGTCCACTGCTAGACGTGGAAAGAGGCCAAGTCCTCACAAGAAGCAAGTGGGATTCCATGTTCCGTCTGATGACGAAGAATTGACTGAAATCATCAAAGACAGACTGGAAAGGGATGCAAGAGTCAAGGGCAGTGTTGTGCCTCTCATGTTGGATCCGAAGAAGATCCTAGATTTCATTGACATATGGCACAAAGATCCCAACACTCCACTCCCTGACTTGAATCTCACTCATGGTCAAAGTCACATGCTCGATGCCTTCATAGGCGAAGAAAAGTGGAAATTTGAGAAGGCCAGAAGAGTAAAGAAGAATCAATACAAGAAGGAGCGATTTCTGAGGGACAACATTCTTACACTGGCTCCTGAAGAACTTTTCACTGTTAAAAGGATATCAGAGACCTCAGTGATGAATTCGACAGATATCATGCAGATTGTCTCGGTGCCAAGGTCAAATTTGTCAAGATTGCCAAGAACCTCAAGGCAGATGTTGCAGCCTCATTGCAACAACAAATTCCTCAGGCTGAAGCTTCTGTTTAGCCTGCTAAAGAAAATGAAAGTGCATCTGATGAAAATCAGGCTGCTGAAGAAGCTACCAGGGCTGCTGAAGAAATTACAGCTCCTGAAGATACTGCCAGGGAAACCACCAATGTTGCGCCTGAAGAACAACCCAGGCCGGCCAAAGAATCTGTTATGTCTGAAGAAACTGAGAATGCTAGGGCGACTGCATTAGTCGTGATTGAAGAAAATGCACCAACTTCATCTGCTCCTCCTACAAAATATTCAACGGTGAAGAAAATCAAACTTCCTTCTGCATTAGAAGTGAAGAAAACGAAGGTTGCGGAGAAGGAAACCGCAAAGAAAATTAAAGCATCAACTTCCGCAGAGTCCCTAGCCCCGAAGAAAGTGAGGACTTTGACAAGCTCCTTCATAGAACCAATTGATGTTGTTCCGATTTCAATGGTACCATCAAAGTAACTAGTCCTATTTGGTGAAGAATATGTCATCCCTGATGATGACATTGATGAAGATAATCCTTCTGCTGCTTCCTCGGAATAGTTGGATGAGGAAATTGATGTGGAGGATGTTATTTCCATACCATTGGTATCATCGTGTATGCCTCAGTTCACTGCAGAAGAGGCGGGCATTGAAGAAATTGATGAAGATGTGGACATTGGCTCTACAACCCCTGTGTTGAATGATAATTATTGGGAAAATCTTCACCCCAACTCTCCAATAGCCACACCTATGCATCCAATCCTCAGTCCCCTGTGCAGACTGAAGAAATGTTAACAGGATCTGAAGGACGTCAAGCTTCACTCCAGTCCATACCTGAAGATGTTCCAGCTGCAATAGCTGAAGAAATGGAAAACTAGACTGTTGCTAACGAAACTGTCGCTGAAGTTCCCCAGTCTGAAGTACCTGAAGTTGTGTCTCAAGAGATTGTGAGGCCTTCTACTGCAAATCTTCAGCCCAAGCCTCAAAATCCTCATTCTGGCACAAAGAGGCCAAAATTCAAGACTGTCAATTTCTTTGTTGAGCATCATTTCTTCACCGATTCAAATCCATATGACTCAACAAGACTAAGGCGCAAGAGGTTTTGGACTACAAGCCAGATGAACTTCTATGCATCTGTTATGTTTGACAAGGACAAGGTTTTTCAGCGCCATCAAATTCCTCATGTGGATATGGAGTCCATTCTATGCTTGCAACCAGTTGTGAATGTTCTTCACGAAGTTGGACTCCTCAATTTCTATGCTGATATTTGTGATTGGAATGAAGAGCTAATTCTTCAATTGTATGCAACTTTGCACCTCATTGGAAATGTTGCTGATGTCAATTCATGGGTGCTAGACTGGATGATTGAAAACACTCACTATAAAGCTCCGGCCTCTGAATTATTTCATGCCATCCCAGTCAGTCCTCTTGCAGAAGGAGCAATGCTCATGTATGAAGAACCTGAATTTCAAAATCATCTCACGCATGTGTTGATGATGCCTTTGCGGCCAGGCCAAGATCCTAGAACCACCTTCCTTGTGAAGGATTTGCTATATGTGCCACGGACGATATACCGCATCTTGATCAAAACATTCAGTTTGATCAAAGTCCACAACTCTAAAGAAGAACAAGTTGTAGGCATCATGAAGAATCCGATGTTCAACATCATACATGGTATTACCATTAACTATCATGATTTCTTCATGATGACTGACGGAGTCCTGGACTAGGGGGTGTCCGGATAGCCGGACTATCGATATCCGCCGGACTCCCAGACTACGAAGATAGAAGATTGAAGACTCCGGCTCGTGTCCGGAAGGTACTTTACTTGGCGTGGAAGGCAAGCTTGGCAATACGGATATGTAGATCTCCTACCATTGGAACCGACTCTGTGTAACCCTAGCCTCTCCGGTGTCTATATAAACCGGAGGGCTTTAGTCCGTAGGACACAACATCACATCTCAACAATCATACCATAGGCTAGCTTCTAGGGTTTAGCCTCATTGATCCCGTGGTAGATCTACTCTTGTACTACCCATATCATCAATATTAATCAAGCAGACGAGGGTATTACCTCCATCGAGAGGGCTCGAACACAGGTAAAACATTGTGTCCCTCGTCTCCTGTTACCATCCGCCTAGACGCACAGTTCGGGACCCCCTACCCGAGATCCGCCGGTTTTGACACCGACATTGGTTCTTTCATTGAGGGTTCCTCTGTGTCGTCACCGATAGGCTCGATGGCATCTTCAACCTTCAACGCTGTCCAGGGTGAGACTTTTCTCCCCGGACAGATCTTCGTATTCGGCGGCTTCGTACTGCGGGCCAATTCTCTTGGCCATCTGGAGCAGATCGAAAGCTACGCCCCTGGCTGTCAGGTCAGATTCGGAAGCTTAAACTTCACGGCCGATGACCGCGGAGACTTGATCTTCGACGGACTCGAGCCATAGCCGAGCGCGCCGCACTACAACGATGGGCATGATCTGGCTCTGCCGCCGGACAGTGCTTTGGTGGCCGCACTCGAATCCACCCCGGCTACTTGCCCGGAGCCGATTGCCCATGACGAGGGCCGGTAGATAGACGCCGCCCCGGGGGCTTCAACATCTACGACGATGGAGCCGAATACCGATCTTGTCCCTTGCGAAACTCGTGATCCCGAGGCGCCGGACTCCTCGCCGGACTCCGAGCCTCCCGCGCCCCCACCAATTAAGCTAGATTGGGCGCCGGTTATGGAATTCACCGCCGCGGACATCTTTCAGCACTCGCCTTTTGGCGATATCTTGAATTCCCTGAAGCATCTCTCGCTATCAGGAGTATCCTGGCTGGATTATGGCCAGGATGGTTGGAGTACGGACGATGAAGAAATTCAGAGCCCACCCACCACCCACTTTGTAGCCACTATCGAAGATCTAACCGACATGCTAGACTACGACTCCGATGACATCGACGCTATGGACGATGATGTCGGAGACGAACAGGACCCAGCACCCACGGGGCACTGGAAGGCCACCTCGTCGTACGACGTCTACATGGTGGATACCCCAAAAGAAGGGGATGGCGAGAAAGCAGCGGAGGAAGATTCTCTAAAGAAGCAACCCAAACGCCGGCGTCAGCGGCGCCGCTCTAAATCCCGCCACAACAAGAATGGAGAATCCGGCACGGGAGATAATAACACCCCGGAGAGTGCCGAAGACAAACCCCTCCAGCAAGACTCAGCAAAGGAGGATGTAGAAGCAAGCCCTCACGAAAGGGCGGCAGAAGAAAAGGTTGAGGATCACAACTATGTACCTCCCTCCGAAGACGAAACAAGCCCCAATGACGACGAACTCGAGGAGCCCGTCGAACAAGACCTTTGCAAACGCAGGCTCATCGCTACAGCAAGAAGCCTGAAGAAGGAAAAACGGAAGCTCAACACAGCGGAAGACGCGCTCCGGATAAGATGGAGCAAAGTGCTCAAAACCGCAGACAAGAACGGCAACAGCCACCAATCAAGAGCTACTCAAGCGCAAGCTGCTCCTGATTGACGAAGAGGCCATAAAGCCCCCACCGTCAAATGGCCCCAGCCAGTCCATCTACGGACCCAAAAGGAAAGCCCCAATAAGCAAAGGAACACGTCAAGTGTCCGACGATAGCGGCACGTACAAGTACAGGGCGCCAGACACCCACTATGCTTCACAGACGAGGTCTTTGGAACATGAATTCCCAGCAGGGTTTAAACCCATAAACATAGAAGCATACGATGGAACAACAGACTCGAGTGCGGATAGAAGACTATATATCTGCATACACATATGGCCGAGGAGACGATCTCCACGCCATAAAATATCTACCCTCAAGCTCAAAGGGCCAGCCCGTCATTGGCTCAAAAGCCTCCCGTAAAACTCTTGTTGGAAGTTGGGAAGAGCTCGAGGAAGCGTTTAGAGCAAATTTTCAAGGGACTTATGTCCGCCTCCGGATGCAGATGACCTAAGTCACATAACTCAACAGCCCGGAGAGTCAGCATGAAATTCTGGAACAGGTTCCTTACCAAAAGAACCAAATAGTCGACTGTCCGGACGCCGAAGCCTTAGCAGCTTTTAAGCATAATGTCCAAGACGAATGGCTCGCCAGACACCTCGGTCAAGAGAAACCGAGGACAATGACCGCATTAACAAGCCTCATGACCCGCTTTTGCACAGGAGAGGACAACTGGTTGGCAAGAAGCAGCACCAGCGACCCAAGTACATCCGAGATAAGAGATGGAAACGGAAAATCACGGCGCAGAAAAGAACAGCGCCGGAATAAAGAGAAAAGCCCAAAGAGCACGGCAGTCAACACCGGATTTAAAAGCTCACGGCCGAATAATAAAGCTCAACCCATCAAGGACGACAATGATTTAACCGTCTAACCTACACAAAATTTGGGTCGGATTTGTCAAATCCACAGTACCCGGAAGGCTCGCAAATCACACCCACAGGATTGTTGGGTTTTCAAAACAGTCCGCCGACTAAACGCCAAGACGCAAGGGGCTCGACGCGTCAGCGAAGAAGATAAACCCCGCCAAGAGGGCACCGGAAAACAAAAGACTTTCCCACAAGGGGTCAAAGCATAAACTCACTTCATGTGAGGACACGGAAAAACAGTCGGCGCTTTCTAAAAGAGCTTCGCACGGTCCGCCCAACAAACCATAGAGATTGGATATCAAAACCAATCACTTTCACCACCGGATTATTCCAAAAGTGTTGAACCATGGGACGGACTCGATATTGAATCCGATAATAGACGGACTACAATTCACAAACGTCCTAATGGACGGAGGCAGTGATCTAAACCTGCTATATTCAAACACAATCCGTCGGATGGGGATAGACCCTACCAAAATTCGACACAACCGCACTTCCTTCAAAGGAGTTACGCCAGGCCCTTACGCCAAGTGCACAGGCTCGATATTACTCGAAGTCGTGTTCGGATCACCGAACAATTTTCGACGAGAAAAGTTAATTTTCCATATCGTCCCATTTAAAACTGAACATCAAGCACTATTGGGACGAAAGGCTTTTGTCCGCTTCAACGCCATACCGCATTACGCGTCTCTTACACTTAAGATGTCAGGTCCACATGGCACCATTTCAGTGCGAGGGTCATTTAAAGACCCCGGATTTGGATAGACGAATCCGGCCTCGGTAGGCTAGGGGCTCCCGAGCCACATACCCTTTCACAAGGGGCTGCGCGCACAACTAACGCGGTTTCATATAAACCTAGCTTTACTTATTTGCACTTATTCTTTTGCATTATTTTCGCACGAACTGTTTCTAAAACTAAAATGTTCCTCTTTTTCTACAGATGAACAAACGTGCGCATCTGGCCCGTGATAACGGCGAACGGAGACCAGCGCAGCGTGCGAAGAGGGACCCGTCGCAAGGATTCTTTTCAGATTAAGACCCTACGTAGACCTTTTTATTACTGTCTCTTGTTGTTAATCTCCCTTGGCTTCCTCCTATAGCCAAAGCGGAGCCCGACGCTTTGGCATTGGCCGCGTCAAAAGACAATGCCCGTACCTGGACACAAGGGGTTTAGGGCATAATTCTGCCCGTTATCATAAAGTCCGAACACCTTCGGGAGTGTTCGGCGTCTCAAGTTGGGCATTATATGCATCAGCTCCGAATCATGTCTTTGGTCAAATGTTGGGTTTGCCCGGCTCCTGTGTTTTGCTGCCTTACGCTCAGATCACCCGCTAACGCGGCACCGGAGAACTCTGCGATTGTGCCCAGTTCGGCTGGGCGGCGCCGAGTAGAGAAAGCCGAAAACTGACTATCATGATATAGCGAGAGTCTGGTCAGCCACTTGATCGACTACCGGAATGTTTAGAATTCCCCGCTTTGACGAAGGGCCGCTTCCCGGTCAGGCACATACGCACCCCGAATCCGGAGATGTGCGGTGTCATCAGGGGCTATATCGTAGCCCCACCCTCGAGCTCCATTGGTTAAGTGAAAGAGATAAAGCACTATAGTCCGGATTGCCTCGTTCGCTACGCTACCACCTCCTTATAACAGGACCGAGACGTCGGATTAAAGTGTGAAAAAGCGCTATTTTGCGAACACCCCAGCACCTTGTGCAAGGGGCTGAAGTCAAGATCGCATCTTCGGGTTATACACAAGTATACATAAGCGGCCGACAGAGAAGTTTTACTACTTGGAAGCACAAGTATAAAAAGCATTCATACTATAATCATTGATATACAAGTTAATGCGTTCAATTGAACGTTACATTCTTTGAGCACTGCGACTCTATTATACGAGCGTCGCGCATAACTTCCCCGAAATAATGCCCGGCAGGAAGCTGGTTCCCATCCGAACCCTGGGCAGCAACAGCGGTGGCATCCATCTCCGGACACTGCGCCTTTACACGGGCCAGAGCCATCCGCGCGCCCTCGATGCAAGCTGACCGCTTCATCTCCTTGATATGCGGCACCGCCCCAAGGAACTGCTGCGATGGGCGAAATAGCTCGTCGCCTTGGACCTCTCGGCCACACATGTGCCACGATGTCGATCATAGCCAGCCGGACAGTCTATTCAGCTCGCCCATTCGCCAACCTGTCCGACGGCGGAAGAGGGCGATCCGGACTGTGGAATTGAGTCCAATATAACTCTTCCACCTCGTGATCCCCCGCTCCGGAAGTGCTTAACGGCGTCACCGCACTCGCAGCCAAGTCCATATAAGGATCCTCCGAACTCCACTGCCGCTCAAATTTAGCGTACTTGGCATCCATAAACCGGTGATGCATAAGAAATGGCTTGCCAGCCGTGATTTCTCCGGCTTGGCGCAGCTCCTCCTTCATAGCCCGCATTGCGAGCGGGCATCCTTGGCTTCGGTGGCCTTCTTCTGGTCTTCCCGCTCCGATAGGCGCTCCTTTTCAAGAGCCTCGCTACGGTCGGTAGCATCCTTTAAACTCTTGGCCAATTCAGCCACCTCCGCCCTGCTTCGGCAGTGCGCAGCCTTTTCGGCCTTCAACTCTTCGGCCGCCTTCGCGGCAGCCGCATCACTCCTTCGGGCTTGCTCCTTAGCTTGTGCAAGCTCGGCCCTAAGTCTCTCCACAGCAGCAGCACTGTCTGTATAAACAGCATATAACTTATCAAAAGAGGGCTTTAACCCACTCAATAAAGCAGCTGCGGAGAAT
Organism: Aegilops speltoides; assembly: GCA_021437245.1. Taxonomy (NCBI): domain Eukaryota; kingdom Viridiplantae; phylum Streptophyta; class Magnoliopsida; order Poales; family Poaceae; genus Aegilops; species Aegilops speltoides. The sequence continues at coordinate 190,350,158 of CM038146.1, read as the reverse complement.
TTATTTACCTTGCGACTCGTCAAGTCGCTGATTGACAAGTGCGATGTCAGCATCTGCCATGTCCAGTTGCCGACTCAGTTCCAAGAACCGATCGATCCGGCTGGCCTCGGACTATCCGCCACCGTGCGAACGGCGGTATTCATTACCGAGACATTTAGATTTTTGATCCTCGATGCGCTGTCGTCTTCGACAACCTACCGAGTCTCGGGCTACTATCTATCTGGCGCATTTTTATATGCACAACTGTTAAAAACAAAGGGTACGCCATTTTCGATACTCAAATCCCGCCAAGCAAGCTCATGGCGGCCTCACATAATCCGCCAGCGGACGAAATCTTCCAATCACCATACGCATTAACGCACGGTGATCTTTCAAACGGACGCCTCTCAAGCAAACTCTTGATTCTCGGCGGACTCTGGTGGGTGTTGAACTCTTTGGCCCCTCCGGACTCGTGGACGCCCGCCGTGGCGACACTTCGGGCTCGCTTCGCCTCATCTGGCGGCGCGGCAGACGGAGCGCGACGCTCTCCATCATCTCCGGAAGAAGATCCCGAGGATGAACTCATCCGAGGCGGCTGCAGATCCGAACTGCGATATAAATATTTCGGTTACCTACAGAAGCATAAATGAAGGTACTTCCTCATTAAACTTTCTCTTTCATACTCACGGCTCGTTGGAGGGCTGGTCCTTGGGCGATGATTGAGCGTCCGGATTCTCTCCGGACGCCGGACCCCCCGGTGGAGATTTCTTCCCACGCTTAGGGGCTCTGACCTCCGGATCTTCGGAGGCGGTCCTTTTCTCCCGCTGAAGGGAGGAATCCTTGGTTCCCTCCTCTTCAGCCGCCCCTTTGGACGAAGTATTAGCTCCTTTATCTCCTCCGTCGCCCCTTACAGGCGCAACCTCCAACATTCTCGACCAGCACGGGCTCCGGTCACGGTCTCGGGGGGGGCGGACACCTTATCAGCCTTGATCGCGCCACCCATTCTTGTAGAGAATAGAAAAGGGTCAGAGATGATCTTTTGAAAGGCATACAGATAGAACGTCCGAGCTTTGAGCTACTTACGAGTATCAAGGCGATCGCGGCTTAAGCCTGCGTCCTCGGCGAATCCGGACACGCTACTCCGCGGTCCAAGAACAACTTGTACATCTCCATGGGTGTCGCGCCCATAAAATGCTGGAGAATATGAGGTCCCTCCGGATTAAACTCCCATAGCCGGAGAGGACGACGCTTGCGTGGTAGGAGATGCCCGACTAGCATGACTTGCATCACCTTGACCAGGCCGATCTCCCTTGTTTGGAGATCTCGAATCCTGCCTGCGCAGGCGGGCACGCCCCTCGGACGGCCCCAGTTGAGCCCTTGGTTGACCCACGACATCGATTCTTTGTGGAGGTCCCGGGCGGAAGGAGGCGGCGGCTTCGCTTGCGCCCCTTGGAGCGGTGATGTAGAACCACTCCTGCTGCCACAATCCTGTTCCTCTTGGAAGGAACCTTGAGCCTGAGGCATCGACCTTCTTGCTTATGGTCACCCCGCCACACTCCGCTTGATGCCCCCTGATCATCTTCGGCTCCACCTTGAATGTTTTCAGTCACAGGCCGAAGTGGGGGATGACGTGGAGGAAGGCTTCGCAGACAATGATAAATGCGGAGATATGGAGGATGGACTCCGGAGCCAAGTCGGCCAGGTACTTGGCCTCACGCAACTTCAATATGTCCTCCTCCGTGACGGAGGAGGGCACCCACCGGCCCTGAAGGTCGGAGCCGGACATTGCTGTAGATCCGAAGCGCTCGAGTCTGAAGCTCTTGGTGTTGGAACTAGGAGCAGAGGAAAGATTCGATGCGAGGTTGAAAGACAAGGACAGGCCTTGGTCCTCTTATAAGGGGGAAGAAATACCAAGGGCCGTCTCCGTAACCGTTTGAGATTCCCCTTCGATAGAGGAGGCGTGGCGATGGGAACGGTTGGTTACCCACGCACGTATTGATGAGAATCCCGGAATAAAAGGGAACATGATCTCTGCTTCGACAGGACGTGCCAAGGAAACCGCTTCGCTAAACGTGCTGAGGCGGAATAATAAAAACGATTCAAACGAGGGCTTGGCTGCGGTGTGATATCACGCTGCGTAATACGTCAGCAGATTGAACTAAGTGTGTATTTTATTCTCTCTACGTTGGAATGTGGAAATTATTTTGCAGAGCCGGACACTATCCTGGTGTTCATTATCTTCTCCGGATTATTCAAGGGAGGAACCCGCCTTGCAATGCCGAACATTATGCACGCCGGACTTATCGCCATTGAAGACTGGTTCAGGGGCTACTGAGGGAGTCCTGGACTAGGGGGTGTCCGGATAGCCGGACTATCGATATCCATTGGACTCCCGGATCACGAAGATAGAAGATTGAAGACTCCGGCTCGTGTCCGGAAGGTACTTTACTTGGCGTGGAAGGCAAGCTTGGCAATACGGATATGTAGATCTCCTACCATTGTAACCGACTCTGTGTAACCCTAGCCTCTCCGGTGTCTATATAAACCGCAGGGCTTTAGTCCGTAGGACACAACATCACATCTCAACAATCATACCATAGGCTAGCTTCTAGGGTTTAGTCTCATTGATCTCGTGGTAGATCTACTCTTGTACTACCCATATCATCAATATTAATCAAGCAGGACGTAGGGTATTACCTCCATCGAGAGGGCCTTAACCTGGGTAAAAACATTGTGTCCCTCGTCTCCTGTTACCATCCGCCAAGACGCACAGTTCGGGACCCCCTACCCGAGATCCGCCGGTTTTGACACCGACAATGACTTTGGCAAATGTTGCACCATTGGCGTTTGAATTGAAGCCATATGCTCCTTGGATAATGAAATTCATTAGAACCAGGTCTTCAATTACATACAAGGATGATTTTCAGAATCACCACAGCTTTCTGCCTCCCATTGAAGTCCTCAAATGGATAATTTCCTTAGTTGAAGAAAAAGGCAAAGCTACTGTTATTGATGAAGGCACTCGTCCATTGGATCGTCGGTTTCGTAAGGCTGCATCTTACTCCACCAATGATGACTCCGTAACTCAAGATTCTGCTACTAAAGCAAATGAGTGAAATCCTCAAGCCACTGCCCCACGAGTGATGACAGATCGTGAGCTTCTTCTAAGTCTTCACCAGAAGGTTGACCACAATCACAAGTGGGTCAAGCGTTAATTTGGCTCAATTCTTCAGAACATCAATGTTATTCACAACACTGTGAATAAGAATCATTACTATGCGCATGAAAACTTTGATTGCACTTGGGCCATACCTTCTCATCTTTACAGTGATGAAGACCTCAAGCAGATGGACTTTCAACAGAACTTTGAGTGGTCAAATCCTCCCTCGAATAAATTCAAGAAGGTCAAAGTTCCTTAGTTGGTCACAAGTTCATTTTCTTCATTGCGTGAGACGGATGAAGCTGGGGATTTTGACGACACTGCGGTAGGCCCTACAGCGACAAATGACCCCAACAACGCTGGCGCTCCTCCATCAACCTCAAGATGATATTCTTCAGGGGCGTTAGTCCTCAATTTTCATCCCTTTTGGTCATTTGATGACAAGGGGGAGAAATTTGAGTTAGTCTTCAAGCGGGTCTTATATATGGGCTATTTTTTCGTTAAGTTAAAACTCTCGCCCTTTTGAAGTGTTTGTTGGTTGAGTTGTAAACTTAAGTCCGATGGTAGTCTGATACTTTTGAAGTGCTTTCTGCATGCTTATTTCCTCAAGTACCTTAATGCACGCATTTGAATTTCGTTAGACACCATTTTTCATCATGCATTTCAAATTCTTCATATTATATGCTAAATGCGTGTATGGATTACAAGATATAGGGGGAGATCTCCATGATTTTACTCTACAATGTGCATTTGCAATCCAAAGCAAATTCATCAAATATGCACATCTTCAGGGGAGTTCTTCTATATCTTGCAATCAAATTGCTCAATATCAGTATTTACACTTCATATGTTTATCCCCATTGAAACTTAACCTATTTGTCGTCAATCACCAAAAAGGGGGAGATTGTAAGTGCATCTAGTGCCCCTTAGTGATTTTGGTGTATTGAATACTTATAGGTTAAGGGACTAATGTGTTTGTGAGTGTACACATGTCTAATAAGTCTATGAGGATTTTGATATTTCCAAAGAATGTCGACCCCTAAAAATGAATGTCTTCAGTTGAAGACTTTGGTTTTCATGAAGACTTTGAAAATGAGGAAATTGGTGTGACCTTGAAGATATTGATATTGATGCGGGGATTATGAAGCGTGAAGACTTTTGTTTTCGTAGTTTTATTTCCTTTCTTGAGTCATAGGAAACACCGTACTGTTAAAGGGGGTCAACGTAAAACTAAGGAAAATTTTCCAAGTGATGCTTATCTCAAAGCCTACACCTACCAATCCTTCGAGTGAAGCCTTTGTAAATCTCATACAGTTCAGTCAATTTCTTCAGTGACATAGACGAAGATCTTCTGGTCTCTAAGGAATTTGCTCTGACTGAGGAGTTAGGAATTTGCCAGTGCAGATTGTCTACTAGTTAGGAACATGATAGCCCTAAGGAATTTGAGAGTTCAAATTTCCGACCATTGTTTTGCTATGCGCCAGCTGTCCAAAATATCTTACCCACCTAACGGTCATATCATTGATGGGCATTTATGTCTTATCATGCCAGGTTGCTCCCCGACTATAAATAGCCGCCCCCTTCAACCACTAGTTGGTTGGTTGCTCCGAGAGAAACTGACACTTGTTATTTAGAGCATCCCATCCTCCGAGGACTTCGAGAGAAAATCATCAGTGAGGAAAAACCGAAAACCCCAACACCTAAAACCCAAAGAGATTGAGCATCACTGAAGAGATTGTTCCTGTGTGGAACCGACGCTTGTTACCTTTGAAGACTATGCATCTTCCAAACGGATAGGCGTCATGGTCTAGAGCATCCAAGAGGAATTGTGGATCGCCGGGTGACCAAGTCTGTGAAGGTTTGGAAGTCACCTTGAAGACTTACCACGAGTGATTGGGCGAGGTTTATGTGACCTTAGCTCAAGGAGAATACGGTAAGGATTGTGTGTCCTCGGACTGTGTGCTTTGGTTCGAATACCAAGCTGCTCCAACCAGACGTACAACTGTCACAATAGTTGGAACTGTTCTACCAAATCACTGACTTCACCGAGCTACTGGTTCCATTTCCTCAACCCTTTCATTTCCTCGCTCATGTGTTGATGAAATTGATCGTTACTGTTTGAAGACTTTGACTGAAGACTTTCTCAATTTCCTCAATCCTATTTATTCAGTCATCTTGTCTTCTACTTGCTTATCATGTTTACGCGCTACTCGTGCTCTGTGTATGTTTCATTTCATCATGATGACTATGCTACTATCTTGTTATGCATGCACCCGATTACTTATTCCACTCCTTGTATTTCGTCACTTAGCAAATTCCTCAAGTAGAAATTCATCAGTGACGAATTTGTAAAATCGCCTATTCAACCCCTGTCTTGCTGATATAACGCACTTTTATATTCAATGTAAGGAAATTTGTTTTTATGAGCAGGAAAACATTTTTCAGTAAAGTAATATATCATATCTTGGGGACTACGCACACAACCAGGAGCAAGAGTATTGAGTATTGAACCATTCTTTAGCGTCACCCTTTAATGACAAAGGAAACAACTTAGGAATATAGTAATAGTGAATCTTTTCCTCTTGAGCAAATAGGGTGGCTATATCATTAAATTTAGTAAGGTCTGCCACAACAGTTTCAGATTCAAAGCCATGAAAAGGATCGGATTCTACCAAAGTAATAATTTCAGGATCAACCGGGAATTCATAATCCTTATCAGTAACAAAGATAGGAGAAGTAGAAAACTTAGGATCATATTTCATTCTCTCTATCATAGCCTTCTCTTTCAGCTTACTTAGTAAGTTAATAAGATCTTCTCTATCACTACAAGCAAGAAAGTCTCTACAATCTCCCCATCCATAACATAACCATTAGGTACTTTAGGCATTTCAAATCTAGTAGGAGAGCTAGGTATATCAGGTGAATCATAATTTTCATTAGTTCCAACACTCTCAAATTCTTTAGATTTAGCAATTTGTTCATCAAGAAATTCACCTAGTGGCACAGTTTCATCTGGAAAAGTACTAGCATCATCTCGAGTATCATTCATAGCAGAAGTAGCATCATCAATTACTTGTGACATTTCAGATTGAATAAAAGGTGGGGGTGTCACAAGTCTACTTAAAGTATAAGGTGAATCAAGTGCAGAGTGAGATGGCAGTTCCTTACCTCCCCTCGCCTTAGAGGGCACTATCTTGGTTTTAGCGACCTTTAGATTCTTCATAGTGATAACCAGATATTTAACTCCCAAGTGAACTTAATAAATAGAGCTATGCTCCCCGACAATGGTGCCAAAAAAGGTCTTGATAACCCACAAGTATAGGGGATCACGACAGTCTTTGAGGGTGGTATTTCACCCAAATTTATTGATTCGACATAAGGGGAGCCAAAGAATACTTATAAGCTTTAGCAACTGAGTTATCAATTCAATCAAACCTGGAAAGTTGTTTCTCTGCAGGAAAGTGTTTAGTAGCACAATAGATTGATAGTTTTCATAATAGTTGTAACAGTAAAAGTAGTAACAATAATAGTTGAAATTTTGCATTGATTGTAATACCAACAGCAGTAGTAACTTAGCAAAGACAATATGAGAAAATCGTAGGCATCGGATCAATGATGGATGTTTGTATTGAATCACATTCATCATATAATAGTCACAGCCTAGAGTGATACACAATAGTCCAATTCATCAATTCAATGTAGGCGTGTATTGCGTATATAGTCATACCTGTTAATAATAAGAACTTGCATGACATCTTTGTCCTGCCCTCCCGTGGCAGTGGAGTCCATAAGGAAATCTAATGGATATTAAGGCCTCCTTTTAATAGAGCACCGGAATAAATCATTAAGACATAGTGAATACATGAACTCCTCGAATTACAGTCATCCCCAGTGAGTATCCCAATTATTGTCACCTTGGGGTATACAGACCAGAACAATAACAAGTGCGTATAACTAGCAGATAGGATCCAAAAATCAATTATATTGATGATCTCACTCGGGGTCCTAGTGATAAGCATTAAGCATAGCAAAGTTATATCAACATCAATCTCACAACATAGTGGATACTAGGGATCAAGCCCTAAGAAATTGACTCGATTACATGATGAATCTCATCCAACTCCGACATGGCCCAGCAAGCCTACGAAGGAATTACTCACTCCCGCTGGTGAGCATCTTGGAATTGTTGATGGAGAAGGGTTGATGATGACGATGGTGACGAATCCCCTCTTCGGAGCCCCGAACGGACTCCAGATCAGCCCTCCCTATGAAGAATAGGAGGTGGCGGCGGCTCTGTATCGTAAAACATGATGATTCTTTCTCCTTGATTTTTCCTCCATGAGACGATACTTATGGAGATGGAGGTAGGGCAAACGGGGGATTGTGGCTTTGTGGTGGTCCCCCTTCAGCAGGTCTTTTCGCCCAAAATTCTTATATATTTTAGAAAAAATCTCTACCTAATCCGAGAAATTTTATTTCTGCACAAAAATAACACCATGGTAGTTCTCCTAAAAACAGCGTCAGTTCGGGTTAGTTTCATTCAAATCATGCAAATTATAGTCCAAAACAAGAGCAAAATTGTTTGGAAAAGTAGATACGTTTGGGTCGTATCATCACAATCCTAGATGGATGGCACTCATTCCCGACTGGCTTGCCATCGCAACCCACAGTCCTCTCTGACGACCCGGTTCCTGCACGGCGACCTAATGTCTACCATGCAACTTTATTCTTGTAGACAGGTGTTGGGCCTCCAAGCGCAAAGTTTTGTAGGACAGTAGCAATTTTCCCTCAAGTGGATGACCTAAGGTTTATCAATCCATGAGAGGTGTAGGATGAAGATGGTCTCTCTCAAACGACCCTACATCCAAATACAAGAAATCTCTTATGTCCCCAACACACCAATACAATGGAAAATTGTATAAGTGCACTAGTTCGGCAAAGAGATGGTGATAAAAGTGTAATATGGATGGTAGAAATATATTTTTATAATCTGAATAAATAAAAACAGCAAGGTAGCAAATAGTAAACGAGCACAAAAACGGCATTGCAATGATGGAAAATGAGGCCTAGGGTCCGTACTTTCTCTAGCGCAATCTCTCAACGGTGCTAACATAGTTGGATCATATAACCATCCCTCAAAGTGCGATGAAGAATCACTCCAAAGTTCCTATCTGGCGGAGAACATAAGACAGAATTGTTTGAAGAGTATAAAACCACCTCAAAGCTATTCTTTCCGTTCGATCTATTCAAGAGTTCGTACTAAAATAACACAAAGCTATTCTTTCCGTTCGATCTATCCTAGAGTTCGTACTAAAATAACACCAAAGCAAATTCAGATTTATAATATTCAATCCAACACAAAGAACTTCAAATAGTGCCCCAAGATTTCTACCGGAGAAACAAAGACAAGAACATGCATCGACCCCTATGCATAGATTACCCCAATGTCACCTCGGGAATCCGCGAGTTGAGTGACAAAGCATATATCAAGTGAATCAATACGATACCCCATTGTCACCATGAGTATTCAATTGCAAGACATAGATCAAGTGTTCTCAAATCCATAAAAGTATTCAATCAGATAACAACAAAATCTCAAAGGGAAAAACTCAATTCATCACAACAAGATAGAGAGGGGAAAACACCATATGATCCGACTATATTAACCAAGCCCGCGATACATCAATATTGTGACATCTCAAGAACACGAGAGAGAGAGAGAGAGAGAGAGTTAAACACATAGCTACTGGTACAAACCCTCAGCCCCGAGGGTGGACTACTCCCTCCTCATCGTGGTGGCTGCCGGGATGATGAAGATGGCCACCGGTGATGATTCCCCCCTTCGGCAGGGTGCCGGAACAGGGACTAGATTGGATATCATGGATACAGAGGCCTTGCGGCGGCGGAACTTCTGATCTAGGGCTACCCCGAAGGGTTTTGGAATATTTGGGATTTTATAGGGCAAAGAAGGGATGCGGGAGGCCACCGAGGTGAGCACAACCCACCTGGGCGCGCATGGGACCCTAGGCATGCCCTGCTGGGTTGTGCCCCCCTCGAGGCACCCCCAGGTGTTGTTCTGGCCCATCCTGGGTGTTCTGGTCCATAAAAATTCTCCAAAAAGTTACGCGGTGTTTGGACTCCGTTTGATATTGATTTCCTGTGATGTGAAAAACAAGCAAAAAACAGCAACTAGCACTAGGCACTGGGTCAATAGGTTAGTCCCAAAAAATGATATAAAGTTGCTCTAAAATGATTGTAAAACATCCAAGAATGATAATATATTAGCATGAATACTTCGTAAATTATAGATACGTTGGAGACGTATCATGACCCAGGCGCATGTGCGTGTCGTGCTGGTACAAGCAAAGTAGCCCGACATAGGGTGACAAACATTGACAGGCGGACCCAGACTCACCCATCGCGCATCTTTGCAACCCCTAGCCAGATGTCCCTCTCCGAGACCTGATTGACACACACTGAGTCAGGTGCGCTAGCATGCATGGCTAGTGCGAGCGAACCAGCCCACCGAGGGCCGAAGATGGTGACGTTTGGGCCCACCTTGCCTGTTGTGTTGGTAAGTGCACAAGAGGGCACACTCGGGCATGACACAAACTCACTACACAATGGTGGCCCTGACCACGCCCATGTCCCATGCATCGTGGACATGCGAGGGAACATGACCAGGTGCAGGGCGACTGCTACTTGTGATAGGCATTGAATTCCCCCAAAGAGGAAGGGTGATGTAGTATAGTATCAGATAGTATTTCCCTCAGCTATGAACCAAGTTTTATCGAACCAGTAGGAGACCCCAAGCAAACAAGATAAACGGTACCTGCACACATAAAGCAAATACTTGCACCCAACACGGGCAAGGGGGTTGTCAATCTCCTCATACTCGTTAATTGCAAGGATCAAATCTGATAGTGGTAGATAGATAATATAAAAAGGAAAATAAAAGATAATAAATTGTAGCAAGTATTCTAGGGTTTTAGTAAATATAAAGTGAATGGACCTGGGGGCCATAGCTTTCACTAGAGGCATCTCTCTCATGAGCATAGTACGGTGGGTAGACAAATTACTATTGGGCAATTGATAGAATAGCGCATAGTTATGATCATATTCATGGCACGATCAATATATAGGCATTGTGTCCAAGACAAGTAGACCATTAATCTTATTAAATCTACTACTATTACTATATCCCTTTGAAAGCACATTTTATCCCTTAGTGGTTTTGATAATTCATGTCAATATACATGTTGTTGGACTAATGTTTTCCTGAGGTAAATTTCAGGAAAAGTTTAACCTAGGCAAGTAGATGGATGAAGATGTGGACCCCTCAAGCTACAAAGGACAAGCATTAGCAGGAGCTTCAAGACTCTGCATTTTTGTTAAGTGATCAAAGATCACATTGAGTCCATAGGAAAGTCGATTCTATTCAAGGGGATGAGGTTTTGATCATGTGTCATTTGCTCAAGTGCTCAAAGATATTGCTCCAAAACGGCCAGACACACCCTCATAATCCAATCTATCCAAAACACTAAAGTTATTCTCGGTGCCATGAAAACACTTACATCTGGATCCACCGGGATACATTAGGCAAACCCACTACCTAAACTCTAGAAACTCGGTTTCACCGAGATGACATTCAGTCCGACCGAAGTGTGCGTGCTAACTCTCTATAACCGATTGTGTTCATTTCAGAATTACCGAGTGAGACCAATCAGAATTACCAAGATGTGGAAAGTGCTTAGATCATCACTAATCGGTCCCACCGAGTAGATTCATCCTGTCTCACCGAAGTGTATGAAGTTCAAACCATTTACACTAGTCGGTCCCACCGAGTTTTTCACCCGGTTCCACTGAGTTGTGCATAAAGGTGTGTAACGGCTAGATCTTTGGTGATGGCTATATATACCCCACCCACACGACCTACTCTTAGAGAGAGAAACCAGGACAAAGCCACTACTTCCCATATCTATTTTCTGAGGCAGAACCACCTACACTGGTGTTGAGATCAAGGGATTCCACTCCAACCATTTTATCCTTGATTTCTAGCCCCTCAAGTTGATTTCCACTCCCATCCTTCTCCCACCACCATGCCAAATTTCTGAGAAAGTGATCGAGTGTTGAGAAGACTATCTTTTGAAGGACAAGTGTCATGGGTTTAACACGGCAGATGCCCTAGTGAAAGGACTTAGGTGTGGAGCCATCGCACTAGGTTAGCTTAAAGGGATTAGTGGGACAAAGGACAAAAGGAGTTTACCCAGGTTCGGCCCTCTTAACGAGGTAAAAGCCTACGTCCTGCTTCTAGTTGTATTGCTTGAGTTTCGATACAAGGGAGCGAATACGCTTGTCCTAGTACTCGATTGCTTGTCTCTTGAGTTAACCCGCAATCGGGTCACCCCTTTATATACAGGTTGATGCCCGGCGGCTTACAGAGTCCCGCCAGGCTCACACAAACGTGACCGGCTCAGTTTCTAACTAAACCAACCCTACAAAACAAGTCATCATATGGCAGTTCACAGCTTCGGGTCTTGAGTCACCTCCGGGTCTTGGGCCTTCAGACTTCCTAGGCCTTCTCACCTTAAGCCGCCAATGGTGTGACCTGACCCCTCCTAGGCAGGTCATACCTCGGAGTTATATCCCCAACATTAGGCCCCAGATTGGTTTGAGTTGTTCACATAAATCTCCACTATTTGACTTAGCAGAATTTTCCATTATCAATTCCTTATCAATCCACTGTAACCCTCCATGACGTCACATAGCAGAACCATTGTAACTCATCATGACATCACGTGCATTAATTCCACACAAGGCCCAGGGTACCTCAACGGATCTTTATCTTAATGGACCTCTCAAAAATCGAGGCACCCGCATTGCCAGCATAATCATTTTACCCCCTCGATTCTCGCGCATGCCATCATATCATTCCCTTATAAATAGTGACAGGGGGCCCTCTTCTTAACCTTTTACCCCTGCCTCTTGCTCTTCATCTCCTTCCTCGCGATGCTACTGTGACCCGAGCTCTGTTGTCGATGTCGAATCTTCTTCAACAGCTTCGATCCAGGCCGCTACATCAACCTGAACAAACCAGAGAATAGCGGCATACATCCGCAGTCCATCAGCATCCTTGGGTACCAATCTTCTTCTGCTTCAGATTCACATTAGGGGTTTCCAGTTCTTCAGTGTTCATTGGAATCCATCACACTTGTCGGCAGTTCGTCCACTACATCGCCTTGTTGAACACAAACGTGATGCTAAAATCATGCTTTAATCATCTTAGTACCTTCTTGTTGACCATAGATCCACTCCCTTCGGTGGAGATCCAATCCCCAATATAGTAGTTCTTCCATCGTATTTTAGGACTAGTATTTTTCTTCTTTTCTTGAACTGTCGTAGATCCCATATTATACAACTGATTTTGTGAAATCTGTTTGTCCAACACTTAGTGAAATTTTGCTCAGTTCCAAGACCTTATAACCATTTGTCCGACCACCTGTTGTATGGGCGGCTCAAATGCAGATACGTTATAACCCAGGAAAATGCCAGCTGACTTATTCACGAAATACCCAAATCAGTTGTATTCGTTTGATGTTAATATGACCCAACTGTGCTTTTGTTGAATTGTCCATACTATTTCCTTTGTCATAGCAACCAGTCCGTATATGAACCAGACCTGCATAGTATGTTTTCCTTCTTATAACCATCGGGCGGCTTATTATCTCAAATTTGACCCGCCATCACTCCTCTTTTAGGACTTTCACAATAAAATGACTAAAACAGTCATGTCATGCGATTGAGTTTCCTCCACTGTGATGGAACAAACCTTGAATGAATATGTTAAAGTGGGCGTCTTTTCAGCCAAAGATGTCATTAACTGGCGGGCCCTGGGATAATAATAAGACCTGATCCCAAGGACGGCGAAGTCATGGTTTTTGCTGATCATATGGGCCGGGGTTTCTCACCACCCGGCTCAAAGTTCTTCCGCGACGTTCTAAATTTTTATCAGCTTCATCCACACGATATTGGGCCCAATTCAGTCTCCAACATCTGCAACTTCCAAGTCTTTTATGAAGTATACCTTCAAGAGGAGCCAACTGTTGACCTTTTCAGAGAATTTTATTATTTGAACCGCCAGACAGAAATGACTGGCGGACCTAGTCTTGAACTTGGAGGGATTTCTATCCAGAGATGCAAAGATGACGTCGTCCCCGCGGCCAAACGTCCCAGCCATCCCAAAGACTAGAACTAGACCTGGTTCTATTGCCAAGACACCTCTCCGGCGGGAGAAAACCCTCTGTCGGGTTTCCATGACTGCCGGCTTAGCCCAAGACATCCTCTTTCGGACTGGATTAGTGTCGTTGAATGGGCCAAATATGCCTCCCCCTTTAGCAAAATAAGAGCTTTAGTGGCCAACGGCTTAACTGGCATCGATTTGGTCTGATGCTGGGTTGCTTGGAGGATCATGCCCTTGAGCCGCCACCCCGGCTTAATGTGCAAGTATACTGGTGACACCAAAGATCCACAATGTCACTACCAAATACGTCTTGATGATCAAGAGATCAATGAGATGACCAAGATGCTACTCAATGAAAGCTTAGATGATTGTAGCAAGGCAGGGCTGAACCCCTTTTGCAAGCTTAACCCGCCATCGGCTGTAAGTATTTCAAGCTCATTGTTATCTTATTCTTTCTTCTCATGTGTTTCCTTCTTACCATTACTTGCTTTCCTCAGACCAATGATCCTTTTTGGCACAAGAAACTTCAGGATAAGCCGGCCAAAAAGGCCAGGCCAAAGAACAAGGCTCCCAAGAAGCCTACCAAGAAGAAAACAGACACCTCAGAGTTGTTTGCTTTGAATGATGATGAGTCCGAGGTAGAACTTGACTCCCTTGGCTCCTTTTTTGTACATCTTATTGACACTGATTGCTATCAGGATGACACAGAGGCCAGCCACACTGATGGTGAAGAGGTAACTATCCTTTCCTCCGACTCAGAACCTCTGCCAAGATAGAAAGTTCGACAAGCGAGCCGGAAAGTAATGTTTTCTCACCCTTTAGCTTACTTGGATCCCAACTTTATTTTGAAGAAATAACAACATCATGTTTGTCGGATTTAGGGATCCGGCAACCCTTGAGAGGTTTGAACTCTGGGGTGCGTGCGGAGATCTCAACCTGCCCAACCTGCCTACTCACGATCCTCCCTAGCCTAGCGCGTCGAGCTCACAGAGACACAAAGACACAGAGATTTATACTGGTTCGGGCCACCATTGTGGTGCAATACCCTAATCCAGTGTGGTGTGGTGGATTGCCTCGAGGGGCTATGGATGAACTAGTAAAAAGGATGAACAAGCCTCAGGAGGTGAGCGTGTTCTTGAGCTGGTGTGGTGCTCTACTTGTTCTGGTTTCGGTCCTCTTGTCCCTCCTTCTCTGGCGGTGGCTAAGTCCTATATATAGTGGCCTTGGTCCTCCTCCCAAATATGAGCGGGAAGGGATTCCACAACGGCGGGATTTGAAAGGGGACAAGTAGTACATTCTATCCTGACAAAAGTAGTCTTCTCCTATGAAAAGCCTCTGGTCGTGACGCTGCGGTGGGCTTGGTGATGACCTCCGTCCTGCCGTCCTGGCGGCCTTGGTCTTGTTGCACCAGAATGGAAACCTTGGCTAATTCCTTGGGACTCTGCTCCTGCGGCTTGCCTCCCTTGCACCAAAGAGGAAACCTATGCTCTGCACCCGCATGGCACCCGCCTGGCCTTGGTCGTCATGGCTCACATTAGCTGAGCCTCATGAGGTAGCTGCATAGAACTCTCCACCCCTCAGGAGCCCTCCTGAGGAGGCCAACTCCTTCGGGGGTCTTGGCACCGTCCGCCTTGCGAGGCTTGGCCCCTCGCGAGGGTCTTGCTATGTTAGTGTTAAAGCTGGGCCGTACCAGGCCGTCGATGGAGCCACATGGTGGGCCACAGGCAGGCAGGACTGGATACCCCCTGAGGGAGTCCTGGATTAGGGGGTATCCGGGCAGCCGGACTATATACTTTGGCCGGACTGTTGGATCATGAAGACACAAGACTCAAGACTTCATCCCGTGTCCGGATGGGATTCTCCTTTGCGTGGAAGACAAGCTTGGCCATCCAGATATTATATTTCCTTCTTTGTAACCGACTCCATGTAAACCCTAGCCCCCTCTGGTGTCTATATAAACTAGAGGGTTTAGTCCTTAGAGGGAGAATCATAATCATCATAGGCTAGCTTCTTGTAATACTCATATCATCAATATCAATCAAGCAGGAAGTAGGGTTTTACCTCCATCAAGAGGACCCGAACCTGGGTAAAACATTGTGTCCCTTGCCTCCTGTTACCATTAGCCTTAGACGCACAGATCGGGACCCCCTACCCGAGATCCGCCGGTTTTGACACCGACATTGGTGCTTTCATTGAGAGTTCCTCTGTGTCGTCGCTGCAAGGCTTGATGGCTCCTTCAATCGTCAACAACAACATGGTCCAGGGTGAGACCTTTCTCCCCGGACAGATCTTCGTGTTCAGCGGCTTCGCACTGTGGGCCAATTTGCTTGGCCATCTGGAGCAGATCGACAGCTACGCCCCTGGCCATCAGGTCAAGTTCGGAAACT
The DNA here is from genome assembly GCA_021437245.1 of Aegilops speltoides. NCBI lineage: Eukaryota > Viridiplantae > Streptophyta > Magnoliopsida > Poales > Poaceae > Aegilops > Aegilops speltoides. The sequence goes on along the minus strand of CM038146.1, from coordinate 190,334,392 downwards.
TGAACTACACAGTCGATATCCGCGGAGACTTGATCTTCAACGGATTCGGGCCTGCGCCAGGAGCGCCGGACAGTCACGATGAGCATGGCTTAGACCTGTTGTTGGACAATGCTCGGGATATCGCCCCTGCAGGAGCCCCGGACCTAAATCCGGGGCAGATTGCATCGCCCGAGGACGGGTGGATGGACCCCGCTCTGGAGGCTACACACTCATCGGCGGTAGAGCAGAACACAGACTTCACCCCCAAGGAAGCCTGTGACTCCGGACCCCCGGACTCGTATCCGGTTGTAGGTTCTAGTCCGCGCACCCCCGAGCCCGCCGAATCTGGTTGGGCTCCGGTAATGGAGTTCACCATTGCGAATATCTTCCAGCACTCGCCCCTTGGCGACATGCTGAACTCATTAAAGTCTCTCTCTTTGTCAGAAGACTCTTGGCCGAAATATGTCCGGCTCGAGTGGGAAGCAGGCGACGAGGGAATTCGTTGCCCACCCACCACCCACTACATTGCCACGATCGATGATTTGACCGACGTGCTTGATTTTGACTCTGAAGACATTGACGGTATGGACAACGATGGAGGAGAAGAATAGGAACCACCATCCAAGGGGCGGTGGACAGCCACCTCCTCATATGATATATATATGGTGTACACTCCGAAAGAAACCAATGGCGATGAGGCAATGGAGGATAACCCCTCAAGGAAGAAGGCAAAGTATGAACGTCATCAGCGCCGCCCCAAGCCCCTCCACAACAATAATGACACAGCTGTCAAAAACAATCCAGATGGTGCCGAAGATGAATACAATCCCAATCAGCCTGCCTTTAAGCAGGCCGGACAGATAATAGACGGATACTTGGAGAGGGACAACTACATGCCCCCCTCCAAAGACGAGGTGAGCCTCGGCGACGATGAATTCGGCATGCCTGAGGACCCCTTGGAGCAGGAGCACTTCAAGCGTCGGCTTATGGCCACTGCGAGGAGCCTGCAAAAGAAGCAACAGTAGCTCAAAGCTGACCAAGATTTTCTCACTGACAGATGGACCAAGGTCCTGGCCACCGAGGAATACGGACTCGACCGCCCTGCCAAAGGGCACACACCCCACAATTCGCTACCTCAACCTAAGAGGGAGAACCTAAAGCCCACACCTCGACGCCAATATACCACAGTCCGGGACAATACGCAGGAAATGCGAGGCAGCATCCTCAAACCTCGACGCAATTGTCATAACCGTTAAGTCAAGGAAGTTGGTGCCAAATTCAGCGGCCCCCAGTCTGGTTAGCGGAAATAGAACAGCTCAAGCCCATCCGGCCCGAGCAGCATACTCGATCAACCATGTGAAACTCATGGAACCCCTAGAAGGGCGGCCAAGCATACCAATAGAGAATGTCGGAAACTCAAAACAAAATAGCTGGTCATGCACCGGAAACAATGAAGGGAGGTTTCAAACAACGAAAGACTGATCAAACATGGCGATGTCAAAGGAAGATCCCCCACAGTACAAAAATACGGCCGATCATCTCTGATCACATCGACCGTCCGGACAACATCAACCATAGCAATTTAATTGCACTCACTATCGACCCAATAGTTTGTGGGCTCCATCTCACACAAGCCCCCACAGGCATAAAACTACCAATAACATCTTCTAAAAGATGCCAGGTGCAAAGGCCAAGTTTTAGGGGCCCACCACACTAGTGGTTGTCTTCGGATCACCAAACAAATACCACGCCGAAGAATAAGTCTTCGGCATTGTCCCCTTATACAGTAACTACCACATACTATCGGGACGAACCACGTTGTCTAGATTCAACGGGGTACAACATCAGGCCAGTCCCACGTGACATAGTCACAATTATGGGCAAGGCTGAACCCCACCCTCAGAGTGGAAATCATACCGCTGCTGGAATAGCGAGTCATGCCCGTTTATCAAATTTTGATTCGGCAGCCAACTACCCGGACACCAACTGAGGAGTCTGAGCTACTTCATGGCATGATAACCTGGTTCAGCCAGGCTTTGATCAGGCACCCGCGGTTCAACCACAACCTGACATGCAGCTGCCTTTAAGCTTTTGTCTTTACAGGCTGACTTTGGCGAAGAACAGGACTGGCGACGTGGAATCAGCTCGGACGCACAAGGCGGGAACACATAAATAAACCCCCCCCCAAAGGAGACAATACAGATACACTTTGGATCCACACACAGCCTCCTCCAGTCCGGACACGACAAGTTCCACCAAAACTCCTCTTTTCATAAGCATAAACCGTGCTCATATGCATAGGCATGTCATACTACTACAATGCATAGACTTAAATAACACTTACCGGTCGTCGTTCCTCATTGACGCCTTTTTGTCATAAACGGCACCCGCGCCTTGTGTTATGCCCCATTATGCCAGGGGCTTCATTGTACTCATGATATGGCAACAAAGTCCGACCTCCTTTTCGGTCGCTCGGCACCCCGAACTTATAGCACTATATGCATCAGCTCCGAATCATGTCTTGGGTCATTAGTTGGGTTTGCCTGACTCCCATGTTTTGGTACCTTACGTTCCGCTCCATCGGCTAAGGTAGCACTGGGAGAACTACTGCGATTGTGTCCCGGTTCTTCCGGACGAGCACCTCGATGAAAGCCGAAAATCGATGTCATGATACAAATGAGAGCTGGTCGGCTGTTCGAGAGGTTGTAAAATCTTTAAAGATTTATTCCGCATAATTCCATTATAAATGCAAAGTCGACGGATCGGTCTTCGGTCGGCGCCGATAAGCCCCTAATGCGGTCTTCCGAACACGGGGCTCGCCCACCATACTCGAATTGCTATGGCTAAGTGAGAGTGATAAAGCCCTATAGTTTGATTGCCTGGTTCGTTGTGAGGAACACCTCCTTAAAAGGACCCAACAATGGGATAAATAGTGTTCTGTATGTCCCGAACACCCCCGTACTTTTTACGTGGGGGCAGAAGTCCATGACTAGCCAACTCTCAGGATTTATATACACTAAACAGCCGCACAGGAAGAACAAACGTTCGCATAAACAGGCAATAAATAATAACAGTGCCATTATCCCGCATTACAAAGGACGGCATAACTGCCTTCAGGGAAATATAGTGTCTTTGGTACACTGATCCGCCACAAGGCGGGCTCCTTTTAGGACACCTTCATAGTATAACTCGGGCTTGCGATGCTCCTTACCCTCCGGTGGTCCCTCAGTCATCAGCTTCTCAGCATCAAGCTTCCCCCAGTGCACCTTTGCACGGGCAAACGCCATGTGTGTACCCTCTATGCAAACCGATCGGTTAATGACATCGAGCCGAGGGCAAGCACCAACAATCCGCTTCACGAGTCCGAAGTAACTGCTTGGAATTGGCTCCGCGGGCCACAGCCAAACAACCAAGTCCTTCATGGCTAGTTCGGCCGCCTGGTGCGGTTGACCAGCTGCTTGGTGATCGATAAAAGGCACCGGATAATTGGCGCCAAATCTGCGACCGAAATGCTTCTCCATAGACTTCTTCTCCTCGATCCGGTAGAATTGGGCAAGCATCGATATCTTTGTGTGGCAGGTCATAAGCGCCTCGAAAACAAGAATTCAGCTTGTCGCTTAGAGTTCCTCCCATTACCACGTAAAAATGGCCTTGAGTACAAAAGGCCTTACCAACCACAACCTTCTATGCCTCCTGAATGTCCTTCAGAGCACCTCGGGCTTCCTCCCGAGCATCATCTGCAGCTTGGAGAGCTTGGGCGAGTTCGGATTCTTTCCCTGCTAGACTTTGCTCCAAGGTCTCGTTTTCTTCACGGCCTCCTAGAGCTCTTGCTCAGCTTCAATGACCCTGGCCTCGTGCTTCTCACGAAGAGCCTGCTCGCTGGCGGCCTTCTCGTTGGCTTCGGCCACAGCCTTCTTAAGTGCCTCAATTTCGGCACTCACTCCTAGAGCATACAATACAAATATCTTCATCAGGCACAACTTCTAATTCGTGCTCACACTTAGCAAAAGGTTTTCGACATACCCTGCTTGTCCTCCAACTGCTTCTTCACGCGGCCAAGTTCCTCTTCGGCCCGTTCCAGACTCTGCTTTAGTCCGGACACCTCCGCATTATGAGCGGCGGTCGTCTCTGCCGACGCCTATTTTCAAACAAACGGATACATGTCATTAACTGAGTCTCCTGCAAAGCGGAAATTTTGATCCCCTGCTTGGCTTTCTCTCTCTTTCCCCTGCTTGGCTTTCTCTCTCTTTCGCCGGATAGTGCATCAGGCGCTACTACTCATACTATGTCAATCTCCCAAAGGTTTCTAAAAAAACATATCTCAAAGCCTTTTATAAGGCTAAGGCAGGATTCATTCAGTCCGCTCTCAGCGGACTGAATCTTTTCAATCACCGCACCCATGAGGGTACGATGTTCATCGACGATGGACGCGCTCCTTAGCGCTGTCGATAGGCCGCCCCGCAACTCTTCTCGGACAGAGGTTGCTGGCAGAGTGGGCAAGCCTCCCCTGGTCAAAGATGCCTTCTCGCCCGATCCTGAAGCTTTAAAGGTCTCCAGGACCGTGTCCGGCTGCGGTCCGAACCTAAGATCGCCCCCGCCGTCGACACGCATGGGAGCCGCTGCTCCCGTGTATTCGGCCCCAGAGATATGCCCTCCCTAGTCCGAGGCCCACTGAGACGACACCTCGGTGTCGCGCCTAGGCTTCGGGGAAGGGGCCTTTGGAGGCGTCTCGCTCTCCAGGGCATCTGAGCTCAGTGAATCCTCCGATGAGGACCGTCCGACGTGGGACCTTGCCGGGCTGCACAAAGTATGGCGACAGTTAAACTACTACATCCTGATGACCTCGAGCACATAGGTGTGGGCCGCAGGCAGGCAGGACTGGATACCCCAAGTCCAGGACGCCGAGAAAGTTCGCCGCACAACCCAGAATAGCGGCTATGGAAATCTTTCCTCCGGCTTACCCAACACATTGGTTCCTCGAAAACGCTGAAATGAGGTGCCACAGAATTCAACCTTATCTTTTCCAAATGCAGGTCTTATTTGTCAACCGCTTAACCCTTTTGACTCAAATTATCAGGGAACCTCTCACTCCTCTTCCGGTGACTCAACTAGAACTCAGATTCCCCTCTTCAAAATCGCTCCTGGGTGAGAACATTAGATTTCTTTGCTTAACACTTTACCAACTAATACATTAACCTTCTTTTTGTGTCTTATTTTCAATGGCATAGCAAACCCAGCAAAAAGCTGAAGGTAAATAAACCGGCCGAAGACCCCAAGGTTGCTGAGCAGGAGAAATAGACCCTCTCTGAAGCCTCTCAACAAACTCCAGTGGCTGCTGCTGATGACCCGCCACCAGAAACTCACGATGTCATGGTGGATCCAATGGGTGTTGACCCATCTAGCGCTAAGCCGCCTAGTCCCATAAGACCTTCTAATGGAGCTCCTTCATAACAGGCTGCAAAGGATGTTACTATTACTGGCACTGGCTATACTTAGTCTGGGAGCCCCACCATTCTGGCCAAGCACTCTGCCAAAGAGGAGTTAATTCAAAAGTTCAAGGCCAAGTTTGATATTGCAAATTATCTTACTTAAGTGTCGATGAATTATACTCTGGTTATCTGAACCAGCTACACACTAGTCGTGATCTGGAAGCAGACTTAGTGACGAAACTACGCCAGAAATATGAGGTATGAACATATGCTTCTTTTACACATATAGTCATCCAGCCCCCAAGTCTGATCCATAGGAAAAGACACTTTTGAGTTTGGTTAAGACTTGTTCATATGTTTCTATAATCTTCAAAGTCGCAGCCCTCATGGGCCGGCTTATCTTGATAAAGCTTAGCCGTTTCATTTTCATTATTTGAAAGAAACTCCAAACCGTAGCCCTCATAGGCTGGCTTATCTTGATAAAGATGATTTGGTTCAAAAAATACAAATGCACGAAAGGACTTCTGCACCTTGAGACCTGTCTGTAGATTGTCTGGCAAATATGTTTATAACTTGTTTAACTCTTACTTGCAGGATGCTTTAACTCGGGCTGAATCCCAGGTGGCCGATTTAAAGACCAGGCTTGAACAGCAAGAGGCTGAAACACACAAACCTGACTCCAAGCTCAAGCTTAATCTTGAAGAGAGTGAGAAGCTGAAAAGTGGATTCTCCACAGAAAGAACCGCCTAGGACAAGGAGAAAGTCGCCTTGGTTCAAAGAGCATAGGGTGCCGAGTCTTCCTTAAAGGAAACTACTCCCGAGTTGACCGGCTTAAAATGCTGCATATCTCAGATGACACCTGCTATCTTTGGTAAGTGACAGGCTGTTTTGACTACTTTCAATTTTTAACCTTAAACCACCCATCGACTTATATGTGCACTTTATTCAACAGGCCCCAAGAGTGCTAACCTCGGCCAAGACATGTTGGTGAAGCTGAAGGCGGTTTATACTCTGGTGGAACAGCTGTACACAGGCACGCAACGATCCCTAGCAGTTATCTCGCACAATAAACAACCGCATGCACTCATCAAGGATGTATTGGACAAGTTATATGTCATGACCAAGAGAATTGAAGAGGTCAAGCGATCCGCAGGTTGAGCTAGTGCCATCACTGCTTTGAGCCGGGCCAAAGCATGGCAGGCCAAGTTAGACCCGGAAGAGATGGCAACTGAATGTCCGAGTTATAAAGAAGATGGATCTCCCTTCGACGCCAGCAACTTCACCAAATGTGTAAAAGAGATGCGCCCTCTGGGAAGTAAACTGGTCGAGGAGACAGATTTTTCTAAGTACCAGGCGGCTTATACCAAGCAGAACGAAAAACTGAAGACGCCGGCTTATGAGATCGTAGAGCTCATCCCTCCAATACGTAAGCACACTTTTGCTCCTAATATTGATCCGGCCAACCTTATAGATGTTGAAGCTGAGTTCAAAGCTTTAGTTGGCATCGACTGGACATCATCGTACTTCCAAACAATGTAGGAAGAAGAAGAAAAAGTGGCACAGGATAACCCGGAGTCTTCAACTCGCCAAGACCAGAACAACTGACTCAAAGGGCGTCTCTCGGACTGTAGCACGGTGTTTCTTCTTTGAAAAAACTCTTAATCATTTGGGCTTTGGAAAGCCTTGTAATAGGCTAGTTAAAATAGTGATCTAACATGCCATCACGCATGTTGAGTCGTAAAACTGTTGTTGAAATACCTTATGTGCCACTAATGATCTTGCAGGAAACATCATATTGTTTTACAATGTTCCTGTACACATAGTTAACAACATACACCCTGGCGGTTTATGCCAGGGCAGGTCATAATTTCTAATAGAATATATTCTGGCGACTTAAAGTCTATAACCAAGCGGGTTAGAAAAACCCGAAATATTTATGCAAATATGAAAAGTCATACTTGTAGACTGATATCACAATGATGCTATAATGATCGTAATCCATCATGGGCATTAACCCATAAATATGAAGATCATGACTTCAATTCTTTCAAGGCAAGTTACCCTGGCAACTTAAAAATTTGTAAGCCAGAAACTGAACAGGACCAGAAGAGACTAGCTCTACTTTGTTTTTTGAAAATTGCAGTTTTTTTCAAAGAAGCTTTGCCTGAAAGTCGTTTATCCTGTAAGCCGGCTCTCACGTCACATAAACCCGTCGTTTTAACCTTAACTAGTTCAAGGTCTTATTGAAAAGATTAGGTGTTAAGAGTACAAACGGGCCGCATAGAGGAGAGACTATGACAACATGTGAGTTTATCCTAGCTCTCTGTAAGCCGGCTCTCACGTGACAAAGGCCGCCGTTTTAACCTTGACAAGTTCAGGGTCTTATTGAAAAGAGTAACTGTCGAGAGTTCTGCGGATCACCTGGCAGAGTAGAAAGTTGCAAATAAGCAGGTTTAACTCGGATTTGGCGTGGAAGCTGGCCAAGTGGGTATTAGAGCTATACTTAGTGAGTAGGAAGCCCCCAAGCGACCTGTGGCATTGGAAGCCGGATCAAGTCACCACAAAAAAATACACTTCCGTGATGATACGTGTTTGTCACAGTAGGTCGCGTTTTTTGTCATGCATGTACATCCATGACAAATTTATGACAGAATCAAGATAGTCATACATGTGCTGTCGTAGAAGTGTTCCATGACATTACCAAAATTATCATCACGGACGTGTCCACTTCTATGATGATAAATCGCGCGTCACAGAAGTGCTTTCATCAAGGGTGATCGACACGTGGCATCCACCGTAACGGAACGCCGTTAAGCTATCGGGTCGGGTTTTGGATCCGATAACCCGTTAACAGCCCCGACCAATGGGGATTTTCCACGTGTAAAATCATCATTGGCTGGAGGAAACACGTGTCGGCTCACCATTGGGACAGATGTCATCCACTCATTGGACAGAAGGTGCCTATGATATGTCGACACGTGGCACGGCCCAACAGAGGCCCATTCCTGTGAAAAGGCCGACCCGTTTGACTTGGTCAAAAGGTGGCGGGCCGACACATGTAAAGCATGTTAACGGCTTGTTCGCATATAGCCCATTTACAGCCCGCTAAACCAAGGCCCGTTACGCCCTACCTGAATTAGGCCCAGTAGCATCATCTGGGCCTGTCACACCCTGATTTTCATGGCACAACACTTAAGTCAATAATCATGCTAAAATGTGGCTTGACAAAAACTTTTGAGTGTTTTGTCTTTGCTTTGATTGATTGTTTGTCTGCTGTTTGCAAGTGCTCTAAAAATCAAATAAATCCTCCAACTCCTATACTTCATCTCCTTGCTCCAAACTCTTGAACCAATGATCATGCCATGTGTATAGGACATAAGAGTATTTTCTTACAAAAATAATTTGGCCAAATAGTATTTTCAAAAATTAGTTTTTCAAAAACCCCTGAATTGAGGTTTGCACTGCAAGTACTTAATTAAGGGCAGTAAAAATCTTTTCAAAAATATATTTGACTCCTATTAGATATAGGATACCCAGAAACCACAAAAATATAATTTTGAAAGTTATTTTCCTATTTTATTTAAAAGCTTTTTCTTAAGGCCAAAAATGGTCTTTAATAAGGAAAAATTATTTTATTGTTTCAAAAATATTTGACAAAAATTAGGGAAACTCAGTGGACATATATTTTCCATATATAGGAGTTCAACACATGGTCATGTTCAAAATATTGGTCAAACCCCTCAAAAACCCTTTCTGGATATTTCAAGCTTTTGAAATATTTACAAAGGAAATATTCTCCAAAAATTCCAAGAAAATTCTATCATCTCTCATATGACATATTTCGTGATCTTGCCAAGTCTCATGTCTTGGAGAACAAGATAACATCATCAAATACCCTCAAAACTAATTCTTTCCATTTTGAAGTTTGAGCAACTTTACATTGCCAAACATTTCCAAATATTCTCAAACCTTGTGAACAATCTCAAATGGTCTAATTACACATCTAGACCAAGTGGCACAAGTTGGAGAACAGGTTATATTTATCAAAGTGCCCCAAAACCCTCTCTGACCAGAATCAAAATTGAACAACTCCACATTACCAACTTTCTCTCCTTGATTCCAACTTTTGTGAGACTTATCACATGACCAAATGAGGCCACTACACCAAGTGGTGCATCAAGGAGAATTGATTTGCATGACTAAATCTTGGTAAAGCCATTTCTACTAATTTCTAGGGTTTACCAAAGTTGCATTGGCAACTTTGCCCAAATGAGCTCAACCTTGGTGGAACATCTTATTTTCTCATGCCATTTGACCCTCTCAAGCCTCATGACAAGGGAAGTCCATTTTCTTGCCCAAACCAACAACAAACACCTTCTGCCTTTTTTCCAAAATCATCATTTTGACCACTTCCACTAATCTCCATGACCCTAACTTTTTACCACAGCCCCTCCTAGTCTTCTCCTATCTCCAGTAACTCTTCCCTGGCCTCAGCTCAATGATTGAGGGGTGAAACACCCCCATTTACCCTTCTGGACAGTAGCATTCCTCTCCTTTCTCACCACCCTCCTCGTTCCAGTGGCCCTCCATGGCATCCAATGCCTCCTCCCCTTTCTTTACTACTCCTTAGCACTGCTGGACACAAGTGGCCGTGCCCACTTTCCCCTTTTTATGCCATGGCATGCCAAAGCGTGCTCTGGAGGCCTTCTGAGTGCTCCCCGACCGTAGCTGCCTCTGCCCAAGCCACCCGACCACCTCGAGCCTCCCCCTCGCGCCAGTCGAGGTGCCTCGGCGTCCGCAACACGCTACGCGGTCGGCCCCCTCCTCTCTCCTCCTCCCTACACCTCCGCGCTAGCAGACACCGGGCGCCCGAGTGCGCCAATGGTGCGGCTCACACGCGCGGCACCCTGGCCATTCTCCGCTCTTTCTCTCCCCTCCTCTAGCCCTAGACCAACCCCACGAACACCCCAGACATGCCCACGCGCGCCCCCGTGGCTTGTAGCGATGGCAACAGTCTCACCGGCGCATGAGCTCACGGTGCACCTCGCCCCTTCTACTAAAGGCCGTCCCAGGCCCTCCTCTCTGCTCCATTTGCTCTCCCTCTCTCCCGTGCACCCCCTAGACCAATCCACACCTCCTCCCGTGCCTCCCTTCTCCTCCTACCACCGCATGGCCGCCGCTTCGGCTTGCTCAAATTCGAGCAATGCCGAGCTCACCTCCCTCCCTTACCTCCACGCAGAGACTCCCCATGGTCCGGCGAACCTCCCCACCTCCTCGAACCGTCGCGGGGATGCTCGAACGCCAAGAGCCACGGATGGCCGACGACCTCCCCCGCCACCGTCAAGGTTGCGGTCACCTCGGCCCCCTCCGGCGGCCATGACCTGCACCAGCGGATGCGCCGCTCCGCGCTGAGCTCGCCCATAGGCAGAGCGCCGCGGGAGACGGCTGGAGGCGCCGGCTATCGCCGGATGAGCGCCGGCGTGCGCTCTGCCTCCCCTGCTCTATCTCGAGCGGGAGGTAGAGGACGACCGCCCCGCCAGCTGGCGTGGGGGCCCGCGTGTCGGCGACCCAGCGGCTGGGCCCCGCCCGTTTAAGTGGAGACGGCTTCGGCCGGATCCGCTTTCCTCGCGCGTTGGCGTAATTCCGAAAAACCGCCATCGACGTCGCCTCCTCTGCCGTCGGTGAGCCACGGGCCGCCCTTCGCTAAACTACGCCTAGTGCGCTGGATAAGGGTACAACCCTTTCCCCTTTCCTTTTTCTTTTTCTGTAGACTTGTAAAATCCACAAATAAATCAAATCAAGTCCAAATTTGATGATTCTAATTTCTATAAGTTCCTGATCTATCACATGGTGCAATTTGTACATTTTTTTCATAAAGATTTTCTTCACAAACAATTATCAAATCCCATATTTCCATTTTTGTCATAAACTTTAGAAAATCACAAAAGGCTCAAACTTGCTCCAAATGCCATGATTCCAATTCCTAGATGAATCTAAGCTCATAACCTAGTTTATGAACATTTTTCTTGATACTTTCTGTACCACATAAATTATTGAGCCATTTCTTCATATTTATCAACTTTGCAAATTCATAGGAAATTCATTTGAACTCCAAATCCAGTGAAACCAATTCCTAGATGCTTCTAAAATCATCCTTTGTTAAATGGGTGCCTTTGCTCATTTTTCAAAATAATTCTTCTGTACACTTCTTGCAATTCCATAAACCCCTTGATCCCATCCTATCGAAATGTTTAGAAATATCCATAGATCCACTTCCATTGAAACCACTTTGGTCAACCCTCATATGACCAGAGGTATCCCAGAAAAGTCCAACTCATATTTTTAGAGCACTTTTATTTCCTGCCTTGTTCTTTTGCTTATTGTGGTTGCTTTCGACGATAGTTGACGTAGTAGACGGAATGCTCGGAGTTGGACCAGAGATATTTGAAGACCTCAAAGACTTTGTTAAAAACAGGCAAGCAGCCCTTTGACCATGTCTATGAAACCTTTTTTATGCATGTCATATATAGCTCTTAAATATTGTTGCATCGGAATCATGGTGAGATGGTGAACCATGTGGGTTGATTGCCTCTGTTACTTCCTCGTTGATACTTGCATTGTGCATGGCCCTACCTTCTTATGAGGGCTATGCCGGTGGCAGTAGATAGAATGCTAAAGTAGTTGCTACGCAAAAGGGACGGGTTATGCATGGTGAAGGAGACAAAGCTTTATCAAAAGACTTGTCGAAAACCTCATCGGGTGCCACTTATGCCCGAGGGAGATGATGAAATGGGTAACCACTTGATGACGAAGTGGTGTACCGAGGCAAGTGTGGGTGTTGTTTTCGAAAACGGATTAGATTTAAGATTTGTCGACTGACCCAACCTTACATGCACAACCACTCTACCCTTATATGGGAAAGGGCATTATTGAGTACCTAGACCGATACTAGCTTGGAGCCCGCATTACTAGTGACGGGGGAGAGTTGGTGCTCTCTCTTGGGACGGGGTCGTGCCAGGTAGGGCGGCCATGACCATCTTTATGGGGCACCGGACACACCGTTGGTACCCCGTGCCAGTGGTATGTGATAAGTATGGGAGCGAGGATCCAAGAAAGTGTTATGTGAAAAGTTGGGCACGGGGGTTACTGCCAATCGAGTGGACTCCATGTTAGTGTCGTCTAGGGAAAGGTAGTGATCGGGTGCTTACCCCGGGTACTTGAGGTACCGCGGGTCGTGGATGACATGGAAGTTCCCCGGATCTAGTGGGTACAGTGTGCAACCTCTGCAGAGTGTAAAACTATTTGAATAGCCGTGTCCACGGTCAAGGACAGTTGGGCGGTGCTGCTTAAACTACGTCCAGAGTTTTCAACCGTGTGTGTATGTGTTGATGAAACTACTTGGGTCAAGTCATAGGACTTGACATGTTTGAGATGGGTTGGTGCCCACTCTATTTATGTTGGGTTGGTGCCCACTCCATTTATGTTGATATCTGTAACTCTGTCCTCATGGTTACTTGAATTCTCTTGATGCATGCCTTACAAAGTTGTTGAACATGTCATTGCACTCAAAACTAGCTTTCTGCAAAATTTACCTATATCAAGCATTGTTGTATCTTGAACCAAAACATGGGTTGCTTGCGAGTACATTCAAACGTACTCACTGGCTTGTCCCTGGCTATTTACTTGGCGGGCTTGAAAGAACAGGACACGATGAAGAATACTTCAATGACGAGCATGCGAGCTAGGGCGCTTCGGTCGAGAATGCTGTAGGGTTAAGGCGGATGGCATGGGTCCAAGTTATCGTTGAAGATTTCGCTGCGATGATATACTCAAGACTCGACCATAATGGTCATACTTGTGTAATCTGAGAATGTATGGATGTAAGACTCTTGTTATTCAGCTTACGTGTGTTCGGTGAGCATTGATCTCGGGATCATTTGTACACGTGCAATCGGTGATCACGACTTATGAGTCGGGGTCCCCCAGAGCTGGTATCGAGCCATCTGTTGTAGGAAGCCTTAGTTAGCATGGTCGTTAGTTAGGGTAAAACTATTTCCAAAACTACTACTAGTTTTCAAAACTATCTATACTTCTCTTCTCTTCTCGGTTTTTTGAAAACTAAGGTATACTTTCCTTATTTCTCTTCCCTTCAAACCTTTGGTCGCTAGAACCCTTATGCCCCGACCTTTGGATTCCTTGTAATCCTCGTGGATAATCTAGAAGGAAGATGCCTTGCGACATTCACCCACATCTCCCGAACACAAGATTGGCGACATCACAACAAGGCGATACCAAGAAGATACATCCTCGAGGAATGAGGACACGAAGACCTAGGAGATGGTGACACCCTTGACATTGCCCCAAGATGATGCAACCTTAGCCTCACGATGATCGGGGCATAGGATATGCAAGATCATGATATACATCGCTAATAAGGTAACCTGTCACTACCGTTGTTGTATCGGCAACCATCGGTGGATGAGAACCTAGCCATTTTGTCCGCCTCACTATAGTGAGTAGGAAAGCAGTTCTCCTCATCCCCGCTCTTGGTGTCGATATTGTCATCAAGGTAACCGACATAATGGGCCTCTATTATGCCTTGATAATGTCATTGCATAAAGGATTGCCACTGGAACCATCAACACCTTAGAAGACAAAAGTGATCATCATGATTAAGAAGACAATAGAAGACCAAGTCAATGCCGCCATTCTGACGAGCCACCTTCACCCCATCACCTCATCGGAGAGAAGTTGTTGAAGAATCTTGAGCTCAACCGGATCGTTTCATCGAACAACTACAAGAGACGTAGCAACACGAGGAAAACTCGAAGATCGCACGAGGCACAAGGCACGACTCATCGAGTCCAAGAACCCCTAGGGTAGGATGAGTCGTGTACCCCTATCTTGTGATCGAGTCCATATGATAGTTCGAATAGAACCATGATTGTGTGTTGCTTGTTTTTATTTGTGTTGTGTTTTGATATGGGTCGCACTTTTGCCCTAGGCAACAAGTATGCGACTATATCACCTGCCTTATTTTGTTTCTTTGTGTTTGGCCCTCTTTGCACTGATTGTTTGCACTAGCACTATAGAACCCCTTTAGGCATTCCCCTCCTCTATGCTACTTTTCCCTCTCATCTCTCTCCTCAAGCGAAGACAAGCAAGACAAGATACACCATGGATTCCACCTCGACAACCAACAAGCGTTGAAGACTTTTGCTACAACCTCCTCGACCAAGTACAACCCCGTATGTTTACACCTCAAGACTAGAACCCTATCCCTAGACCCTACAGGACTTCACGAAATACCCAGCTCGAATCCTTAACCATGTGCTTAACCCATAGAATTGCAAGAGAACCTGTTAAGCCTCCGTAACCTTGCTTATCACTGGGTTCATTATGGAACTAATGGACATAGTGAACTAGCACATTATCATCCTGAGATAGCACCAAACTGACGATGCCATAGGGAAGACCAATTTGAGGATATAGGAACAGAGGACAAATGACTTGATGAGTTTATAGCAATGACTTGAGGAATTATATGAGACTATTTGGTGGATTATGAGGCTTTGATGTTGGTAGATGAACTTGTGGGATCATGAGTATAGATTAGCATAACTTTCTTTACCCCTGAGTAAATTGGGTTTTGTAGGATAATTGTGTTTGCAAGCTAGAATTCTTGGAAGTATTTGGATTTAACCTAGCCATGGGATATTGATAGGAGAAGGTTCATATTACGTAAATGACTTGGGGAACATGTAGGATTTCTCGTTGGACACAAGATTTGGATTTAAGTAGCAGATTCTAGTTGAATATAGACGCGGGGTATGTCTACATGGTTCGGAGTAATTGGATTTAGACTGATGATCTTGATCGTGATACCATGTTTCTCGGTGGACAATAAACTAGGAGATTGGATTAATTGTCGGAGTTTAGGCATCTTTGTGAACTTGACCTTGGAGGTTACTTGACCATGATAATGGGAATTGGTGGACTAACTATAGTAAGGCAGCCCTTTCAAGTATTGGGGATTATAAGGACTTTAGGAGATCATGTGGAACACCAGCATAGGCATTGGATTTGTAGAATTAATGGATTATGTAGTGATTAATGGAAGTTAACAGGTTGTTGGAGTTGATTCATAGAAAGGAAACAAGATTTTGGAGTGGCATACGACGTGTTTCCTTAATACAGAGATGCGCTAGCATGGACCTTGGAGGAGTAGGATGAGCACTTGGATTGTCCTGTTTTACTCCAGCTTAGCAGCTTATATGTCCTACCCATGGATTTTTGGGGGTAGACATACATAAGAGTTTGGGGATTGTAGACATGTATGATTTTGTTAGACCTCCTCTTGGGATGTCATGAGGATATGAATAGCATGAGTGATGATTGGAGTTGGCCTATACGAAATGATGCTATTAGTGATATGATGTGATTTGTTTAAAGGACTAGATAGACTACTGGCATCTCAGAAACCGTGCTTAAAGATAGGATGATAAATGTTCATTCGCACACTAGAATCCTTGAAACCCTTATGCCCTACCAAGCCACAACACGGTTGGATCATGACCTTGGGCCTTGGCTCTAGATCAATAAGACCTTGACCAATGCTCAACCGTGACCCTCACCAATGCCTCAGCCCACTCTACGTACCCCAAATACTTCATAGAGTACTTGGGCAAGTTAATCATCATCCTTACTTGAGGACATGTATGTCCACATGAAGACGGAAGAAGAGTTGATCGGCTGGTTAGGGAACATCCAAGACCGCCATGTCAAGGAGGAAGAACTATACCAACCATCGTCGTCAAGGAGTGAGCTTCGCGTTGAAGACCGTGCATATCTGCAAGCCACTCCTCTCAAAGGCAACTACGGCCTCATGAAGAAAACTATGCTACTCATGACCTTGAGTTAGCAGCAGTGGTTCATGCCCTGAAAACATGGCAACATTACCTCTTAGGGAAGCAATGTGAGATATACACGGATCACAAAAGTCTGAAGTATATTTTCACTCAAAGGGAATTGGACATGAGGCAAAGAAGATGACTAGAGTTGATCAAAGATTATGACCTCAGTGTTCAATACCACCCTGGGAAGGCTAATGTGGTAGCAGATGCCATAAGCAGAAAGGCTTTGTTCCTTGAATGCTATGCTTAAGGACAAGCTACCCGCCTTGTATGAAGAACTTGAAAGCTTCGGGTTGGAACTGGTTGCACCAGGATTCTTAGCTAACCTTGAAGTCAAGCCGACCCTGATGGATGAGGTTAAAGAAGCTCAGACGGGACACGAGAGTATTGAAGGCATCAAGAGGAAGATCAAGGCGGGCAAAGCCCCAAGTTTCATAGAAGATGAGCAAGGAGTCGTGTGGTTTGGGAATCGCATTTGCGTACCCAACAAGATTGAGCTCAAGAATCTGATCTTGCAAGAAGCTCACGGCACCCCGTATTCCATCCATCCTGGAGGAACCAAGGTGTATCAAGACCTGAAGGAAAGATTCTGGTGGCATGGGATGAAAAGGGAGATTGCCACCTATGTTGCAAAGTGTGACGTATGCCAGAGAGTCAAAGCTGAGCATCAGCGACCCGCTGGATTGTTGCAACCCCTTAAGGTGCCTGAATGGAAGTGGGACAAGTCGGGATGGACTTCATCACCGGTTTACCCAGGTCAAACAAGGGACATGACTCCATATGGGTCTTTGTTGACCATTTGACCAAGGTGGCCCACTTCATTCCTATCAAGACGACCTACAAGGGGGAACCAGTTAGCCAGTCTCTACATCAACCGAATCGTGAGGATCATGACGTTCCCAAGGGAATTGTGTCGGATAGAGGAACCCAATTCACCTCAAGGTTCTGGAAGAAGTTCCAGGAGGCCATGGGGACCAAGTTGTCCTTCAGCATTGCTTTCCACCCACAGACCGGAGGTCAGACAGAACGAGTGAATCAGATACTCAAGACCTGCTTCGATCCTGTGTCTTAGCATATGGAGCTAAGTGGGAAGATTGCCTCCCTTTCGCCGAGTTCTCTTACAACGACAGTTATCAGTCAAGCCTTCAGATGGCACCATTTGAGGTGTTATACGGACGGAAATGCCGCACACCCCTCAATTGGTCAGAAACCGGAGAAGGACTTGTCTTTGGGGCCGATATCCTTCGTGAAGCCGAAGAGCAATTCCAGCTTGTCAGAGAGCGTTTGAAGACTGCCAAGTCAAGACAAAAGAGCTACGCTGACTCAGGTCGTCGAGACATGACCTTTCGGGTTGGAGACCATGCTTATCTCCGGGTCACCCCTCTCAAAGGAACCCAACGCTTCCATGTCCAAGGAAAGCTCGCCCCAAGATTCATCGGCCTTCTTCGAGATCACTCCAAGATTTAACAACCCCCTCCGAGATCGCCACAAGACGAAGAGAAGACAGATACCAACTAGAGTTACCACCGCACTCCCATTGTGCACAGCGTTTTCCACACGACACAACTCGAAGTGTTTCCAACTTCCTAACTAGCCCGATCACTACAAGGACATCGATCCACGAGCCATCGACCTCTAGCCCGATATGACCACCGCAAGAAACCCATTAGCAACCTGGATAAAGAAGAGCGTCATGCATGAAGCCACATCATCAAGTACTTCAAGCTCAATGGAGCACCACTCGAAGCGAAGCAACATGAGGACGTGAAGACTACCCTAGATCCAAGTTTCCATATTCCTTTCCACGCCTAGTCCAGGAATCTCGGGGCGAGATTCTTGTAAAGGGGTAGGTCTGTCACACCCTGATTTTCATGGCACAACACTTAAGTCAATAAATCATGCTAAAATGTGGTTTGACAAAAACTTTTGAGTGTTTTGTCTTTGCTTTGATTGAATGTTTGTCTGCTTTGTTTGCAAGTGCTCTAAAAATCAAATAAATCCTCCAACTCCTATACTTCATCTCCTTGCTCCAAAACCTTGAACCAATGATCATGCCATGTGTATAGGAAATAAAAGTATTTTCTTACAAAATAATTTGGCCAAATAGTATTTTCAAAATTAGTTTTTCAAAAACCCTGAATTGAGGTTTGCTTTGCAAGTACTTAATTAAGGGCAGTAAAAATCTTTTCAAAAATATATTTGACTCCTATTAGATATAGGATACCCAGAAACCACAAAAATATAATTTTGAAAGTTATTTTCCTATTTTATTTAAAAGCTTTTTCTTAAGGCCAGAAATGGTCTTTAATAGGGAAAACTTATTTTATTGTTTCAAAAATATTTGACAAAAAATAGGGAAACTCAGTGGACATATATATTCCATATATAAGAGTTTCAACACATGGTCATGTTCAAAATATTGGTCAAACCCCTCAAAAACCCTTTCTGGATATTTCAAGCTTTTGAAATATTTACAAAGGAAATATTCTCCAAAAGTTCCAAGAAAATTCTATCATGTCTCATATGACATATTTGGTGATCTTGCCAAGTCTCATGTCTTGGAGAACAAGATAACATCATCAAATACCCTCAAAACTATTTCTGTCCATTTTGAAGTTTGAGCAACTTTACATTGCCAAACATTTCCAAATATTCTCAAACCTTGTGAACAATCTCAAATAGTCTAATTATACATCTAGACCAAGTGGCACAAGTTGGAGAACAGGTTATATTTATCAAAGTGCCCCAAAACCCTCTCTGACCAGAATCAAAATTGAACAACTCCACATTGCCAACTTTCTCTCCTTGATTCCAACTTTTGTTAGAATTATCACATGACCAAATGAGGCCACTAAACCAAGTGGTGCATCAAGGAGAATTGATTTGCATGACTAAATCTTGGTAAAGCCATTTCTGCTAATTTCTAGGGTTTACCAAAGTTGCATTGGAAACTTTGCCCAAATGAGCTCAACCTTGGTGGAACATCTTATTTTCTCATGCCATTTGACCCTGTCAAGCCTCATGACAAGGGAAGTCCATTTTCTTGCCCAAACCAACAACAAACACCTTCTGCCTTTTTTCCAAAATCATCATTTTGACCACTTCCACTAATCTCCATGAGCTCAACTTGTTACCACAGCCCTCCTAGTCCTCCTATCTCCAGAGCAATGGCCCGGCCTCGGCTCAATGATTGAGGGTGAAACACCCCATTTTTCTCGGACCAGCATTCCTCTCCTTTCTCACCACCCTCCTCGTTCCGGTGAGCCTCCATGGCATCCAATGCCTCCTCCCTTTCTTTACTACTCCCTAGCACTCTAGACACAAGTGGCCGTGCCCACTTTCCCCTTTTTATGCCATGGCATGCCAAAGCGTGCTCAGGCCTTCACAGTGCTCCCCGCACTTGTGCTGCTCTCTGCCCAAGCCACCCGACCACCTCGGGCCTCCCCTCGCGCCCGATCAGGTGCCTCGGCGTCCGCAACACGCTACGCGGTCGGCCCCCTCCTCTCTCCTCCTCCCCGCGCCTCCGCGCTAGCAGACACCGGGCGCCCGAGTGCGCCAATGGTGCGGCTCACACGCGCGGCACCCTGGCCATTCCCCGCTCTTTCTCTCCCCTCCTCTAGCCCTAGACCAACCCCACGAACACCCCAGACATGCCCACGCGCGCCCCCATGGCTTGTAGCGATGGCAACAGTCTCACCGGCGCATGAGCTCACGGTGCACCTCGCCCCTTCTACTAAAGGCCGTCCCAGGCCCTCCTCTCTGCTCCATTTGCTCTCCCTCTCTCCCGTGCACCCCCTAGACAAATCCACACCTCCTCCCATGCCTCCCTTCTCCTCCTACCACCGCATGGCCGCCGCTTCAGCTTGCTCAAATTCGAGCAATGCCGAGCTCACCTCCCTCCCTTTCCTCCATGCAGAGACTCCCCGTGGTCCGGCGAACCTCCCCACCTCCTTGAACCGTCGCGGGGATGCTCGAACGCCAAGAGCCACGGATGGCCGACGACCTCCCCCGCCACCGTCAAGGTTGCGGTCACCTCGGCCCCCTCCGGCGGCCGTGACCTGCACCAGCGGATCGCCGCTCGCTCCGAGCTCGCCCATAGGCGAGCGCCGAGGGAGACGGCCGGAGGCGCCGGCTATCGCCGGACGAGCGCCGGCGTGCGCTCTGCCTCCCCTGCTCTGTCTCGAGCGGGAGGTAGAGGACGACCACCCCGCCAGCTGGCGTGGGGGCCCGCGTGTCGGCGACCCAGCAGATGGGCCCTGCCCGTTTAAGTGGAGACGGCTTCGGCGGATCCGCTTTCCTCGCGCGTTGGCGTAATTTCGAAAAACCGCCATCGACGTCGCCTCCTCTGCCGTCCAGCCGAGCCACCGGGCCGGCCCACTGCTAAACTGCGCCTAGTGCGCTGGATAAGGGTACAACCCTTTCCCCTTTCCTTTTTCTTTTTCTGTAGACTTGTAAAATCCACAAATAAATCAAATCAAGTCCAAATTTGATGATTCTAATTTCTATAAGTTCATAAATTCCTGATCTATCACATTGTGCAATTTGCACATTTTTTTCATAAAGATTTTCTTCACAAACAATTATCAAATCCCATATTTCCATTTTTGTCATAAACTTTAGAAAATCACAAAAGGCTCAAACTTGCTCCAAATGCCATGATTCCAATTCCTAGATGAATCTAAGTTCATAACCTAGTTTATGAACATTTTCTTGATACTTTCGTACCACATAAATTATTGAGCCATTTCTTCATATTTATCAACTTTGCAAATTCATAGGAAATTCATTTGAACTCCAAATCCAGTGAAACCAATTCCTAGATGCTTCTAAAATCATCCTTTGTTAAATGGGTGCCTTTGCTCATTTTCAAAATAATTCTTCTGTACACTTCTTGCAATTCCATAAACCCCTTGATCCCATCCTATCGAAATGTTTAGAAATATCCATTGATCCACTTCCATTGAAATCACTTTGGTCACCCTCATATGACCAGAGGTATCCTAGAAAAGTCAACTCATATTTTTAGAGCACTTTTATTTCCTGCCTTGTTGTGTTGCTTATTGTGGTTGCTTTCGGCGATAGTTGTGAAGTAGGCGGAATGCTTGGAGTTGGACCAAATATATTTGAAGACCTCAAAGACTTTGAAAAACAGGCAAGCAGCCCTTTGACCATGTCTATGAAACCCTTTTTATGCATGTCATATAGCTCTTTATTATTGTTGCATCGGAATCATGATGAGATGGTGAACCACTGGGTTGGTTGCCTCTGTTACTTCCTCGTTGATACTTGCATTGTGCATGGCCCTACCTTCTTATGAGGGCTATGCGGTGGGAGTAGATAGAATGCTAAAGTAGTTGCTACATAAAAGGGCGGGTTATGCATGGTGAAGGAGACAAAGCTTTATCAAAAGACTTTTCGAAAACCTCATCGGGTGCCACTTATGCCCGAGGGAGATGATGAAATGGGTAACCACTTGATGACGAAGTGGTGTACCGAGGCAAGTGTGTGTGTTGTTTTCAAAGCGGATTAGATTTAAGATTTGTCGTGACCCAACCTTACATGTAACCACTCTACCCTTATATGGGAAAGGGCATTATTGAGTACCTAGACCGATACTAGCTTGGAGCTGCATTACTAGTGACGGGGAGAGTTGGTGCTCTCTCTTGGGACGGGTCGTGCGGTAGGGTGCCATGACCATTTTATGGGGCACCGGACACACCGTTGGTACCCGTGCGGTGGTATGTGATAAGTATGGGAGCGAGGCTCCAAGAAAGTGTTATGTGAAAAGTTGGGCATGGGGGTTACTGCCAATCGAGTGGACTCCATGTTAGTGTCGTCTAGGGAAAGGTAGTGATCGGGTGCTTACCTCGGGTACTTGAGGTACCGCTGGTCGTGGATGACACGGAAGTTCCCGGATCTAGTGGGTGCAGTGTGCAACCTCTGCAGAGTGTAAAACTATTGAATAGTCGTGTCCACGGTCAAGGACAGTTAGGCGGTCTGCTTAAACTACGCCCGAGTTTTCAACCGTGTGTGTGTGTTGATAAAACTACTTGGGTCAAGTCATAGGACTTGACATGTTTGAGATGGGTTGGTGCCCACTCTATTTATGTTGGGTTGGTGCCCACTCCATTTATGTTGATATCTGTAACTTGTCCTCATGGTTACTTGAATTCTCTTGATGCATGCCTTACAAAGTTGTTGAACATGTCATTGCACTCAAAACTAGCTTTCTGCAAAATTTACCTATATCAAGCATTGTTGTATCTTGAACCAAAACATGGGTTGCTTGCGAGTACATTCAAAGTACTCATTGGCTTGCCCTGGTTATTTTATTGGCGGGCTTGAAAGAACAGGATATGATGAAGAATACTTGATGGCGAACATGCGAGCTAGGGCGCTTCCAGTCAAAATGCTGTAGGGTTAAGGCGGATGGCATGGGTCCAAGTTATTGTTGAAGATTTCGCTGCGATGTTATACTCAAGACTCGACCATAATGGTCATACTTGTGTAATATGGTATGTATGGATGTAAGACTCTTGTTATTCAGCTTTTGTGTGTTCGGTGAGCATTGATCTGCGGGATCACTGTGTACGTGCAATCGGTGATCACGACTTATGAGTCGGGGTCCCGCCCATGTTATCTTTCGGCCTTCTCAGAGCCCATTTATTCTTGGGCTCATTTCCAGCATTCATTTACTTACGCCCGTTACTATTCATTTTCTGCTTATGGGCCAAATTCAGCCCGTGGTTACAGTCGGCCCGTTTGTGGTCCGTTAACACGTTGGGCCGTTTTCATAGCGTCATGAAATATGGCCTATTAGCGATGGCCCGTTATGGTCAGCCCATGAACGGACGATTCCAACTCTAGCCCGTTTACGGCCATAATGGGGCCTATTATTGGCCCATGTTTGGCCAATCGATCATACTGCCCGTATAAGGCCCATTGACGGCCCGTAGAAGGCCCATTGTTTCTACGGCCCGTAGAAGGCCCATTGTTTCTACGGCCCGTAGAAGGCCCACTATTTCTACGGCCCGTAGGAGGCCCAATGTCACTACAATAAATATTAGCCCATGGTTATTGTGGCCTAGTTTTTAAAAATAGGTTATTGCAGCCACTAGCAAACCGCAGAAAAAGAACAGCAATGTCTACAACCAAACAAATAAACAAGACAACAAGGAAATAAATAAGCAAGCAACTTATGCTAGGCTATCATGGCTACCACACATATTACATCCACTGGGCATCAAAGTTCGCCACCAGTGCAAATAAACGCAACGACAAAAGAATATACACAACTGAGAGCACTTCAGAAGGCACTAGGCCTGGCCAGGTCGGGCCCCCCAAACAGCTGAAGAAGTTGAGTAGACCTCAGTTGTGTCAACGATAGATGCATCAACAGTAGATTTAAGGCATGATGGTGCGCACGACAGTCCTCTGACATATTCATTGCATCTTTGAGTTCAAGTCGGAGCTGAGCTAAAGCAAGCCTTTCCGCTTTAAGTTGAGACTGAAGAAGTCGAAATGATTGAGGCAGCGACTACACAGAGGTTGTCTCACGCCTGCTGGTGAGTAGCTTCAACTCACTGTATTCATCAAGACAGGACCTTGGGGTCATCTCACTGTCCTCAAGATGGTTTGGCTCATTATCTTTCCTAAAGTTCTGCCTGGCATAAGAGATACGACTCTGAAAGAGAAACAAGGAGACACGTAACAGGTTTCACAATTATATAAGCAAATAAATGGATCTGTTCTGCATAAGGAACATGTTTTTACAACTACAATTTGAAACTGGTAGTTGTTGCAAACATCCAATCATATGTAAACAGCAAAGCAAACAGCAGTGGAGGCAATGATGCCTATCCAAATCTATACTAGAACAAAGTTCGAAGGCTTCAGAAGGATTTACTTACATTACATGTTAACACGGGCTGGACAAAGCCCTTCTCCATGTTAATGGAAGGATAATTCAATAAATTCCCCAAAGAAAATTCTTTATAAGCGTTGCCATTATTCTACATTTTGCAAAGAGTAAATATAGATCAAATAATATTGGAAGAAAGCAGAGGATAATGAAGCTCAAAAGTGCGATCGATGATACATAATCAAATAGCAATTAATTAAGTACAATGTTACAAGGCAAAAGGGAGAGAGGTACTGACAAGAGCAATGCAGAGCCCATTATTGTTTTGAGATCGTATGATCCTTTGAGCAAGGAGATCCATCTGAAATTAGTTTTCATACATGAGAGAAGGTAAGGCACAAGCAGAAATTTAGGAGTTCAAATTTTGAATTGATATCATAGACAGTACCTGATGCTGGACTCCCAGCAGTTCTAATAGGGGTTTGGCCACTGGAGTAGGGGTAAAGTGTGGTACAGTTGGGCCTGTGTTTTCTGTGGCTGCTGATCTATCAGATTTAACAGGTACCACTACCTTTTCCAAATACCTAGTTTGTACTCCTTGAGGATCTGCACTCACCCTCTTCCTTTTGGACATCTATCACGAAAGAACAACATTTGACTGGAAAAACATAGTGTGACGACACATGGAATAGGTATAGAAAATGGATAGTTATGGCATATGCAGATATATGATGCTTAAACTAAGCAGATGGTGTAACAAAGTAGAAGAAATGCAAGAGGTCAGATGCAAAATATGTGCGACCAATACAACTTTGCAAAGTTAGAGCAAGCACCTTGATGGGTGAATAAGATAGGCCATCCTCCACCATGCCAAGTTTGTTAGCCAGTGGATCGTTCCGCAATATTCCTCTCGTGCGCCCATTCTCATGTTCATTTTGATAATGTTCAATATCTGACATGCATGAAAACATAAAAACAAGTGAGATTTTCTTTGTAATGCAGAAGTGATTCTAATCCAATACTGCCTCCCTGTAAACCCCTTTGTGCTATCTCTGCAATTCTTTTAAAAGATGCCATGGATGCTGTAATTTGTTGTGTGCATTAATATAATGTGGCCTACTACTCAAAATATGAGAGCTCTAGAAGTGATGACACTTCGCAGATGATAGCTTCAACATATAGTAAAGAAGAACAAGTCGACCTCACTTGACAAATTCAAAATATACTAAGGGAGAACAACTCGACCTGACTAGTCGACCGCAAGAGAAGAGTATCATCTTAAAGAAGAGCAGGAGAGCAAGCAGATTGAAGATATTACAAGTGTTTCAATACAATGTCGGTTGGCCACCCATGATGAACCAGAGCACACAGAGAAATACTATTCTTTTCGGTCTCTCCATATGTGGCTCACATGCATTTCAAAACTAAAGTAGGAACATTTAGCTAACTAATTAAACATCTCTCAGTTTTACTAATATTAGCAATAATATCATATATGAATTTGTACAACTAAGCTTGTTTAGCTCGATGGGCGGAGCAGTGCTATTACGACACGAACCATGTAGGCTGATTGTGGTCATCATAAAATGGGGAAAACATAAGCATGATCAGTACAGTGTTGACCGTGGCAGTGGGACGGCAGATCTGAAGCTGCAAACCATGCAAAGGGTAGTTAGCAACCGATGTTTGCTTTGAAATAACAACTAAGATTTGATATGGACAAGAAAGTACGGTCAACAAGTGACAAAGAAATGCAATTATGTTGTCTCTCTATATGTCGCGACATGTATTTGGAAACTCAAGTGGGACCTTTAGCTAACCAATTAAATGTGTCCGTTAACTAATATCAGTATCATATCACAATCATATTTGAACAACTAAGCTTTCGAATTCTGAGTGTTGTGTTGTTTAGCTTGAAGGGTGGAGTAATGCTAGTACGACAGAAAGCACCTACGGAGATCATAGTAGAGTAGATAAAAGGGGAAAACTGTAAGCATCAAGAGAAAAATTAGGAAAGTGGAACTAGCTGGACCAGTGGGTGGCGCACATGCTTTTCGAAATGAATATAGGAACATTAGGTGACCAATTAAACGTTCTCTATTTTAGTGATATGAGCGTCATATCAGATTCGTATTTCAACATGTAAGCTTTGGGTTGAGGTCTTGAGGAGCAGTGCTAGCACGACACGAAGCACCTACGATGATGATAGTGAATATAAAGGGGGGAAACCATAAGCTTTACGAGTATAGTGCTCGTGCCATGGCGGATCTGAAGGTGCAAACCGGACAAAGCTACTTCGCAACCAATGTTTGCTTTCAACTAGCCACTACAATTTGGTACGGACAAGAAAAGTACAGTAAACAAATTACGATCTATTTTCCGGGTGAGATCAATAACTTAAGCACATATGGAAGAGTACCACCTCTCTTGCAACGCCGTGTAGGCCTATGCTGATACGTTGAGGGTGTTGCGGGTGTGATGGCTGTCGGCGGCGGGGAAGAAGACTTTAGACGGCAGACGGCCGGGTCGGGGGATATATCCTGTTGCCATGGACGAGGCGGTCGTAGGAGCGGCAACAGCAAGGTGGACGACGGCGCTGATGAAGCGAGAGGAGGAGATGAAAGGATCCTGGTCCAGCGCCGTGGATGAGAGATGTCCATCTCTTGAAGTGGACGACGGGGTAGGGGTAGCGGCTCCGGCAAGGTGGAGGATGGGGTGGCAGACGGAGGAGGCTGGCCGTAGTGTGGAGGTTGTTGTGCCGCCAACGGTGTATGAATGGGGAAATGGAGGGGAGTGGGGGCGATCTCAAACTTTGGGACGCGCTTCTCTGAAATGGGGGAAAGTTACAAACTTATCCCCCGTTTAAAATTTCAGACATCGCGTCGGTTGGGGATAGGACGGTAATCTCGCATCTCCCAAATATTTGCCGGTAACTATTTCGAGCGAGGAGAGGGTGTTTTGCCGCCCACAGTTGGTGCCCACGGTGTATGAACGGGGCTGACAGGTAGGGCGGTTGTGTCACGTCTGATGGAAGTTACACATCTGCCCCTATTTAAAATATTAGCCTACATCAATTTCGGACGAGGAGAGTTTGTTTTGCCGCCCACCGTGTATGAATGGGGAAATGGAGGAAGAGACACATGTCTTTCGGACGAGCTTGAATCAAATGTGTTTTGCCACCCACGTTTGGCGCCCACCGTGTCTGAATGGGCTCAGAGGCCGTCGTGTCACGTCTGACTGAAGTTACTAGTCTACCCCTATCGACAGCAGTGTAAATCCGGTCGATAAGGACGTCAAGTGTCAGGGGTAGACAGTAATTTTCATCTGACAAATACTTGCTTCGGGCAGCCCACAAATTATAGTGGGTGTTTAGCCGCTTCGTTCAAAACTTGGGAGAAGCATTCACGTTTGCCCTGGGACCTGGCAAACTAAATTCAAATCCAGTTTGTATTCGATTACGAATATCCACTGATAATTATACGTTTTGATATTTATTTCTTCAAAACCACAACAAAGATTTATTCCACCTTTATATATGATTATGATTTAGAAATGCCGTGATATTCGAATTCAGTAGGTTAGATACACTCTGATTCAAACAGTTATTTCATCCAATACAATATGCTCACATGAAAAATAGTTCACCTTATGTCAATCATACAAGTACTTAGGATTACCTCGCCTAAAAAATTCGGATCATTACAACACATGGACAACATGGAATTTCGGACAACATGGAATTCCGGACAACATAGGGGGTCTTGCAACATAATCCATTCAGAGACATGACACAACATGCAAGTACAATAATCTAATGACAATTCCAACTGGTATCTAAAGAAGAACCAGGATTACCTTGGGCTTCAGATAGCAGAAATAGCAGGACCTCCTCCGTCTTCAAATGCAACATTCTTACTTCCTCCAATTCATGGGTTGCTTACATAATGTGTGCCGCTAATTCCGTAATTTCCAGCCTCAAGATAAAGATTACCTCATTCATGTCAGCCACACCATCTCTTTCTGCCTCTAGTAGAGCCTCAAGCACTATAATATCTTGTAACGCCCCGGATTCGATGCGCCAGATGTCTGCCAGTTATTCGCCGTTGTTGCCATGTCATGTGCTTGCGTGTTGCACTTTGCCATGTCATCATATGCATTTCATATCATGTCATCATGTGCATTTCATTTTGCATACGTGTTCATCTCATGCATCCGAGCATTTTCCCCGTTGTCCGTTTTGCAATCCGGCACTCCTACGTCCTACAGCGCCCCTATTTGCCTCTTCTCTTGTGCGGGTGTTAAACGTTCTCGGAATGGACCGAGGTTTGCCAAGCGGCCTTGGTATAGCACCGGTAGACCGCCTGTCAAGTTTCGTGCCATTTGGAGGTCGTTTGATACTCCAACGGTTAACCGGGTAACCGTAAAAGCCTCTTTTGTTGCAGCCCAACACCCCTTCCAAAGTGGCCCAAAACCCATCTAACTCCCCTCCAGGCTCTCGGTCGTTCGATCACGATCGCGTGGCCGAAAACCGCACCTCATTTGGACTCTCCTAGCTCCCTCTACCTATAAATAAGCCCTCCCCTCCATTTTTCGCGGATGATTCCCCCCGAAACCCTAAAAATTCTCCTCTCCGCCGCCGGACGTGTCCGCCCGCGCCGGACACGTCCGCCGGACGCGTCACCTCGCCAATCGCGGCCTGCCACGTCGCCTCCCCGCGTCCTCAGCCAACCGCCGCCCGCCACGTCGCCACCCGGCCGCGCGCGCGCCCTTGGTTCATGAAGCCCAGCGGGCCCGCCCGCCTGCCCGCTCCGCCGCCCGCCGCCGCCATGGGCGCTCCGTCCCCGCCGCGGCCGCCGTGCCTCGCCGTCGGCGTCGCTGCTGCCCCTGCTCCCTTCGCCCGCTTCGCGGCCTCCTGCCGCCTCGCCGCTTCGCCCGTAACGCCCGCCGCCATCGCCCCTCGCCTTGCCGCAAACAGCGCAACCGCACCGCCTTGCCCAGCGCCCGTCCCCGCGCGCCCCCGCCGCCGGTGTCCTCTCCCCGCGCCGGATCTGGCGAGATCCGGCCGGAGGAGACCCCCTCGCGCTAGATCCGGCCACCTCCGTCGTCTCCGGCGAGCGTCTCCGGCCATCCTCGATTCCTGTGCCAACCCGAAGGTTGACCCCGTATGACTAAGTCCCCAGTTTTTGTAATTTTCATGCCATGTTCATGCCATCACATCTCTGAATCCGTAGCTCCGTTTCGTGCGTATAATATGTCAAATTGTTCGCCTCGACGAGTACATCATTTCATTCCATTGCATCATTTTCATTTGATCTCATCTTGATACCCGAAATGCTGTTGGAAGAGTGCATGTTGATGTTAATCTGCTGAAACTATTATAACTTGTTGTTTTATCATTTTTGCCATGATTGATGTGTCCATCCTATGAGTATGAGCTCTACATGAATGTTGATCTATGCCATTCCATCTTTCCAGGGGTGCCAACCATGTATTTTTGTGAGTTGTGTGCTGAGTGTATCAAGCTTGTTAAGTAGGGTAGTTGCTGTTGTTGTTTTGCTAGAAAGATTCGGTTATATTTTGTTGCTATGTAAACATGCTTCTACTAATCATTCTATGCATAATCTGGAGATGCTCTATAAACATGTTTTGATCTACATGTCATGCTCTATCCATTCATGCCCTTGGTTGCAATTATAGCCTGCTGGAACATGTTGTAATCTTGCTCTAAAGTTGCTTGAAAATGTTGTTGTCAGCCTGTTAACATTAAGTTCACTTGTTCCCATGTGTTTTCCTAGTGATCCATGCACCCTATGAACTTGCTCTTGCCATGCTTAGCTTCATAAACATGCCTTATTACTGTTGGTTGCCTTGCCATGCCATGTATTGCTCTGTAGTGAGTGGTTCAAGCTCACGAACATGCCAACTTATTGTTATTTTTGCCATGTATGAATCTGTTATATAACTTGCCATGTTTACATGGGTGCCATCATATTTTCCGTGCCCTTTTGGCTTATGGTCAGTAAGGGACTTTTGATCTATGCTATTAGTAGATTCATGCCATGCCTTTGTTTGCCATGATATGTTCCTGTAACATGTTGTTTGATAGCTCTAAACATTGCAACTTTGATGTTATTTACGCTAAAGTCTAAAGCTGTTATTATTTGCAATATCTCCATGTCATTTTGAGCATGTTCTAGATGTTTCTGGAGATAGCTCAGTGTTCATGTTTTGTTATGCTTTACGTGTACTTCATGCCCATGCCTTTTGTTATTATGTTGGGATGCTGTAGCATATTGTTTTGATGCTTGTAACATGCCTAGTTGCTGTTTTGGACAGATTGTTGCTATGACTTGTATAGAGTGTGTGTGTGTTGCACCGTTGCTCCGTTTTGAGTGTGCTCTATATGAAACTTGCTTGATTTTGCATGTAGTTTCATATTATCATGTTGCATCCTTGTTTTGGTGTGTTTGCTTGATGTTTGGGTGCATTTTGCATCAATGCCATGCCTAACTTGTTTTGCTCATATCTTCTAAGCCGTAGCTCCAAATCTAATGAACTTTATATGTAACTTGACTAGAATTTTGTGTAGATCAACTTGGTGATCTTTAACTTGCTGTTTAACAACTTGAACATAAGGTTTATTCAGTTCTGGACCAATTTCGAAATTTGCATATGAGGACTTACCGGAATTGTTATATGTTGTTCTCGGCCTCATTTAAACTTGCCTTGATGTGTGCTCTTGTTTGCATCATCTCTTGCCATGAGTAGCTTCATGTAGCTTGGTCATGCATCATGCTTGTTGTGCATCATGCCTTGTTCATGTGTGGTGTGTTTACTATGTTGTGTGCTTCTTCTTGTTAGTTCCTGTTTCGTTGCGATCGTGAGGGTTCGTTCGTCTACGGTTGGTTCGGCTTCATCCGTTTGTCTTCTTCATGGACTCGTTCTTCTTCCTTGCGGGATTTCAGGCAAGATGACCGCTGCCCTGGATCTCACTACTATCATTGCTATGCTAGTTGCTTCGTTCTATCGCTATGCTGCGCTACCTATTACCTGTTTATCAAGCCATCCCAAATTGCCATGAACCCCTAACCTTTGACACCATTCCTAGCAAACCGTTGTTTGGCTATGTTACCGCTTTTGCTCAGCCCCTCTTATAGTGTTGCTAGTTGCAGGTGAAGTTGAAGATTGCTCCATGGTGGACAGGGTTATGTTGGGATATCACAATATCTCTTATATTATTAATGCATCTATATACTTGGTAAAGGGTGGAAGGCTCGGCCTTATGCCTGGTGTTTTGTTCCACTCTTGCCGCCCTAGTTTCCGTCATACCGGTGTTATATTCCCGGATTTTGCGTTCCTAACGCGGTCGGGTGATTTATGGGACCCCCCTGACAGTTCGCTTTGAATAAAACTTGTCCAGCAAGGCCCAACATTGACTTTTACCATTTGCCTCACCACCACCTATTTTTCCCTTGGGAGTCGCTCTCTCGAGGGTCATCTTTATTATAGCCCCCCGGGCCAATGCTTGTCTAAGTGTTGGTCCAAACCAGAGCCACTTGCGGTGCCGCCCTAGGCAACTTGGGGTATCGTCAGTTGCCGTACGTAGTGTTCATCCGGTATTGCCCTGAGAACGAGATATGTGCAGCTCCTATCGGGATTGTCGGCGCATCGGGCGGCTTTGCTGGTCTTGTTTTACCATTGTCAAAATGTCTTGATGTACCGGGATTCCGAGACTGATCGGGTCTTCCTGGGAGAAGGTCTATTCCTTCGTTGATCGCGAGAGCTTGTCATGGGCTAAGTTGGGACACCCCTACAGGGTATAAACTTTTGAGAGTCGTGCCCGCGGTTATGTGGCAGATGGGAATTTGTTAATGTCCGGTTGTAGATAACATGACACCAGATTCGAATTAAAACGCATCAACCGCGTGTGTAGCCGTGATGGTCTCTTCTCGTGAGTCCGGAAGTGAACACGGTTTCTTGGGTTATGTTTGGCGTAAGTAGGTGTTCGAGGATCACCTCTTGATCATTGCTAGCTTCATGACCGTTCCTTTGTTTCTCTTCTCGCTCTCATTTGCGTATGTTAGCCACCATATCATGCTTAGCCGCTGCTGCAACCTCACCACTTTACCCCTTCCTTTCCCATTAAGCTTTGCTAGTCTTGATACCCATGGTAATGGGATTCTTGAGTCCTCGACTCACGGATACTTCAAAACCAGTTTGCGGTGCCTATGTTACCGAAAGCGGTGGCGCAACCAAGCTCAAGGAGGAGCTCGATGAAGATCTTGCCCTTTGTGTTGTTTCATTCTAGTTGATCAGTAGTGGAGCCCAGTTGGGGTCGATCGGGGACCTTTGTCGCATTTGGGGTT